>JAYESA010000005.1:114287933-114887933 GCA_036927795.1 Iris macrosiphon | reverse complement strand
CCCTCGATTTATATATATATATATATATTTTTTTTTTTCCATAATATGCGACGATGTAATACTTATGGAACCTCCAATACAATATTCAAAATATAAGTTAACAACTTGCAGTCCAACAATATATCGATGGCCTTCTTAAATTCCTCAAATTCAATGATAAATTCCATCATTTCAAAATTTTCAAAAAATTAATGATTTAACAAAACTTCAATTACGCCATATTAAATTCCCAACTCTTTATTTAATTTAATATTTTCCCTCAAAATTTTAGGCACCTTGTCTCTCTTTGTCAAGTCATAACCTCTTCGTTAATCTTTTACTATAGTTAAATCCTCAACAATCGAAGTCTAAGAGAATTCTACCTACACCCATACAATATGCAACCTAAAGGAATTATGTATGATCATGGTGTCTTTTGCCAGGGTATTACAGTCTCTGTAACAGGGGTACTACTAACTACATTATAACAAGAAATCATGCATACAATTATTGTACCAAGGAATCAATCAATTAATCAAGTAGATAGGAACAGAATGAAGGAAAGAACAGAACTTGTTAACACATTACCTGCAGTATCGGTCTCCTCGACCGTCATCGCAAATGCTCGCCCTGCTGGGGTGGTTCCCTTTGCGGGTGCTGAGCAACATGCGGTTCTACAGGTAGCCTAACTGGATCTCTATAATTTGGAGTCGCGCGCTGGTTGGAAGAATAAGGAACTCGAAGACAATCCCTTATTCGATGTCCCGCAGCGCCACAGTGCAAACAAAGTTCCAACCTCATTCTACAGCTCTTCCGAAGGTGACCTGGCTTCTTACAGAAATAACAAGTTCGTTGATCCTGCTGTACAGGAACTGGTGCCGGGTACTGCTGTTGATACTGAAATGCCCTCGGCTGCCACTGGCCAGGATACTGCTGGGCAACTCTCTCAACTGTCTGTAGTGCCATCTGGTGAGCGTTCTCCATGCTCTCTCTTATCAGCTCGGTTTGTGCCTGGTGCGCTTCTGCTTGCACCCTCTGAGCCTCAGCTTGAACTCGCTGAGCATCTGCCGCCATTCTCTGGGCCTCTACCATGCCTTGGATCAAGGTGAACATCTGTGCCCCGTCAATGGGCAAACCTCCGGGAATCAGAGTCGGTGGAGGAGGAAGGTCGTCCGTCACAGCTGCGGCAATCTTCTGAACAAGTGGAGGAGGAGGGTCACCTACGTGCATCGGAGATGTAGGAGGAACTACGGCTGTCTGTCCATCAGGTGGAGAGGTGGCAGACCCCTCTAAAGCTGATGTTCCCGCTCTCATAGACCATGTCTGCGGCGACATCCTGAAGACAGACCCCAAAGATTCAATTTAGGCAAAATATGATATCATCAAGGAAGGACAGTACAGTTCTAAGGAACAACATTCAAGATAAAAGATTTGAATAATCCTAGTTGATTGCACAGATCAAAGATGCATCCATGGTTGATACCTCTATCCCCTAGGTACCACAGTTCTTCTTGAAGCCTACTCACTGCTAGCTTCCTTACCTACTGCAATCGCTGATACTAGTTATTCTTATCACTCTATGCATATCAATTGCAACACTCTATACTAAGTACTGCACTTTCTAATACAACCCTTGATGAACACCCTAGTCAGTTTGCAGTGAAATCTCAATCACGCTCAAGCCATCCGATCCTTACACATGCATCTTATCTACTTATATACTAATATATCTCTCTCACTATAAGATTTTATCCTCAATTAAAATACCTCAAAATAACTCCTCGAATAAATTTTAAAGTAGAAATGCATACACTTTCCTCAAGGTTAATTATTTAAATACTAAAATGAAACTTAATCACACAAAATCCTTACAGACTTGTCTAGGTTTATTGAATCGAATCTGAATCCTCAAAAATAAAATTTTAATAACCATATTTCAACTCTTAAATTTCAAAATTTTGCAATTCATTGAAATCTTCAAAATAAGATTTTATTAACATAATATCTCAACCTCTCAAAATTCTTAAAATTTGAAATTCATTTTCAATCCTCAAAATTAAAATTAAAATTAAAATCCACCTTTCGTAGTCCAATAGCCCTAATGTTAATCATTTTCACTGTCCTCATCGACGTGTGTTATCAGATAATATCATAATTCAGTCTGCAAATTCTTTTTAATATGAAATCAACTCTATAATGAAACCATAAATCCTAACTTAATACCTTAATTAACAACAATCAAAGCAATATCAACAAGGGAGAATGGACAGAACAAGGGAATGATTGTAAATTGGAAGTTTTAACAAAATTCTCAGGGGTCATCCCAGGAATCTCTCAAGGAATTGTGATTGAGTATTTGCTCTCGTCCTAGTATCCTATGTCCTAGATCCTATAGCAGGCACGCAGTAGTATAACAAGGATGTCACACTACTACGACATCGCTCTAATTGTGAAGTCTGACCTGCATGGGCCACCACTAAAAATGTGTCATGACCCGCACCCGGTTTAGGGGCACGAGTGCGTGGGTACGTCCAGCCTACGCCGCAGCATCGGCGGTAGAACGCTGTCAAGGTCTTGATACTATCTAACTAATGTCACGCAAGCATCCAATCTCCATTAGGAGGCACGGATAACACAAATAAGATGAACATATACTCAATCACAGGATTACAGCACGATAAGATTTCGAATAATAAAACTGAAATTTAACACAACACAAGTCCACAAGAAATAACTTAACTTAACAATATCCAAGAATCATCAAAAGGCCGGAGACAAATCCGGTACCAAATAGTCTACTAAAAGAAAATAAAAAGAAACTAATGATTTCCGGCTAGAACTCTGGAATCACAACTAAACTACCAAATCTGCAGCTACTCACCATATGGTCCATAAAGTGTCGGACAGCGGTCCTCTAAGGCATAGTCTGGAAAAATGTTTCCAGTCAGGAAGGAGCAAAGCAACAATCTCAAATAATAGTTCCAATAATTGATAATGTCTATAATACAATAAAACATGTCATGCTAGCTACTGAGAAGACAGTGAAATAAATGCAATGGCAATTTCTAAGAGAGACAGGCAATATGATATAGTCAGCGCATGTATGGAAATAAAAAGAACAAGGAACAGTATCATATACGGGTGATGTAGTATATAATTTAAAATAGGGAACTGTAACTATTCTAAGTGGTTTGAGATTGTAGTTTCAAAATGTGATCGGCTTGGGACATGTACAATTGCTACAGTCTGGCTAATCATACGTGGGGTATGATTAACACCAATAATATAAACTTGTACGATAGGTATTTGATCACATTTCTCACTAGCAATTTCCCCGCCCCCAACTAGTACTGTGGATCCAATCATGACACGTCACGAATACACAACATTGTCTAATGTATTATGTACAATGTCTAATGTAAATATCAATGTAAATATCAATGTAAATATCGTGTATAATGTCAATACGATAATCAAGGTAACATCTCATGACTGCAGATCCAAGCTATACTAGTCCGTGTAGCACAGTGTCAAAGATTCAGTTGTAACATTTCAAGATCATTGAACTTATAGCTATTATCAAGAATTGGAAATTATCAGAGAATGTACTTGCCTCGGGTCCTTAGCTGGTATTTATGGATGTCCTGTTCCAGAGTATCCCCTGGGTGAAGTAGCAGTCCTAGAACCACATCACAAGCAAAACCATATTTGCATCAGATGCTACACTAACACAGTCTAAAATACTGAATTCAGGGCCTTCTCTAGGTATGATACTGGTCACCTAATAGCTAGATACATAATATACATATCTAAGTTAACATATGTACTTACAATATACATATCAAATTAAATACTTATACAAAATATATGTATACATATATATATATCAAAATAATTATACACCTAAAAATATATGCATTTATACTAGTTAAATTTAATACCACACTTACATACATTAATTAAATATATACATATACATTAACATACACATATTTATACCAAAAGTATTATTTTAATTATATACTTTTCCAGAATACATACATTTATATGTTTGTACATATACCAAAATAGTACGTATTTTATGTGCAATTAGAGAAATGATACTATATTTATACAATTAATATTAATAAATAAATAATATATAGATATTCATATTTTAAAATACATACATTACCAATCAATTTTATATTGAAAATATGCTAAATATATATATATATATAATACATGTATACACATATACCAATTATACACTTTACATTATATACTAATACATATTTATGTATTAACATAAACTAAATAACTATTATATCTATATATATTTTATATATACTATACATTTATATATATACATTAATTCATATACATATATATTAATACATACATATATATAGAAGTTGAGAAATATGCGATATATATATATAAGTATATATATACATATGCACGTATATATATAAATCATATATATACACTAATAGAAATATGCTATATACATACATATACTAAGTATATACACTATACACAATTAAATTATACCTACAAATACATGTACATATTTTATATATATACCCATGTATATACATACGTATATATACATATATATACATATATATATATATATATATATATATATAAAGAGAAGGAAGAGGGAGAAGAAGAGAAGCTTACAGCGGGGGTCTGTTGGCCGGAGTACGGCAGGCAGCGGGAGGGGCAGCCAGCGGTTCAGAGGGGGCCGCCGGAGTGCTGCCGAGCAGTGGGCCGGCCGGGGGTTGACGTTGAGGGAGAGGCGGAGGAGCAGTGGTAGAATGGGGGAGAGGGGAGCGCCGGCGCCGGAGGAAATGAGCAGCAGCGGCCGCGGGGAGGTTGGCCGCCGGGATGACTGCCGAAGCAGCGGGTCGGAGAGGGATGTAAGTGGTGGTGGCGTTGGGAGCAGCCGGGGACAGGGAATGGCCGGGGCGCCGGAGTGCAGGCCGTCGGGTTGGGCAGTGGCCGCCGGACCGATGAGGAAGAGCGGGCTGAACAACAGTTGGCCGCCGGCCGGAACAGGGTCGGGGAGGGGAGAAGAGTGGGCTGGTGGTGGTGTGATTGGTGATGGAGGAGGCCGGCTGTACACAGCAGGGAGGAGCTCGGGCTCGGGGCTCGACCGTCGGAGTAGTTGGCCGGCCGGAGGAGTTCGAGGGGAGGACCGCCGGCCGGGAACAGAAACTGTGCGGGGAGGGGAACAGTGGATGATGGTGGTGGTTTTGATGAATGGTGGTGGTGAAGATTTCCCCCTCCTTTTATTGAATTTGAATTCAAACCAAAATAAAGAAGGAGAAGAAAGAAGGAAGAAGAAGAAGAAAAGAGAAGAAGAAGAGAAGAAATGTGAAGAAAAATGGAAGCCTACGTTGGAGAGAGGGGGCTTGTGAGGAGGTGGAGTTTTCTAGGTTGCCTAGGGATTAGGGTTTGAGGGTACAAGTCATTAAATAGGAAGAGAGAGGGAATGATGTAGGGTGATGATGGGCTAATTTCAAATGAATGGCTAGGATTGAACATGAGAAAATTATTCATGGGGGATGAGGGTTCTAAATTAAAATTAATAGGCTCCCTCATTGATTAAAATAATTAGGTGTTGGCACCTACAATTGAATAATTGCAACTTAGCCCCTTAAATTCGGGAAATTGCACCAACACATAAAATAACGAAAATTTGGCGGGCGATTCGGGGTCCGGTGTTTTGTAGGGTCAGGGGGCACTGTAAGATGGGTATGGGCTGAATTTGCAGGGCACTGGAATTAATTTGGGATTTTAAAATCAGCTAAAATGGTATCCTCAAATTAAATAGAAATAAATGCAAGTTGTGTTCAATAATTAATTAGGAGTACTTGGGGTCAAAATCAGATCAAGTCATCAATACCAATAATGAAGAAGACTCGGAACAAGATATTACCCTAATTTGGGTCGCACGAAAAATAGGTAAAGATGGCCTCCAATTTTCGATTGGAACGCACAACGATACAAAATAGAAATTTAAAAAATAACGTTCGCGACGATTTTTGTGCGGCCAGAAATAATGTACAGGAAGCATAATTATGAGTTGCAAAAATAGCAGAATTGAAGGCGGGCATGTCTAGAGCAAGATTGTGAAATTTGTTGGAAGACAAAAGTCTGGATAGTGCTCCAAATATCGAAGCAAAGGCAATGCGCAAAAATATTAAATAAAATACAGTAATTAATTACAATCTCCAAATATTAAATTCTAAATAAAATAATAAAATCCAGAATTCTATAATTCGGATAGGGGTTCGTCTATTGGCTTCTAGGTCTAGTCTGCTAGCTAAAATAAAATAATTAACACTGTATATAATTATATATTTAATTATACATCACACATAATAATTATTTAAATCAATATACTATTACGCAATTAATTAATTATAAATAACATAATATTAAATATTGCAAAAAGTCGAAAACACCCCTGTTTTCAGAATGTGGTAGTGACAACGCGTCAGCTACTACGTTGGCCTTCCCCGGGTGGTACTGTAGCTCAATCTCAAAGTCGGTCATCACCTCGAGCCAACGTCTCTGTCTTTGGTTCAAGTCCTTCTAGGTGTAGACATACTTTAGGCTTTTGTGATCCGTGAATATCTCCACTCTTTCTCCATATATGTAGTGTCTCCAAAGCTTCAAAGCAAAGATCACTACGGCAAGCTCCAAGTCGTGAGTGGGATAGTTCTTCTCATGGGTCCTTAACTGCCTAGAGGCATAGGCCACAACCTTTCCATGCTGCATCAAGACATATCATAATCCTTTTGTGGATGCATCGCTATAGATCACAAATCCTCCGGGTCCAGAAGGTATCGTCAAGATAGGTGCCGTAGTCAAACGCTTCTTCAGCTCATCGAATGTTGTCTGACACTTCTCTGTCCAGGTGAACTCCTGCTCCTTACGGGTCAAGCGGGTCATCGGTTCGGCGATCTTCGCGAAGTTCTCCACGAACCTCTAGTAATATCCGACAAGTCCTAGGAAACTCCTCACCTTTGAGACATTGGTAGGGGTTGGCCATGTCTCTACTGATGAAATCTTCACTGGATCTACTGAAATACCATCTCCGGAGATAACATGTCCAAGAAAAGCGACACAATCTAGGAGAAACTCATATTTGCTCAGCTTAGCATAAAGTCTCTCTCTCCTCAGTGTCTCTAACACTAGTCTCAAGTGCTCTTCATGCTCCTCGTGGCTCTTCGAATACACCAAGATATCGTCGATGAAGACTAACACAACTGGTCTAAGTATTGGTGGAAGACTCTGTTCATCAAGTTCATAAATACGATAGGCGCATTTGTCAGTCCAAAAGGCATCACCAAGAACTCGTTGTGACCATAACGAGTCCTGAATACTGTCTTTTGAATGTCCTCTTTTTGCACCTTTACCTGATGATAACCCGATCTCAAGTCGATCTTTGTGAACACCACTGCTCCTGTCAGCTGGTCGAACAAATCATCAATTTGCGGCAGGGGGTACTTGTTCTTGATAGTCAAAGCATTAAGGGCTCTATAATCAATGCACATTCGTACTGTCCCATCCTTCTTAGGTAGAAACAATACTGGTGCTCCCCAGGGTGATGCACTAGGATGGATAAATCCCTTGATCTGCAACTCCTCCAATTGTAGCTTCAGCTCATCTAGTTTCTTCTTCGTCAATTGGTATACATTAGAAGATACTGGTGCTGCTCCGGGTACTAGCTCAATGGTGAACTCTACGTCCTTATCTAGCGGTAAGTCTGGCAACTCCTCCGGGAAAACATCCTCGAAATCTGCAACTATCGGTGGGGGTACTATCTCCATAGCCATGTAAGATCTAGTTGTTTGTCCTACTCCTTGTTCGATGGTCCCTCGTATGTACTCGTACTCTGGTTGATCTGGCGGTCTAAAGTTACGCTACCCTTCCGGCAGTCTAGTACGGCATTATACTGACTTAACTAGTCCATGCCTAGCACAACATCAAAGTATGGCATGGGTAATACCAAGAATTGCGCTCTCATCTCTCTACCACATACGACTATCGAACACGTTCTAATAGTGCTGGTAACCGGCACGATGCCTCCTCCGGTAAGAATCTTCCAACTCTTAGGTAAGGGGGAAGTAGCTACTATATGCATTGCTACGAATCTACTAGATATGAAAGATAGTGTAGCTCCAAAATAAAATAATGCAGTTGCAGGTAATAATATAACTAAAATGGTACCTGCGATAGCTTCCCCTTCTGTTTCCTCCTCAGTAGCTGCTAGTGCAAAGGCCTGTCCGTGTCTCTATCCTCTGGTCTACTGTATGGCTCGATCAAACTGTGCTTGCTGTGGGACAAAGGGTGGTCCCCTCTGAAATCCTTCGGATGCTAGTGGACGCTGGCCTCCTAGCGGGGGTAGGATCCTCGAAACTGGTGCTGCTGGCCTCTGTCCGGTCTGTGGTGTTGCATCTCTGCACTGTGGGCAGTCTCGGGCTTGGTGCTGGATCGCTCCACAAATCATGCATGTCCCCAGTCTCTTTCGACAGTCCTTCTCAAAATGTCCTCTCTTACCACAGTGGCACCAAGTCAGAAGCTCTCTTTGCTGGTATGGTGCTGTCCACTGCTGTGTCTGTGCTCCGGAACGACGGATCGGTCCTCTTGCTCCTGGCTTGGCTCTGGCTGGTGTGGTCGTGCTGGAACATCTTGCTCCTTTGCCGATGGCCTCCTGGATCCTCGCCTCTGCAAGTACCTCCTCATAAGAAATCCTCGCATGTGTGGTGGTATACCTCTGTAGCTCGAAAGTGTGGCCGTGATGGAATCTCTAGGCCTTCTCTAGATCATTGGGTATCAGGATGGCACCAAATCTGCTAAGACGGCTAAACTCTGCGTCATATGCATCAACAATCATATTCCCTTGTTTTAGATGTAGGAACTGGGATTACAGGGCATTTCTGACTATAGCTAGGAAATACTTCGTGTTGAAGTACTCTAAGAACTGCTCCCAAGTCAGGTTCTTGCCTACACTGCGCTCAATAAAATCCTGCCAGTGATCGGTGTTACCTTTCAGTTGGGCCCTCACTTCGGTTATCCAAAGGTCTGGATGCAGTTGTGAAGCCTATAGTAGCATCTCCGTGTTGGCGACCCAATCGGAGATCTTCTCTACGGTCTCATTGCCCGAGAAAGTATCCAGTCCCATCTGTCAGAACCATCTTACAGTACCACCTGTCTGGGCTGGAGGAGGTGCTAGTACTGGTGCTGTGACATGCGTCCTCTCTAGTACTGCCATCAAACTTTGTCTCAACGTCTCGGTCTGATGCCACTGTGCTTGCATCATAGTCTGGAAGAACTGAAGCAACTGTGGCTTTCCATCTGATTGTGGCATCTGGGGTGGATAAGGTGGAGGTGGTGGTAATGGGACCTCCGGCTGTGCGGTAGGTGTCTCATCGGATGTCGGCCTCTCGGTTTGCGGCATTAGCGTAGCCCCTAAAGTCTGGCCCTCAAAATATGGCGTGGGGATCGTCTGGGAAGTCTGTCCCTCGTGCTGTTGTGTAGGATCGCCCTGTGAAGTCTCGCACCAATGTATCAGCGGCGACTGCAATGGTGGTTGCCCTCCAGGTAATCCCTGGGGTACCTTCTCTCTTTGGGTGGTGTCGGTTGGTACCACGGCACTGGGTGCCCCTCGTCCACTGCGCAAGTTCATCTTGCTGGAAGAGATAGGACTTCATCAAAAAGAGTACGGAATCAAGCAAACATGATGCAGATATTTAGAAGCAATATGAAGGAAGTTTAAAGACGCAAGCAAAATGGATGAGACCTAGAAATTTCTATCCTATTGTAGGCTCGCTGGGCATGTTACCATACCACAAGCGATAAAGTCGACCTGTATGGGCCACTACTAAAACTATGTCATGCCCCAGTCCCAAAAATATACGGGACCAGGCCACGTGGCAATAGCCAGCTGTCATGTCCCCGAGGATATCCCAATTTAATGGATCCTAACGAAGAGTGTTACGCTGTCCTAAAATACTAACATATCCAATATCAATCAACAATAGGTAATCTAATCTCATCCACAATATAACCAGCAAGAATTACTAAAATAAATACTAGAACATAAATGCCAGTCTCAAATATCATAGTACAACTAAGAATGTCTGGTGGGGACAAACCCACTACTATGACGAAATAAAATTACTGAATGACAAATAAAAAGAGTAATGACTAGGGCATCGGCTGACTAGATAATAATGCACTCAATCCTAGGCAGAAGGCCTATCAACTGATCATGGAAACTCTGACGGTAGCACCTCTAGGTCCTCCGCTGTAGCGTACCTAGTCTTCTGTCCTGGCCCGTACACTGTGGGGTAATATGCCTCGTCCAAATCTGGAAAGGTACCAGGTCCTCAGAGGGATGTAACAAGATACATAGAAGCATGCCATATATAAATACTGAATAAAATAAAATAAAGGGTATGCTAACCATCTAAGTGAATGCAATGTGAGGACAACATTGGTACGTATGGGTAGGCATAGGCATATAACGTCCACACTCCGAAGAGAGTGGCATCTGCTTAATATAACGTCCATATCGCTCCGAAAAACGTAGCATCTGAATAATATATCGTTCATATCACTTCGAAGAACGTGGAATCTGAATAAAGGGAGTCATTGGATCCGGGGCTCCTCCGGATACTACGGATTCTAATGTGTGTATCCCATAAGCCTACTAGTTGTCCTCCCCATCCAATGTAGATATAGAAGCCGAATATTCGACGTGCATACCATGTATCTATATGCCAAGAATCTACTGATCATAAAATCCTGAATTATAAACTTATCGTGAAGCATTGGCACACGCACCGATAGCTAGTCGAGTACGCGAACCCGCATCCCAATATGAATTTGTCACCGTGAAACGTGTTAGAGTGTCAGGTCTTAGAAGATATCAGCGTATCCTCCCAATGGGGGTGAGTCTGCTAGTAACTAATTCAAATACACTACTCATCGACGCTTCTGTTGACTGCACCCGAGTCAATCTCGGACGCGCACAGTCATATGAAATAAAGCAACAAGATATCATACAACATATGGATCATTTAATTTAAACAGTAAATATGGCAAGATATCTTGCCTGGGTCCTCAAGCTGTGAATGTCAATAGCCTGCTCCTGCAGTGTCTCCTGGCTGGTCCAGTGACCCTAAACCTACAATTTAATATAACAACCTAGCATCAAACACTAAAGCAATACATGCACAAACTACGACGCTGCTCTTAGGTACTGACGCAAGGTTCATGGCTGGTCGACTACAGAGTCGCATGTGCACGTAGCTAAGATGCACACATGCCCTGTCCTCAGTTAACATGTACCTTGAGACAATAAATTACTAAAGTTAGGGGGTTTACGAACTACTTACGTTTAGTACCATTATATGTCCTTCTACCTCATGTTATAGTGTACTAATCTAGGTTTTTAGGTGAACACAAGTCCTTATAACAAGTTATATCATTAAGGTAATTACTAGTTATTAATTATTAACTAATCTAATAAATCATACAACCATACACACACATAGGGTTTTACTTTAATTAGTTCGTGTCTACGTAATGACACGACACGACGACACAACTCTATGCAACTATACGACGATACAAAGAAGAAGAGAGGAAATTATGTGTTTACCTAGGCATGGCTGAACGGGGGGGCTATCTCGTCGAAGTGCACGCTCGCCGACGGTCGGCGGAGCTCCGGCGTCGATCAGCAGACAACGGCAGCAGCGACAGTAACTGCAGCAGCGGCAGCAACGGCGGCAGCGGCCTGGGATGGTGCTGGTCGGGGGCATTGCTGGTCGGGCAGTGGTGGTTGGCGGTGCTGAAGGCAATGGTCGGGAATAGAAGCAGTCGGCTAAGGGGTGATCGGGGTCGGTTGGTGATGGGGGTGTCGGGTTTGATGGGGAGTTGATGGCAGTTGCGTGGTTTGTGCAAGCGGATCAGAGTGGAGGTCGGGCAGCCTGGGAGGGTGGTCCAGCGGCTAGTGGCTGTGGTGGTGGCGGTCTGAGGTGGTGGTGGTGTTAGGGAAGTCGGGGAAGGGAGAGAGGGTGTTCGGTTTTGAAGGGGTTCGGCTAGATATTTGATTGGTGGTGGTGGTGTTTATGATTTTAGGGTTTTCAATAAGGAAATGTATATGTTTATATAGGAGGGGAATTATGGGCTGACCTCGGGACTAGTCCATTGAGAACACATAGGAATGGGGGCTGGTCCACATTAAAGGGTGTACCTGGGCTTGGTTAGGTCTTGTTTTGGGTGAACTTGGCCTTAAATTAATTAAATTACAAATAAATGCACCTGGCATTCTTTTGTCAATTGGGAACACATGGGATTAAAATTGGGTGGGACACGAGTGTCATGGGCGTAGCAGGTTCAGAATAGGTTAATACCCTGATTTGGGTTATAGGGAATTGGGTTGAGGCTGTGCCTCAAATTCAAATAGGAATGGGCAATTAAGAGAAATGGGGTTTATTGGAATTATACATAGACGTTTGTAACGAATATTGCGTAGCTCAAATGAAGCACAATTTTGAGTATCTAAAAGTTACACAAGGGTCAGATGGGTAGTCTGGCATGTCTAGGAGTTGAGTGTGAAATTTGTTTGAAGGTAACTACTAGTGTAGCGCTCCAAACATAGAAGCAACGGTAAGGTGTATTAAGACATATAATTATTGCACATTAATTCTTATTGCATCCAAATTAGTCCTAGTCTCTTAATCTAAATTACAATAATCCTAAATTGGTCGTGGGGGTTTACATAATATAATAGAAATAAATGAAACTAGCTAATGTGCCATGGAATACAAGTTCATTATGTGATCGGTTTAGGTTGAACATGAATATAATATGGTAACTCGATTACATGTGTGATATATAATCGACATATACACGAATATACTTGGGCTTGATCACATAATCAACTCCTATTCCCCCATTCCCAACCAATACTAATGGATCCAATCACAGCATGTTACGAACACGAATATGGACTCATTGAATACGAGCAGTGTGTGTACACGAATATGAGCACACTGAATACGAACTGTGTGTGAACAAGAAGTACATGATAATCAATACCTGATATACACGATGAAATACATATGTAGGAGTACCCACTGAATACGGTAAGGGATAACATCTTCTGACAGGATCCATATAGTACCAGTCCGTGAAACCACTGTGTCAAAATCAAGTATACAGTTCTAGAACATGAGATATATACACTATTATAAAATAAAAACTAACTGAGAAATGTATTCGTCTCTGGTCCTGAGCAAATGAGGTAACTCCGTGTCCGAGTTGGTGTCACACAACCCTACATAGAAAAATCAAGTTACTTGGGTAGAATGAAGTGATAATCATACTAAATGAGTTAAAATATCCTTTCAAGGTAGTTTCTAGGTTATGCTAGTCAAACTAGGTCAAAATAGCTACTTCTAGGTTGTATGATCTTATATCTAAGCTTCTAGGTTGGTATCTTGATGATAAAAGCTATACTAGCTAAAACTTGGTACTATGATACCTTATATACTAATATCAATCTCTATAACTTATATACATAACTAGTTAATACATATATATCAACATTTAACTTATATATATACTAGTTAATAATACTACTACCTTTAGTTACTAGAATACCTTATACTCATCTATCTCTATGAGTACTTCGAATATCTTACACTTAACACATGCTACTATTAGTAATACCTTAGCTTAGCCTATACCTTGATACTATAAATACCTTGGTATCTTAGCACCAAGACCAACCCCTCAATTATCACTAATCCACCCACAACCCAAAATTCTCTTAATAACCAATACCTATTCCTCATCGTATCTTGAGATACTCTATTACTCAAACTCGAAGTATTATGAGATACCTACACCATACTCTCAACTTACCTTAACTCACATACATACCTCACCTATTAGAAATTTGAGTATCATGACTCAAGGTATCTTGATACCTCATTCACCTACATCAACAATTATAAATGGCCATACCCATGCTTATATCTTAGTCATGTATATTACCAACACCCAACTGTGACCTCTCCTCAAACCAAAACTGAAACCTAAAACCCACATCAATAATTATATCACCTGCTCCCCCTTAATTAGTCATACCCTCTATGATACTCTCATACTAAACACACTTGATGCTCTCCTCAATTCTTAATGTATACCCTCTAAATTGTACACTGTAATAACTTTCACTCACCCACGTGCACTTGGCATTACACTTAAACCTGGAACCTCCCCTTACTGTGAGCTCCTACTGCTTGAGCATGCTACTGCTGCAACTGCTCGGCTTGTTGCTGCTGCCACTTCTCGAGTATGTGGCTACCACTGCTCAAGCATGCTGCTGCTGCAACTGCTCGGCTTGCTTCTGTTGCGACTGCTCGAGCATGTTGCTGCTGCTACTGCTCGAGCATGTTGCTGCAACTTCTCTCGTCTTCCACACCCAAAACAACACACAAGGGATTATAGATATATATATATATATATATATATATATATATATATATATACACACACACACACATATACATCATACTATACATTATATACCTATATAAATATATTCTAGTCTCAATTGATCAAACACTTAGTATATGTACTTATGATATTCATGATACGTGTCCAAGTGAAAAGCCAAAACCCAAATTCTCTATAATTAATCAATCCTACACATATATAATATCTATATATAACCCATGTAGCTTGCTACAAAAGAAATTGAAGAGAATTGTGCAAAATACCCAAAATTGGGCCCCGTATCACACTGTATCACAAAATACCGTGATACAGCCTATACGTATCCATTTGTGGACACGTACCTAGTCTTATAACTCCGATCTAAGTCTAATTAGATCTAATTGGTCTCATGACACATAATTGATGTGTCAAATTCATAATTCCCCAACATGCACACAAAACTCTACATAGAACTCATATGACATAGCCAAATAGCCTAGAACTTTTTCCTATAGGTAGTCATATGCTATTGGATCATTCCTAATGGTCAAATGCATGATTATAAAGCTACAATAAAAGGAAAATTTAGGAATTACCAATTGGGAGATGGATTTCCAATGAAAATATAATTGGACACAATCCGGACACGATCTCTAGCTCCAAAGTTCCTCCTCCTTGTGTTCCTTGCTTCTCCAAACTCCAAGGCTCCAAGAGTAATGAATTTGAGAAGGAATTGGTGGTGAATTGTGTAGAAAATCAATAAAAAAAATAGAAATTGGGGATCTAGAATTTGGATCAAAAATGAAATACAAATAATAAGGAGAGAGAAGGAGAGCCCCTCTTCAAGTGGCCGGCCCCTTACTCCTTCCCCAAGCTACATGCTAAGGTCCCAAATACCCCTAAATGATGTATTATATGGAATAATTAAGGGTGAATATTTTTGGAAGTCTCTAACTAATTGTAATTCCTTAATTTAATTAGTGGAATGACTAATGGGCTTGGGTCCAAGTTGGGCTCACTAATTGTCATGACAAATCTAAATAGGTCCATATGTGACAAGTCTAAATATTATCTAGTCTCTCTAACAAACTAATTAAAACAAGTCTCTAATAACTAATTAATACTAGTAACAAATAATCATAGCTCAACATAATTAAATAATTATCACATTAATATTCAATATTTATTCCTAAAATTAAATTTCTATGCCAAATTACTAAACTACCCCTAGCTGAAAAAGTGAAGATAACAATCCTACCTACCTAAGAAAAAAAATTCCTCGAAATTAGGGAAGAAACTAAAGACCAAAAGCAATCAACACAAGCAAGAAAAATTATACTTCCTGGCTCAAACAGATAAGGATATCACTCTTGCATCTTGGCCTCTTGCTCCCAGGTACTCTCTTTTGGCGAGTGATGCCTCCATGCTACGCGTACCAAAGGAATCATCTGGTTTCGCAGCACCTTCTCCCTGCGGTCCCAAATCTCCATGGGCTACTCTGGGTAGCTGAGAGTCAGACCAACCTCGATCTCTGAGTGATCTATTACATGGCTAGGATCTGCCACGTACCGTCTTAATTGTGACACATAGAACACATTGTGCACTTCATTTAATTCAGGTAGCAAGTATAGTCTGTAGGCCACTACACCGACCCTCTCAAGAACACCGAAGGGTTCGATGTACCGCGGACTAAGCTTCCCGTCTCCACCAAAATGAATCATGCCCCATATCAGAAATATCCTTAAGAACTTGTCACTACCACGTTCCAGAAACAGGAGTATTTTTGACTTTTTATATATATTTAATATTGCATGTATTTAATTTAAATAATTGCATGAGATGTGTATTTATAATATTATATATATACAGTGTTCATTAATGTTGAGCTGGTAGACTTGACCTAGAAGCCCACTAGATGAACACCTGACCGAATTATAGGGTTATGTATTAATTTGTATTAATTAGAATTTAATTATTTGGGATTGTGATTAATTATCATAATTTTTATTTAATTGTTGCGTCTTGCCGTTGCTTCGATATTTGGAGCGCTACCCTAGCTTTTGCCTTCCAACAAATTTCACAACCTTGCCCTAGATGTGCCCGCCTTCCATTCTGACCTTTTTGTAACTCATAATTATGCTCTCTTGTGCTTCATTTTAGCCACACAATATTCGTTACGGACGTTTATTTAATTTTTAAATAAATTCTAACTTTGTATCGTTGTGCGTTCGAGTCAAAATTGGAGACAATCTCGACCCATTTTTCGTACAACCTAAATTAGGATAATATTCTGTTCTGAGTCTTCTTCACTAATGATATTTGTGTCCCAATCTAATTTTGGCCAAATGTATTTTTAATTAATTTTAGAACACCGCTTACATTTATTTCTAATTAAATTGGGGATACCATTTTAACTAATCTCGTTTAATCCCGACTTAATCCAAATACCCCACAAATTTAGCCCATACCAAACACATAACACCCCCTCACCCTACAAAACACCAAACACTAAATTGCCCACAAATTTTTTATCATTTCATGTGTCTGTGCAAATATCCAATTTAAGGGGGCTCATTTGCAAATATTGCATTAGGTGTCGACACCCCATTGGTTCAACCAAATAGAGAAGCCCAAAATTTGACTAGTCAACTAAACCCTCTCTATGTATAAATAATTTTCTCCATGACAAATCTTGGCCACCCATTCAAAATGGGGCTCATCATCACCATACACCTCCCATCACCCTTCCTATAAAATGTCATATCACCTCACCCTTCCCAACATGCCCTAATCCACAAACCTAGGGAAGCCCCATCTTCTCTCTCCTCCCTTCTCATAAACCCAACCTTAGTTTCCTTCTCCTTTTCTATTTTTTCCTTTCTTCTTCCTTCTTCTTCTTCTTCTTCCTCTTCACCTATTTTTGGGTTTAAGGAAACCTCCCTCCACGAGCCACCTGGCCGGACCCCGGCCACTGCTCCAACTCTCCGGCCTCCTCCATTGCACGAGCCGGCCTCCTCTATTTTACGAGTCAGCCTCCTCCATTGCACGAGCCGGCCTCCTCCATTGCACGAGTCGACCTCCTCTATTGCACGAGTCGGCCTACTCCATTGCACGAGCTGCAGCCTCCTTCCCCGGCTACCTCACCCGTTCCTCCTCCGCGTGGTCGATGAGTCCGACCACGGTAGCTCCTAACCGGAGCTCCTTCTGATCTGCACTCGGCCTCTCCTCTCCGACCACGGCAATCATCACCACCGGCATCTCCCCAACCGAGCTGCTGATCCGGCGAGTTCCCCCCTCAGCCCCGAGCGTCCACAGCGACTCCGACCACCTTCCACTGCTCCCTCCTCCCGCTGCCTCTACTCCGGCAACCCTGCATCAGCCTCACTCCACCACCTTGACCCGCCTGAAGCTCTTCAACCCGGCGGCCAACTCCCTATACTCCGGCCCGGGCAAGCCGATCAATCCACCACCACCATCATCATCAACTATCACTACCAGGACCACCACCTCCTAGCCGTCATCATCGTCTTCGGCGTCGTCGTAGACGCACGCAGGTACGGTCCTCCCCCTCACGTACACGTACGCGTGTACGTGTATGAGTATACGTATATATATTTGTATTAGTATTTATGTATTCATATATATATATGTATGTATTAACATATAGTGTATTCCCTATTAGTATATATGTATTCAACATATATATTAGTATATACGTATTCATAATATATGTTAGTATGTATTTTGGTATGTATATATATGCATATATATATTTGTATTGGTATATATATATATGTACTTGTATACAAGTATATAGTATATGTAATTTTTATTGGTATATACATATACATATATATATATATATATATATATATATATATATATATATATATATATATATATATGTATGTATGTTTTTTCTCGAACTGGTATATATATACATATGTGTACGTATTGTACGTGCATCCCTAGTACCCTTTTTAATATATGTATATATGTACATAGTATAATTTGATTAGTATGTATATGTGTACATATATGTAATAGTGTAAATTTATTAAGTGTATATGTATATTATGTATGTATTTAATTGGTAATATATTATGAGTGTACTATGTATATTTAAATATATACCTCTACAAGGTAACCCGAGTGTAAATACGGATACCCCGTAACTACACATGACCTTGTGACCCTGTGAACTGTTAGCAGACTGCCATGTACACTGGCGTACTGGCGAGACCGGTATCTTTGATTGTCTGCCTTGTACAGCATTTGTAGACACAACACCGTGCAATTTGTCGCACACTCGACCCTAGTTGACCAGTGTCATACCGAGCGTGGCCCTGAGTTCCGTGCATTTTTTTGAGTGCTAGTGTAATGTCTGATGCAAATGTTATATTTATGTTATGTCTATAGGACTGTTGGATCATCCAGGCGATACACTGGAACAGAACATTGGTATTACCAGCTAAGGACCCAAGGCGAGTACATTCTCTGATAATTTCTAATTATTTGATAATATCTATAAATTCAGTATCTAAAAATGTTACATCTGATTCTTGACACTGTGCTACACGGACTAGTATATAGATTGGATCTGCAATCATGAGATGTTATATTGATTATCGTATTGATAGTGTACACGATATTGATATTTAGACCTTGTACATGATATATTGGATATTGCTCGTGTATCGTGATGTGTCGTGATTGGATCCACTGTACTAGTTGGGGGCGGGGGAAATTTTAGTAGATTATGTGATCATACCCAACTCTACATGCATCATAGCTCACCCCACATCTCACGTCGGGTGCGGCCTGACCATTACATGCCTCATAGCTATTATATATGATTAGCCTGGCCACTACTAGCATCATAGTTAACCAAATGGTTAGCCTGACCTTACATGAATCATAGCTAATCATATATTACCAGCCTGATCTTGTCCCAAGCCGATCACATGATAGACTGATATTTTAAACACTTAGAATAGTTACAGTTCTCTACTTTAGCTCATATACTACATCACCGTATATGATATTGTACCTCATTCTCTTCGTTTCATATATGCATCGACTGTTTCATATTGTTTATATTGCCTGTCTCTTTACATTGCCTGTCTCTTTATTTGCCATTGCATTTATTCACTGTCTTCTCTCAGTATATAGCATTATCTGTTTATTGTTTTATAGCCCTTATCAATTAAATGGAAATTTTATTTGAGATGTACTTAGCCCCTTCCTGACTGGAAAATATTTTTCCAGACTATGCCTTAGAGGAACTGGTGTCCGACATTTATGGACCACAGGGTGAGTAGCTGCAGTCTTGGACTTGGTAGTTTAGTTGTGATTCCGGGAGGTTTAGCCGGAATCACTAGTTATCTAGTTAGTTCTTTTAGCAGATTATTTTTGTTACCGGATTTGTCTCCGGCATACTTGTTGAGACTTGGATTATATTATTGAGTTAGATTATTCTATTTAGACTTGTGTTACATTTTATCTTATCTCTTCGAGATCTTATCGTTCTGTAGTTATGTGATTGAGTATGTTGTTCATATTATATTGTGATTATCCGTGTCTCCTTATGGAGTTGGATATCCATGTGAGATTGATTAAATAGTATCATGACCTAGACAGCGTTCTACCGCCGATGCTGCGGCATAGGCTGGATGTACCCACACTCTCGTGCCCCTATACCGGGTGCGGGTCATAATAGAACACCAGATCGCTAACCTAGCACAAAATACAGCCTTAGCATTCTAACTAAAACAAGTAATCACAAGCAATGAAAAACTAAATCTATACCTCAAACTCCAATGGTCATTGGTGGCTATCGGCCCAATGTCGTTGTTTGTCCTGCGCCACCCGAAGTCTATCCCAGATGAGCTTCACCTTCTCAACTACATCCACGACCATCTCTGGTCCCAATAAGACTCTCTCACTAACATCATCCCATGATAACGGAGTATGGCATCTCCTTCCACAGAATGTCTCAAATGGTGACATCTCGATACTGGCCTGGTAGCTGTTGTTGTAAGAAAACTCTACCAAGTAAAGATGATCCTCCCAAGTGAAGATGATCCTCTCAGACTGCCCGTCTATCTGAGGGTGATATACGGTACTGAACTTGAGCTGAGTGCCCAAGTTAGCTTACAAACTCTTTCAGAAGTTGGACGTGAAGCGACTATCCCGATCTGAGACTATGTTCACAAAAACTCCATGCAATATGACTATCTGACGGACATACATCTCCGCTTCTCCGTAGACGTATCCACTTTGAGTGGCAGAAAGTGAGCTGATTTGGTCAACCTGTCTACGATGACCCAAATCGCATCTTTGTCTTCTGAAGAACGTGGAAGCCCCGATACAAAATCCATCAGCATATGCTTCTATTTTGACTCTGGGATAAGTAAAGGCAAAAGCAATCCACCTGGCCTCTGTCTCTCTGCCTTTACCTGCTGGCAAACCAAACATCTAGATATGACGCTAGCCACCTCCCGCTTCATACTATACCATCATGCATGTTCTCTTATGTCCCTATACATCTTGTTGGCACCTGGGTGCATAGAGTACTGAGATCGATGTGCCTCCTGAAGAATCTCCTCATGCAATGCTCCACTCGATACATATAACCTGTGAAGGACCGTGAGGCAACTCTAGATGGGGGTTGAATAGAGTGTATATAGAGACAGTAAAGTAAACCAGTAAAGTAGCGAGAGAAAACAAACGCAAATGCAAACACCAAGATGTATACTGGTTTCCCTCCGAGAGGAGTAGTCTAGTCCCGAGAACTCTAGCTCGAAGTTTCTCTACTATAATCACCAATAGTGAATCACAATCTTTTATCCGAATGTTTACTACTTTTTTTACACCATAAGGTTTGATCCGAAGTTTCACAACTTTACATCTTAGAGAGAGAGTTACTGATGGAACAAAGCTCTTTACAACTCAGAAGACTTCTAGACCGAGATCGCACTTGGCAATAGGAAGGCTAGGGAGTTATTCTTTGAAATGGAAAGGTTAAGGCTTAGAGGTTTGCTCATAATAGAATAGAAGATTAAAGAATGGTTGAGTGAGTAGGAATGAGAATTCTAATCCTATTTATAGTATGTAGGCAAACAGAATTCGGCCAAAATTTGGATGGAGTTTAGTTCAAATTTCCAACCGTTGGGCCAAGAAATCAGGAGCTTATTCAACTGGTTGATTTCATACCAAAAGGGTAACCGAGTTTGGTACGAGTTCGGCTCGAGTTCAATTTCTACATATGGTAGACTTTGTAAATGAATGTGGCCTAGTTTTGTGGATAGGGTCTTTGGTTTATTTGAGTAGACTAGGTATCTGGGTATAGGTACTTAGTTTTGCCAGTACGACTCAACTTACAGCAATCCTAGACTCAAATAAATAAAAGATTATATTTAAATAGATATAATACAAACGACATGTAATAGCAGTATTGAGGCTTCAGATTGTGACATATCAACGCATGATTTAGTTAACTATTAAAATCAAGTTGACTGAGACCGGATAGGCCAACAATCTCCCCATTTTGATAATTGACAAAGTATGAATAATACTGCAAGTCTTTGATATGTAAGGCTCTCCCATAACTGTGGAGCAGTTGATATGCTGAAGACAACGTCTGTCAAGTATTATCTTGTATGCTAGTATCATGTATTTTTTCCTCCATTATCATTTGATCGAAATAGCATGCTCCCCCGAAATCTGTAAGATGACAAAAAAAATAAGATAGTAAAGTGTATACAGGATAATATATAATAAAAAAGAAAAATGCATTTAAAATTTATTCAATTAAAAAGAAAATATACAAAAGCAGATGTGTAGTGGAAATATCATAGGAGAGCATCTAAAAGTAAACTTTTTAAACATTGAAATCCATTGAGTAACTAGCTGTCATTTTCTTCATCATCAGGTTCAACTATTTTGTTTGGATCGAAGAAGGCATCAGCTAGATCCAAATGTCGATGAATAGAGGGGTGATCAATACGAAAACCTTGTTGATTTCGATTTTGTAGAATCGAAAAAGGTCCTGCTAGGTGCTTCGATACGGTATACTGGATGTCTATCAAAGTATTGCCAAGAGCTTGAGTCTGAAGAGTTTGGCGATGATCAGTAGCACGATTGTGTATATCTTCTTGGTGGAAGTGATCACGCAACAGATTGAAAATAGACTCTAAGGTTTGTGGTTGATCATCAACAGGAGGGACGAAATCAACAGGATGAGTATCGGAGTTTGATGATGAGTTATAAGGTAAAAGCATAGTTGGCTAAATTCTCTGAATTTGATTGAGGTATAAAGGTTCCTCAAGATTTGGAAAAGTATCAAATGGAATGTCCAAATAGTTGAAAATAGTTGGCAAGTAGATGGCGTATAGTAGTGGACGCCCTTTCTTGCGATATTGAACCATTTGAGATAAGATGGTCTATGGAAGATTGAAGTTAATGTCGAAATGCATGTGATATAACGCTAACATTTCTAGATAACATACCTCATCAAAGTAAGTCTTCTTAGGTAGAAAAGATGAAAAGATAATACGATACATTTCAAAGAAGTGACCATTCAAATATCTAGAATAAAATTTTCCAAGTGAACATTCAAGAGGGTGACAAAGGATATTCGTGAAAGAATCTAAAGTTAAGCCATGGTCAAATTGAACTTGCGTGATATTGACTAGGGTTTGTCCATCAGCAGGAATGCATAGGATTTTACCTAAGTCATTCACATCGAATTCAATTGGAATACCACAAACTCTAGATGAGATAGTGTCATGTTCATATGTTAACTTATAATAGAACATTTGAATAGCATTGGTGTAAATGTTGGTACGGGTCTTAACAAGTTCTTCAAGTTAAAATTTTTGAAGAATAGGTAGACAGTCTTTGTGTTGGGAAAAAATTAATAGGATGGCCAAAACAGATATATCTCTTGGAGAAGTCATTAAACCAATTATTTGAAATTTTGAGGCTTCGAAAAGTAAAATCGTCGAATTTACCTATGTTTGGCATAATGGGACAGAAGAGAGAGTCAAAAAAGTAATCTAGTTTCCTTTTAGGGGCCATTGGGAGAGGATATAGGAGGAAAAGCTAAGGTTATTTGTAGAGGAGGGATAATTTTTGTTGGTCTGAATGAATGAGCAACAAAATAATCCATATATAGAGTAGCAAAACCCTAAATTAGGAAGAGAATTAAATGATATAGCATATTCTGAAATTAAACTAACCAAGTTCGGTCCGAGCTCGGCCCGAGTTCGGTTTGAATTCTGTTGACATTTATTTCCAGAATCTTAATGTAACTTTAATCGATATTATGCCATTCTTGACTAGATATAAATAAATAATAATAAGTGTTGAACTTAAATCGTATATTTTTTAAGAGTTTAAATCATTTCGGAGTAGCTGTAGGGGCCAGATCCCAGCTATCGTTGTCTGGAGACACTTAAATACCGTGTTGCTTAGGTTATTTACACCTTTTTGACAGAAGGGCCCTTTCGGCTTGTATCCAAAAATTTTAAAACTTTGAAAAGTGTGACAAAAATTTGTAAAGCATCTTATGATTCTTATATTTTATCAGAATCCAAAAGACCTAATTCTCGACGGATAAAGTTGAATCGATCTTCAGCTAAGAATTTTATATAGATGTCTGCTAATTGATGTTCCGTATCCACATACACTAAACAAATATCTCCATGTAATTGAGGATCCCGTAGAAAATGATGACGGATTTCTATGTGCTTAGTGTGTGAATGGCATACTGGATTTTTGGTGAGATTAATGGTGCTAGTGTTATCACAGAAAATAGGAATATTCTTATAGTACAAATTAAAGTCTTCTAGTATTTGCTTTATCCATAAAATTTGAGCACAACAACGTCCTGCGACGATATACTATACCTCAGTTGTTGATAATACAACATAATTTTATTTTTTACTAAACCAGGAGACTAGAGACTTTCCTAGGAAATGACAGTTGCCGCTGGTGCTTTTTTGATCGACTTTGCATCATGCAAAATCAGCATCCGAGTAACCAGCAAAGTCAAAGGACATAATTTTGGGATACCATAAGCCTGCCGACAAAGTCCCTTTAAGGTATCTAAAGATACGCTTAACTGCGCATAAATATGATTCCTTAGGATTAGTCTGATATCTAGTACAAAGGCATACATCAAACATAATGTCTGCCAGACTAGCAGTTAGATATAACAAACTATAAATCATACCTCGATACTTATGTATATCTGTTGGTTTAATGCTATTATCAAGGTCAAGCTTAGTGGATGTTGTCATTGGAGTTTCGATAGGCTTTACATTGTCCATGTCAAAAAATTTGAGCAAATCCTTCGTGTACTTAGCCTAATGGATAAAAGTTCCTTATGAATCTTGTTTGATTTGCAATCCTAGGAAGAAAGTCAGTTCTCCCATCATGCTCATCTTCAATTCACTCTACATACACTTAACAAACTCGTTACATAGCATCTCATTAGTAGATCCAAATATGATATCATCAACATATATTTGCACTAATAACAAAGAATCAACAGAAGATTTTTAAAAAAGGGTAGTATCAATTTTTTCTTTTGAAAAACCGTTTTCAAGTAGAAAGAAGCTAAGACGTTCATACCAAGCACGGGGTGCTTGTTTGAGTCCGTATAGTGCCTTTCGTAACTTGAATACGTGGTTAGAGTGTTTAAAATCTTCAAAACCAGGGGGTTGTTCAACAAAAATATATTCATTGATAACTACATTTAGAAAAAAGCTTTTAACATCCATTTGAAAAAGTTTAAAGTTATGAAAACTAGCAAAAGTGCAAAGCATTCAGATAGATTCAAGTCTAACAACAGGAGCATAAGTCTCATCGTAGTCAATACCTTCCTCTTGGTTGTATCCTTGAGCTACGAGCCGTGCTTTGTTACGTGTAATTGAACCATCCTCATTTAATTTATTTCGGAAAACCCATTTAGTACCAATGATCGGATAATTATTAGGTTTAGGAACGAGTTCCCAAACTTGATTATGTTCAAATTGGTTGAGTTCCTCTTGCATAGCAGAAATCCAAAATTCATCATCAAAAGCTTCATTAGTATTTTTAGGTTCTATTTGAGAAATAAAAGCAACATTTGCAATGATATCTCTATTTGAGGAACGTTAACTTACACCATTCGATACATCACCTATTACCAAGTTCTGAAGATGATCTGTGGAGAACTTTAGTCTCCTTGGCAGACTTTTTGGATCACTTGTACTATTTTTATCTTCTGATGTCTTGTTGGTTGCGGGTTGACTACTTTCATCGTCGTTGTCATTTAGTTCTTGAGTGTTGTGTTCATCAAATGTAACATTAATTGATTCTTTAACAGTCAATGAGGTTTTGTTAAATACTCTGAATCCTTTACTTTTGGTGGCATAACCTAGAAAAATACCTTCATCGGCATTGGAGTTAAATTTTTCTTGATTATCTTTGGTATTAAGAATAAAATATTTACAGCCAAAAATTTTAAAGTAACTAATTATGGGGATTCTACCAAACCATAGCTCATAGGGGGTTTTCTTCGATATAGGTCGAATAAGCACCATATTCAAAACATGGCATAAAGTACTTACAGCTTCAGCCCAAAAGTATTTCAAAAGTTTATACTGATTTAACATAACTCTAGCCATATCGCCAAGTGTTCTATTCTTTCGCTCAACAACACCATTTTGTTGTGGAGTTCTAGGACAAGAAAATTCATGAGAAAAACCATTTTTATTGCAAAATCTTTTGAAATCACTATATTTAAATTTGCCTCCATGATCACTTCGGATACGAGTAACCATGAAATTTTTTTCGTTTTAAATTTTTTTACAAAAAGTGACAAATACATAAAATAATTTATTTCTATTTGCAAGAAAATAAACTAATGTGTATATAGAAATCATCAACAATAACATAAGCATAAAGCTTACCGCCAAGACTGGCGACTGTACTGGGTCCAAACAAGTCCATATGCAAGTGTTGTAGAGGTCTAGAGGTACTTACAGAGTCGATTGATTTAAAGGAAGATTTAGTAGCTTTATTCTTTTCACAGTCAGCACATACCATATCTTTCTTGAAAGTAATCTCTGGTAAGCCTCTTACGAGTTTCTTTGTAGCTAGTCTTGCAATAGTGTCCATATTTGCATGTCCTGGACGCATATGCCATAACCAGCCGTCATCTTGTTGGCGTATAGACATTTGCCTGCATTGTCAGTATCTTTTGCAAGATAGAAAATATATATATTATCTTCCCTGATTCCTTCAAAGATAACCTTACCAGTGGATCTTTCATAAATAGAATATTTGTTTTTAACAAAGTTAATACCATAACCATGGTCACCTAGATAACTGATGTTGAGTAGGTTATGTTTTAATTTTGTTACTAGACAGACGTCTTTTATGATAGGATAGGGAGGAACACCTATATTACTATTACCAATAATGTATCCTTTGAGATTATTGCCAAAGGAGACATAACCTTCTTTCTTTATCGATAGCGTTGCAAATAGGGTAGCATCACCAGTCATATGTCGTGAGCAACCATTATCTAGAATCCACTTGCTTCTAGCATGAGAGGGTTGGTCCACTTACAAAATGAGTTATAGATGTAACCCTTGGTATCCATTTCTTTGAGGGTCCTGCTGTGTTAGTTTTTGGTACCCATTCATAAATATTCAAATATACTAACTTCCTTATTTTATATAATCTAGATATATGTCATTTCTTACCACAGTAGTGACATATAGCTGTGTGATTGATGATTGGTGCAATATGATAGATATGATTGTGTGAAACAGATCTTTATGGTCTATGTGGATAAAATGCATGATTGTGTTTGACATTTCTTTATGGTCTTCGTGGATATATACAATAAAATGGATGATTATGTTTGCTTCTATTTGCATGATGTTTTCTAAACATATAATTACAAGAACAGTTATGCATGTAGGTAGGATCATAACTGTGAGTGTTTTTTTGTCTTGCTACGTGTCTCGTGTTAGGTTGGGTGGAGGTTTGTTCGACCTGTTTACCCAATCTTATCTCTAACTTTTTAGAGGTAGCATATACTTCATCATATTAACAGTGAGAGCATCTATTCTACGTGCAGCAATGGAATATTTCTTCTTTTCAGATTCAAGTTCTTCCTTAAGTTTAGTATTCTCCTGAGAGCTCTTGTCAAGACTGGCAAGTGTCTCATGGAGGTTAAGCTTAAGTCTTGAATTCTCATTTGAATCGTTTGAGGTATCCTTTACTTCACTTAGTAGAGATGTTAGTCTCTCTAATTCAGTCTGACATTCTTGATCATCTTTTTTAGCATGCTTGTATTTATTTTTAAGTTTCCTAAATTCATCAAGCAAATCACTAAAAGCATTACCTAGTTCATCAAAAGGTAAAATCATCATAAGGGTTATTATTCGTTACCTGATTAGTTAACGCCAAGAAGCATAGGTTTGCTGCTTCTCGAGGATTCTCTTCTTCTGATTCACTAGCTCCACTTTCGTACAAAATACTAGTATTTGCATATTTTTGTGATGATGTTCTTCTGGATGAGTGATTGTGGTAATTTTCTTTTCTTAGGATTGGACAATCTTTCTTTATATGCCCTATTTTCTTATAGTTGTAGCATATATGATCTTCATCACTATTGTCAGTTGACTCCTTATTCTTTGATTTCTCAAGCTTTAAAAATTTTCTGAAGTTTTTGGTGGTCAAGGCAACTTCCTCATCTTGAGACTCATTGTCGTCGGAGTTATAGTTGGTGACCTTTTTGTGATGTGCCTTAAGACTAATCATCTTCTCCTTGGGAGTGGGTTCTTCAAATTCCTTGAGATCCAGCTCGTGAGTTATCAACTTGCCCATGAGCGTCTCGTGGGTCATAATGGTAAGATCATTACCTTCTATGTTATAGTGGCCTTGGGGTTCTAATTCTTAGTGAGTCCCCTGAGTACTTTACGAATCTTCTCATGATTGCTGTACTCCTTGCAAGTGATAATAGAGGGTTGACGATATCGAGGAATCTCGTGAACATTTGGGTGATTGTCTCATTTTGCTTCATCTTGAATGCTTTATACTCTTGTGTTAGATGACTTATTTTTTATCCCTTCACTTGGGAGGTTCCTTCATCAGTGACCTTAAGAAGTTTCCATACTTCGTGCAAAGTTCCGCAAGTGGAGGCCCTGTTAAATTCAATTCTGTCTAAAGCACAAAATAGAACATTAATAGCTTTAGCATCAAGACTAGCTTATTTTTTTTTGGTGTCTGTGTACTTATCATGAGGCTTCTCTACAAGGTTACCATCTATGACTATTCTAGGTGGCTTTTTATATCCTTCTACTACTATAGCCCAAAGGTCAAAATCAAGTGACTTTAGGTAGAAGCTCATACGTGTCTTCCAGTAGGTGTAGTTAGTACCGTTAAATAGGGATGGCCTATTTGTGGACTGGCCTTCACCATTGTTGGTGTAGATAGATCTAACAATTGTCATAAGTCTCTTAGGATGTTAAGCCAAATATCAAGAGAACTAGCTCTAATACCAATTGAAGGACCGTGAGGCAACTCTAGAGGGGGTAAATAGAGTGCAGCAAAATAATCTACCCAATTTAATAATTATAAGAATGAATGCAGTTGCTAACAGTGTATATAGAGACAATAAAGTAAAGCAGTAAAGTAGAGAGAGAAAGCAAACGCAAACACCAAGATGTATACTGGTTTTTCTCTGATAGGACTAGTCTAGTCCCGAGAACTAAATTCGGAGTTTCTCCACTATAATTACTAATAGTGAATCACAAGCTTTGATCTGAAGGCTTGCCACTTATTTACACCATGAGGTTTGATCTAAAGTCTCGCAACTTCACAGCTTAGAGAGAGAGTAACTGATGGAACAAAGATCTTTACAACTCAGAAGACTTCTAGACCGAGATCGCACTTGACACTAGAAAGGCTTGGGAGTTGCTCTTTGAAATAGGAAGGTTAAGGCTTAGAGGTTTGCTCATAATAAGATAAAAGATTGAAGAATGGTTGAGTGTGTAGGAATGAGAATTCTAATCCTATTTATAGTCTATAGGCAAACAGAATTCGGATGGGGTTTAATTTAAATTTTCAACCGTTGGACCAAGAAATCAGGAGCTTATTGAACTGGTTAATTTTATACCAAAAGCGTAACCGAGTTCGGTCCGAGTTCGGCATGAGTTCGGTCTGAGTTCGGTTTTTACATATGGTAGACTTTTTAAATAAATATGGCCTGATTTGGTGGATAGGTTCTTTGGTTTATTTGAGTGGACTAGGTATCTGGGTATAGGTACTTGATTTTTCTAGTGCGACTCAGCTTACAGCAATCCTAGACTCAAATAAATAAAAGATTATATTTGAATAGACGCAATACAGATGACATGTAATAGCAGTGTTGATTCTTCAGATTACGACATATCAATGCATGGTTTAGTTAAATATCAAAATCAAGTTGACTGAGACCAGATGGGCAAACAACCTGGTACAGTGCCATAATGATCCATCATCTGCAATACTAAAGTCCTCTGCCAATCTGATTCGGACCTACACTCTAATGCTCCTCAGAGACTCATCCTCGAACTATGTGGCTCTGATCCGGTCCACCAACACTGACTGTACCTGAAGTCCCCACAAATATGCCACAACTCCAGGAACTAATACCTCAATACCCAAACTATCAAGATCGGCCAATAAATATTTGTCCCTCGTCAAATACATAGTCACTAGATACCTGCTCAAGGCATCCGTGACTATATTGGCCTTCCCTGGATGGTATTACAAAGTAATGTCAAAGTCTTTCATCAACTCCAACCACCGTCGCTGCCTCATGTTGAGCTATTTTTGTGTAAACACATACATCAAGATCTTATGGTCTGTAAAGATCTCTGGCCACTCTCCATACAAGTAGTGCTTCCACTGTTTAAGAGCAAAAATAACTACTTTCAACTCCAAGTCATGGGTAGGGTAATTCTTCTCATGCGGACATAATTGTCTGGATGCATAGGCAATCACCTTTCTGTTCTACTGCAACACACATCCCAAACCCTTACTCGATGCATCACTATATATAAAAATCCTCCTGTCCCTGGTGGCAATGTCAATACTGGAGTTGTAGACAACCTCTTCTTTAGCTCCTCAAAAGCAGACTAACAATCCTCAGTCCAGATGAACTCCACGTCCGTCCTGGTTAGTCTAGTCATCGGCTCCATAATCCTGAAAAAATCCTGAACAAATCTTCGATAATAGCCTGCTAATCCGAGAAAACTCCTGATCTCCGCCACTGAACTCAGGGTAGACCATGACTCAACTGCTAAAATCTTCTTCGAGTCTACTGAGATCCCATCTCCTGTAATCACATGCTCGAGGAATTCAATCTTATCAAGGAAGAACTCACACTTCTAAAGCTTGCCATAAAGCTTCTCTTTTCTGAGGGCCTTCTGAACTATCCTCAGGTGTTTCTCATGCTCCTCCAGGGTCTTCGAATAAATTGGTATATCATCAATGAATACTACCATAAACTGATCCAAGTACTGATGAAATACCTTATTCACCAGGTTCATGAATACCGTCGGGGCATTGGTCAACCCAAACGGCATCACCAAGAACTCAAACTGCCCATACCGAGTCCTGAAAGATGTCTTAGGAATGTCTTCCTTCTTCACTTTCACCTGGTGGTACCCCGACCTCAAGTCTATCTTTGAGAATAACTTCGCTCCACTCAACTAATCAAATAAATTGCCAATCCTCGGCAACGGGTATTTATTCATGATAGTGAGGTTGTTGAGTACCCTGTAGTCGATATACATGCGTACTGACCCATCCTTCTTCGGTATAAATAATACCAGAGCACCCCATAATGATAAACTAGAGCGAATAAAGTCCTTGTCCTGCAACTCATCCACCTGCTTCTTCAACTTCGTCTGTTCGTAGTTGTTCACTCTATAGACGTGTTGTGATATCGGCTCTGTGCCTGGCACCAAGTCTATAGAGAACTCTACATCTCTGTCTGGTGGCAACCACGGTAACTCCTCCAGAAAGACGTCCATATACTCAGCAATCAATGAATGTGGCAGCTCCTGCTCTTCTACCAAAGCTCCACAGAAATCTTTTTCTCTCTACTATGCTGCTCCTCTGACAAACTCAAACTGTGACTCTCCTGGCGCCTGAAACAAAACTCTGCCTCTACAATAATCTATACAATCATGGTGCCTACTCAACCAATCCATTCCAGTACTATATCGTAGCTCGAAAGTGGCATTACGAGTAGACACATGCTCAACTCTCGGCCTCACAAAGAAACTCTTCGGTCCTTGTAAACATTACTGACCAGGATAATGCCACCCTCGGTCGTGATCTTACAAGTCCTCACCAACAGTTCAGTCTCAAGGTGGTGTTTCAGAGTAAAAGATATATATATAAAACTATGTGAATCATCGGAATCAAATAAAGCATGAGCTGGAAAAGAATAAAGATAGACTGAACCTGAGATAACATCACTGACTGGCTCCTCCTCCTCGACAGTCAAAGTGAAAGCTCGCCCCTGTCGCTGGGTACCTCTCTGCTACTGCTGGTGCTGAACGAACTGCTACTGTTATGGTGGTAGAAGAGGTCCTCTCTACTATCCCGCTGGTGGTCTCGCGGGTGCTCTCTGTGCCTGAGCTCTGCCCTGAGCTGGACGAGTTGGAACCTTAGGACAAGCCCTCAACTGATGGTCTCCTAATCTACAGAATAAGCATTGGCCCAATCTCATCATGCACGTATCCCATCCATGTTCCTGCTTCTTACAGAATTGGCAAGGAATAGCTGGCCTCTGGATCTGGTGCATATGTTGTATCAGCGCTCTAGCTGGTCCATGATATTGCTGCTACGGCTGTTGGCAGTGACTCTTGTGCTGCTGCTGAAATTAAGGTCGTTTTATTGGACCCGTATTTATACTGGATCCTCCTATGTCTCTCGGCCTCTTATAGCCAAGCTCTAGATCATCCTCTGCCCGTTGTGTCTGCCTCAGAATCTCTTCAAAAGTAGCGGTGGGATCTCCATTCGTATATGATTTGATCTCCTTGTTCAGGACCTTCCTGAACTTCCTGGCTCTTCCTCTAGGATTTTTTCCCTCGAGAAAGCGGCCTAATCTGCAATACTCTACTGTATACTCATCCACTGTCATACCTCCCTGAACGAGGTACTGAAACTGGCTCTCTAGAGATATCAAAGCAACATCTGGAAAGAACTTTTCCTTGAAGAGCTCCTTAAAAGCTTCCCAAGTAAGTCCTGGTGCTGAGATCCTAGGATCCATCCTAAACCAAGTCAACGCGATATCGAACATCATGGATCCTGTATCCTCTACCTGTATTCTCTCTGGAATTTGCCAGGCGTAGGTTCCGATCAATGTCTTCTATCCAATCATCAGCATAAATAATTCCTTCAATGCCTTTAAAGTCCTTCGGCCCCATCCTCTAGGAATCTATGATAGTCCCCGGCCTCGGCTACTGCAGGGTAAACGGAGGTGGTGACATCTGTGGTTGTAATAAGGAGACTCTCTCGACTGCTGCGAGCGCAATCTGATGAGCATTCTCAATGTCCTGTCTCATAATCTCTTATTGGAGCTGCTATGCCTCCATCATCTGCTGAAAAAGCACAAACAATTGTGTTTGATCGACTGCGGATGGTGGGGGTGGAAGATCCCCTAAAACTGTTGGCGCTTCCCTCTATACTGGAGGTGGAGCACCTCCGAAAGATGTTGCAAAAATGCCTACCTGGATCGGTGAAGCAGACCTCTGGAATATAGCTGCTAGAATAGCGTCTGCTGGTGCTGTCCTCAGAGGCGACGAAGTGACCTACCTCGCTGATATTATGCCTGAGCGATGGGAACGCATCTTCGGCGGTATCCTGAAGATAGATTAAAACAAAGGAATTAATATTGACTATAATATAATATCATCAAAGAAGGACGAAATTATTCAAAGTAAAGCAAACATTCAATAGATAAGGATAGCAAACAGATATTTGGAATTGTTCCCTAGTTATGATTGAGTATACTCTCAGCCTATATCCTATATCCTAAAGCAGGCTCGTAACAGTACTCTAGGTGAGCACTACTATGATATCGTTCTAATTATGTCATGACCCACACCCGATGTAGTGGCATGAGTAGTGAACAACGCCCAGCCTATGCCGCAACATCGACGGTAGAACGCTGTTTGGGTAATCTATCTATCTAACAACCAAGATATAATAATGCCACCAATATAATATGAATACTCAATCACAGATCTATAAGATCGAATAATTTGCACGAATAATAAAAGAACAGAAGAGTTATAATACAGCTCACAAGACAAATAATATCCAATGAGTCATATCAAGGAAATACTAATAATAATGCTAGACACAAATCCATTACAAAAAGAAACTAACTACTAAGCTATGAGTCCTGGGTCGTCTGTCTCAGTTGGGATGAGACCCTCCCGAGCCAAGGTCTCTAGCTCTAAGTCTACCATGTCCTGAGGCCCGTAGTGAGTGGAGAACCACTCCTCAGTGTCATCTGGGAAAAATATATCCAGTCAGGAAAGGAGCAAAGTATATCTCTAACAGCAGTTCTAATAAATGATATAAACTATGTAACAGTAAATAGATATGAATATACTAGATGCAATATACAGATACAAGAGATATACAATAAAGAAAATAATGGAAATAAATACGAGAATGAGCAATATAGAAATGAACAAGAAATACTAATGACTAAGTGAGTCAGTACCAGCTTTAACATGTGATCAACTTGGGAACTTGATAAAAGAATTATGGCCTGATTAATCATACGTGCGGTGTATGATTAATACTATTCAATGAACAAGACATGATACAAGGAGGGTATGATCACATATCTATACTACGTACTCCCCGCCCTTGACTGGTATAGTGGATCCAACCATGGTACGTTATGATGCAGGATTCTCTGGGAAGGTAGCAAGTCACCCCAAGAATCAGTCTCTATACATATACAAGAAGAATAAGGAAATAAGGCTTGCATAAGATACACCATACATACTAAGGAATAACATCTCATGACGAGATCCAGATATACCAATCCGTATAACCATCGTGTCAAGAAATCAAGGATATCTATACTAAATACAAGAGACATAGAGGATATCATAAATGAGAAACTATCAGAGTATGCACTGGCCTGAAATCCGGTGAACAGTATCAAAGATGTCCGGTACGGTACCTCAAAGACCTAAATATAAAATATTACATCAATACAAGATTTCAGAATAAAAATAAGTTAAACTAGTCAACTTCTAGGTCAAAAAGCCATTTTTAAGTAAAAAGAGTCAAATAGGGTCAACTCTAGGTCAAACTAGTCAAACCAGCTATTTCTAGGTTGTATGAGTCTATCTTTAAGAAATTGGGTCCATACACTATGTAACTAGGCCACACTAGATATGCTAAGATACTAGGATGCAAACAGGATAACGTATCCTAGGATACGCAAGTAATTAGATAGGAAAATATCATAATATGTATATACAAGACAATATATAATATTTTTAACTAAACTCATGCTAAGTGGATACCTTGGCTTTGAACCAATGCGGTATCACACCACTACACAAACTACTAAAAATTATGGGATTAGCGATGTTTTTAGCGACGTTAAGTTAAAACATCGCTAATGATATCAGCGACTCCAAATATTAACGTCGCTATACGTCGCTATTTGGCGACAAATAGTGATATTTAGTGACTATAATTTAGTTTTCTAATAGAATAGTCGCTATAAGTTATCTAAGGTCGCTAAACATCACTGAATTTTATAATTTAGCAACGTTTAGCGACGTATTTAGCTACGTTTATATTTTTAATATTTAGTGACGTGTTTAGCGACGTTTGTGACGTCGCAAAACATTTCAGTTAGCGACGTTTTTGTTTGACGTTGCTAAACGTCGCTAAAATTTCGTTAATTAGGGATCGGTTTCGATTCCCCCCATCTGTCAAAATTTTCCAAAATTTTAAAACCCGCGGCGTTCCCCTCCCCCTTCTCCGGCGACCGGCGTCCTCCACAGCGGCCTACTCCGGTATCCCCCTCCTCCTCCTCCTCTAGGTAAATCCTAACTCTCTCTCTCTCTCTCTCTCTCTCTCAGGAAATGGCATGATACTGACATAGACCAGACACATACATGTGACAGACACGACACACACACATACGTGACACTAACCCTAACCCAAAACTGACACTACCTTGGATCAGGACCTAGGGTTAGGGTTAGGGTTTTTGACCTGGGGTTAGCGTTTGAGTTTTTGACATGGGATTAGGGTTTTTGACCTAGGATCTTGGTTCTTCTAGTGCTACAAAAGGAAGCTGCTGTTGCTACGACGCAATGTTGCTTGTTGTTGTTGCAATGCTGTACTGCTTGCTGTGTGCTCGAAGGGCCTTGCTGCATTGTTGCTGGTGTAGCTTGGGTAGTTGCTGAATGTTGCGGCTACTGAAATATTATTTCAGTGCTGAAATGGTGATGCATATGGCTGCACTGCTTTGGCCTTGTTGTAGTGCATTTCTGCACTGAAGAGGTAGCTGATGCACTGCCCGAGCCTCCTCTGCTAGCTGCTCCTCTGTTGTGTTTGCTGTTTCCTGAGCACTGTACTTCCTGCAATGCCCGACCCTCTCCACACACACACACACACACACACACACACACACACACACACAAGCACATATAACTACTCCTATATATATATCTATATATATATATATGGTACCACTTAGTGACACAACTATATATATATATATATATATATATATATATAACACATGAGCAATACAAGTAGATACATAGATATCTATATCTATATACATATACATATACATATACATACACTCTCGTGCCCTCCCCCCCCCCCTCAGTAAGGAGATCTCGTGCTCTCCTCCTCTCAGTAAGGAGTTGGCGGATGTAGGGTAACCCATGCTGCAACCCAAGACGTATCGACTAGGGCTCCACTATTAGGTGCCCAAGGACCTAGCAAATCCTATGCGGAGACCTATCGTGTTGGGTCCGATCACATCAATGAAGATATATACTTTGTGGAACCAAAGTAAGTAGGGGATAAGCAGCGTGCCTCCTTCACGGCAAAAGAGACTGTTGAAACTGTCGAGTTTTGGAAGAACATCCTTATTCTTTTTGTTTTGGGAGACAAACCATTTTACATTAGATTCAGGCTTATGCCCATAGAGTATGATGCCAATGCCTTGGGCACCTGGTAAGCTTGAGGCACTAATTATGAACATATAAAATAACATCGAACTATTATTTTTTCTTTAAGCATTGAGAATATATAGGCCTTATGTTGTTCATGACCAATAACTACTACAACTCCTTTATGTTGCTGCATATTGATTCCTCACTGTTGTACTATGCAGTACAGCTAGCTGCTAGTACAGAGCTGGAACACTAATTCCTCACTGCTGCACTGTGAACTACTCTCCCTAGTGACCCGAGCTTACTTAATCACTCAAACAACCATATGCACACATACACATACATAAGGCATTGTGTATCAAGTTAGAGTAGTTCTTACCTTCCTCCAGAGAATCACACTGTATTTAACGATTTATAGGATACATACTATCATTTTTGCAGAAGTATCTAAAAATGGATATGAATTACTATCTGCATCATCGTTCGTGGATGTACAACCGTTATCCTGATGACATGTGTGGGGTGCAGGATGAATTTATTGAGGGTGTATAGCAGTTCCTGCAGTTCGCTAAGGCGTTCCTTCAGTACATGGACGGTACAAAAATTAAGTATCCGTGTGTGAGATGTCATAACTTGAAATATCATCCAGAAGTAGAAGTCACATATTATTTATACTCGAAGGGCTTTACGCCAAATTTCTATCAGTGTACCGCGCACGGAGAACTTGTGTCTCTAGCATCGGAGTTGGAGCCATATATGGAGCCGTATATGGATGTCCACATCCACGCTGCTTATGAGGACGGGTGGGTAAACTTGGATTTTGATACGGCGGGGCCTAGTTTCAATCCGAACAATCATGATGCAGCTGAGGAGGCACCGAATGTCGATGCTAAAAAGTTTATGGAGTTGCTGGATAATGCAAGGACTCGATTATATCCTGGTTATGAGGATTATTCACTGTTGGAAGTGGTTACAAGATTGTTGAGCAACAAGTCCGATTTTAACATGTCGCAAGAATGCTATAATCGACTGATCAATTTGATTATAGAGATCTTGCCCGTGGGTGCAAAGTTGCCTAAAGATTTCTACCGATCTAAGAGGATGGTAAGATCGCTCTAGATGGGATACAAGAAAATCGATGCATGTCGCAACGGGTGTATGTTGTACTACAAAGACGACAAGGATGAAGATGCGTACAGATTTTGTAGGGCTGATCGCTACAAGGCAACTGGTAGAGAAAAGTCTGTCGGTGCAAGGAAGCCTACCAATTTGATGCACTACTTGCCTTTGACGCCGCAGTTGCTGAGGTTATTTATGGTTAAGGAGACTGCAGAAAATATGAGTTGGCACATGCAGAAACAGATCGAAGGAGTATTGGATCATCCATCCGATGGAGAAGTATGGAAGCACTTTGATCGAGAGTATCCATATTTTGCTTTGGATTTGCCTAATATTAGATTGGGGCTCTCCTCTGATGGTTTTACCCCATTCAGACTTTCGGGCTCCCAGTATTCATGTTGGCCTGTGATCGTCACTCCGTACAATCTACCGCCTTGGATGTGCATGAAGGCTCCGTATATATTCCTAACCGTTATTATCTCGAGTCCTAAAAATCCGAAGAGGAACATCAATGTGTATTTATAGCCTTTGATAGATGGGTTGAATCAGCTATGGGAAGTAGGTGCCAACACGTACGATGTTTCTAGAAAGCAGAATTTTCAGATAAGGGCAGCACTTATGTGGACCATCAACGACTTTCCGGCCTATGGAATTTTATTGGGATAGAGCACTCATGGTCGTCTCTCATGTCTGTATTGCATGGACCGTACTAAGGCTGTCCATTTGAAACATGGAGGCAAACCGTACTTCTTCGATTGTCATCGACAATTTCTGCCGAAGGATCATCCGTACCGGAGGAACAGGAATGCTTTTCGTGCGGGCATTATGGAGAAGGCCAATCCGCCCTCAAGGTGGCCCGGATACACAATATGGGAAGAGGTGAAAGATTTACTAAGTGCTATCGAAGAGCCTGCTAAGGGGTACTAGTTTGACAGATTTGGTTGCACCCATAACTGGACGAAGAGGAGTGGGATCTGCCATATTAGAGCACCAATCTAATCAGACATAACCTTGATGTCATGCATATCGAGAAGAATATGTTTTATAGTATAATTAATACTATAATGGTGGTAAAGGGGAAGACAAAAGATAATCCGAAGGCCAGGTTGGACTTAGAAGAAATATGTAGACGTCCTGCGTTGTATTTGATAGAGGAGGGGAATGGAAAGTTAAAGCAGCCTAAGTCAGTTTTCTCAATGAAGAAAGAGGATAAAGGAAGACTTTGTAGGTGGATTCAGGGTCTAAAATTTCCAGACGGGTACGTGTCGAACTTGAGAAGATGTGTCAACCTCAAGAAGAACAAACTGGCGGGTATAAAGAGCCACGATTGTCACGTATTCATGGAGAGGTTAATTCTGATTGCATTTCAGGAATTCTTGCCACAGGTCATTTGGGATCCATTGATAGAGCTCAGCATATTCTTCAGAGATCTTTGTTCTACTAAGTTGCTCGTCGATCATCTAGAAAAGTAAGAGAAGGACATTGCGGTAACACTATATAAGCTCGAGAAGGTATTTTCTCCTGGATTCTTCGACTCTATGGAGCATTTGCCAATTTATCTTTTCTATGAGTCACGTGTTGGTGGTCCTGTCGGTTATATATTTTTCAGCACATATAATGATGAGTTGAGGTCGGTTAGACCCTACATAACAGACGAAGAAGTAGAACAAGAAATGTGATGCCATTTTCCTTCTTGGTTGAGCGCATATATAAGGAGATTGGTAATTACTTTTTATTTCTGCACTTGCAAAATAAATAACTTACTATCAATACTTTGGTATTTAGGTCGATCGTCTAATAATACCTTATGCTGAATCTATTAGAACTCTAGCCAAGGGACCAATTACTGCCGTTAAAATATGGCCAAGTTTCTATGTGAATGGGTTTAGGTTCAAGTCAACAAATTCTCCTATCAGAGACAGCTTTCTGGATCTTGATTCCACGAAAAATAGTTATTTGTGTATCAAATCTTTGAACTACAAAGACGTCGATCCAGACAATAATTTATTTGGCATTTTACGAGAGATTATGGAGTTGACATATAATTATGGCACAAAACCTACTAATATCGTGCTATTCATGTATGCATGGTTCGATCCGATTCAAGGTCAAGGTTGGAAAATTGATAAGCATGGCCTTGTGGATATAAACTACAAGCGTAGATATCATGGCTACGAACCATTTGTCCTATCAAGTCAGGCTCAGCTCGTGTACTTCACAACTTAACCTAGACGGGGGACAGCGAGGTCGGATTGGTAGGCAGTATGCAAGACTAAAGCTAGAAATACCTTTGACATTGACGAAATAGCTTATCAGGAGGACGAGCTACCTCTTGTAACAAATATTGTAGATGTGGACTCAACGGAAGTTACTCATTACACGAGTAATAATATAGAAGATATAAAATTATTAAAATTATCCGAAGATGAAGACGAAGATGAAGTAGATGAAAGTAAAGACGAGGAGGAGGAAGAGGAGGAGGAAGAGGAAGGAAGGACGAGGAAGGCGAACAAGATGAATTTTCTGAAGATGATTAAAAATTAAATATTTTTCCTGTAGAATATACTATATTTTGACTGTAGAATGTACTATTTTGACTAATATATGTATTATATTTTGTACTACAGAATGTATTATCCATTTAGACTTGTGACACCACTAGTTATTTACTGTACAATTCTATGAATGCTATGAGATATGCATAATATTTTGACTGTAGAATGTACTATATATTTGTGTATTTCTTTATTCATCATATGTTGTTATCAGGTATGATAGGACGACGCGAAGGGTTTCGGCAGGTCCCGAGGTAGACAGAGTGCTCCTCCGGTACTGCCTACCGTTGGTTCTGGATCCTCGTCGCCCAGTACTCCAGTATATCGATCAGTCACATCTCCGACTGCGACGACGTTACGTGGCATAACTCCTGGGATGAGTATTTCTAGGCCTGATAGTACTCCCTCGTCCAGCGTTCCTCCTGCTAACAGAACTATGAAAACAGATGAGCATATGGAGGAGGTCGTGCCGACGTTGTCCCAACATCAGCTAGATCCTCCAAGCGCACCACCAGAGGAGATGAGGACAGAGATTTGGGCCGACGGTACAAAGTAAGTCAATTAAATGGTTTAGCATCATATATATCACATATTTCTTTATTCATCATATATTGACTTTTTTGATCAAAATAATTATCTCTGTATAGATATCGTCCATCGTCGGTTCAGAGACGCCTGGGCCTCTTTCTGAAGAACAACTATGGTGGCCCTTGGATCAACTACTCTGATGCTCCGGAGAAGAGGAAGGTATTCTAGTTTGCGCACTTATGGTAAAAGTATATTATATAAATCCTCTAATTTATGCATATTATATAACTTATTCGTGATGCTCACTTACTAAATTATTTATTGTAGCAAACATATTTTTATCCTCCGTACTGGGCCGAGTTGATCGAGCGGATATTTCCTGCCGTTGCTGCCAAGCTTATCCGTGAAGCTCTAGATGACCAGAAGGCTCGTGATCGTGCTGGAAAACTAATCCAAGGTTGGATCACGCCTGCGATGAGGGCTAGATTCGACGATCCGAGGTACAAGGAAAGGTCTGAGAAGGCCAAGACGGCTAGGCGGAATGCTGCAAAGTGGTGTGGTGGCTTGATTTCGATGACGGAATATTTTTGTCGTTTGGTATGTTTTAATTTAAGATATATTATTTTAATTTAAGTATGATAAAATGCTAGTAGGAAAAAATATTTAATTTTAGTACTAAATAATATATTTTTAACAGGTACAGAGGGGTGAGGATGCAAACATAGTGACCGTCTTCTTGGCCACCCATCGAAAGGATGGAAATCTCATTGATGAGAGGGCCTCGCAGACCTATATAAGTATTACATTACTTTGTGTTAATTTTAATATAACTTAGGCACTTATCTAGTATCCAAACTTTTCTAGGTCGAGTATCTTAGGCTGAATAAGCGGGCGACTGTTAGTGCTCCTACAGCTGGAGAGGCTGGTACTTCCTCGCAGCCCGCTCCAGCTCCGTCGGCGGACGAGCTGTGGGTGACCGCCGCTGGTAGTCTCCAAAGGGGTACGTACTATGGTACAGGATCCTATGGCACCCTGGTTACGGTGCAGTCATCTAGGGACTCCCCGACAACTGCGCATTCCCCACAGCCCTCGCAGTCTTTGGCCCGAGTCCAGGAGGTCGTTGACCGTCAGATTGCGTCTCTCCGTGACAAGTTGCTGCAAATTATGGAGGAGCAGCCCCGGTCCCAGCCGCAAGCGGACGATGCAACGCTCTTCGCACGATTTGATATGCTCGAGCGCAGCGTCATGGAGCTCCAGGATTTGACAGCTGATCTTAGAGCCTCGATAGGGCGCAGCATGACAGAGCTGCAGGTATCACAGCTATCCATGGGCGAGAGGCTGACGATGATGCAGGATTCAATGGTTCATAGCAGTACGAGGCTGCTATCTACCATGGATTCTTACAACTAGCGACTCACAAAGTTGGAGTGGATATGTCCTCCTCGTGCGCCTACATCAACACAGACTCCACCGACGTCATTGCCTTCTCCATCGACATCGGTGTCGATTTCAAGGGAGCAGTATGATCTGTTCTTATCCTTCATGCGCGCCGGTGGTCATCCTCCTGCAGATCCGTAGTAGTCCTAGTTAGGACCATTTTATTATTGATTGTTTGTGTTTTAGACATTATTTTTTGTATTCTTTAGGACGAGGCTTCTAATTTGCTGTATTCTTTGTATTCTTTAGGAGACTCAGTTGTATGGATATTTGTTGTCTTCTTTACGACGATATTTTCTCCTGATTCGGTTTTTAATTTCAATGTTTTGTTTTTTTTCAAATTTTATTATATTATTCATATGAAATATATGTTAATTTATCGGTGTTGAGTGTTCAACCCAAGGGGATCGGCGAACCCAGTAAATTCAACGGAGGGTTGCTCCGGGTCTATTTGTACAGATTGTGAATTAATAAACTGCAGGAATAATAGTTTGGAAACAATTCAGTATTCATTTTTTTATTTTTTTACTGTATCATTAGCATCGTTTTTAGCAACGTTTAGTGACATTTAGCGACGTTCAGACCCGTCGCTAAATATGTCGCTAACTACGTCGCTAAAAATGTCGCTAAAAATGTCGCTAAACAAAGTCGCTGTCCGTCACAACTTGCTGACATGGCTGTATTGCCAGGTCATAGTGACGTCGCTACGTATGTCGCTATAAACGTCGCTACGTACATCGCTAATTTGCAACATAAAGCGACTATTATACACGTCGCTAATTAGCAATGTTGCGTCGCTAAACGTCGCTAATCTAGCGACGCATTTATGTCGCTAGAAAACGTCGGCATAGCGACGTTTAGCAACATTTTTTCTGTCAGCGACTAGCTTAAAGGCGACTTCAGTAAAACGTCGCTAATTACGTCGTTAAAATTAATTAGCGACATTTTTTGATCATTTAGCGATATTTTTTTACGTCGCTAATTTGACTTATTCTGGTAGTGACACCCATCTTGATACTCAAACCCAATACCTTGAGTATCCATCAATACCTTGACATTACCTTGGTATCATAAGGTAATGTGAATTCTAACATATAACTAACTACCCAAAACTCTAAACTATAACTAACATGCATTAACTAATATAATACTACTAACTATACGAACTACTTACTATCTTACCAATACATATATACATATATATATACATACATATATACATATCACTAATTAGAGATAATACATATACATACATATCACTAATAGTAATCACTAGTATATATATATATATATATATAACTACTAGATAACAAATATATATATATATATATATATATATATATATACAAGTAACTAACTAACTAACTAACTATCAATATGCTAAATAATAAACTATGCATCAAGTTAACTAGCTAAACTATTAATGAACTAACTAGTAAATTAAATGACTAATTAAACTATCTAAACTACCTTGCTGCTGAAATACTGCTGCCCTCCTCCATTCTGTTGCTGCTCAAGCTGCTCACTGATTTGCTGCTGCTAGCTAAAGTTGTTGTTGCATGCTGCATGCTGTTGCTGCTGCACTGTATGTTGCTACTGCTGCAGTTGCTACTACTCTATGCTAGCTTGTAGTTGCTCGACTCCTTGCTTCTACTGCTTGCTTGTTGTTGGCTGCACTGCATACTGCTACTGCTAGCTTGTTGTTACTGCTGCTGTGGCTAGCAATTGCTGCTGTGTTATGGTTGGTGTTGGCTCTAGTTGTTGTAGTTGCTGCTATCTACATCTGCTGCATGCTCGACCCCCTCCTAGCACACATACACACAAGTTTATATATATAACACTAGATACCATATCTATCCATACATATATACATACACACACACACACACACACACACACACACACACATATATATATATATATATACATAACACTAGGGATACAATACATCTCTATATATATACATACATACATATACATATGTTAACATACACACATACATATATACCACTCTCTATGTTTATATATATATAATCACTACCATACATATATATATATATATATATATATATAACACTAGAGATACACACTAATCATCATACATATACATATATAAACATATAATTATAATACTCTAATAGCTATACACAATTATATTGAAATGCAAGGAACCAAACACGTGGAGTGCATCGCACCCGTATCACACTAGATCTATGATACGCTTGCGATACGAGTCCACTACACCACCAAACGTACCCCGAAAGATACGAGCAAGTCTAAAATAATAATTATGAACAATAGGAAGAGTTAATTATAAATCTACGTGTCCGTGTCAAAATATGTCATGCTCAAACCCCCGTGTTAAAAGAAAATTCTCAAATCAACCCGTAATCTCCAAATTGTCGGAATACGACCAACATGTATCCAATTTTGGATATGATATTAGCCACACAAAATCAAACACATGTCAATTTGGTCTAATTGACCAATTAACAAATACAAGATGTGTCAATCTCGAAATTCTCCGAAAATTGACACAAAACAACACATAACTTTCTCTATAGGCCTCCTATGAACCTAATTCCAATTCCTATGGGTAGCCTTAGCATATGGGGAGGTTCCTAATGATTAAAACACAAATTTATAGTCTAATTAAAGGAGAAAAATAGAATTGTACCTATTGGAAGATAGATTCCCAATAAAACCTCCAAATTGAGTGAATAGAGCCTCCAACTTGTAGATCCTTCCTCCTCCTTGTAGATCCTTGCTTCCTCCTTGTAGATCCTTGCTCTAATGGCCTCCAATGATGATTTGAGAAGGAATTGAAAAGAAATTTGTATAAAATTTGATATAAAAATGAAGAAATTTGGAAGAGTAAATTCTAGATCTAGATTTGAAATAAAGATGAAGAGAGAGAAACTTTCCCTCCCTTTCTAACTAGGCCGGCCACCAAACCCACTCCCTAAGCTACTATGTAAAGTTTAAAATACCCCTTGGGGCCTCTCATAAAGAAATAATTAAGGAGAAAAGGTTCTAGTCTAATGGGTTTAACTTAATTAATCATCCTCCTAATGGATGTGCTTCTAATTGTGCTCAATTTTAACTAGAAATAAATGTTGGTCCATGGATCTAATTTAAGCTAATTAGGTCCACCAACATAAGTCTAAACCAATAAACTAATATCTAATAATAAATAATACAATAAATAAATATATAACATGTATAATTTTTAATTAATTATGAAATGACCAAAATATCATTTTTTTTTTAAATATGGTAGTGACAACTCTATCCCCCTTAAAATATGTTAGTGATTGACTGTCTTATGATGCACAGCATTTGAAGACGTGACACCCATACAGTTAGACGCATACTTGACCCTGTTAGATGACCAGTATCATCCCTAGCGTAGTCTCTGAGTTCAGTGTAATTGTGTTTGTGTATGTGCTAGTGCAACAATTGCTGATATATTATTATTATATTATGTCTATAGGACTGTTGGATTATTCAGACAAGATTTCGGAAACAGGATATTAGTATTGCCAGCAGAGGACCACAGGCGAGTATATTCTCTGACAGTTTTCATTATGTTGATCATATCTATGATTCTAGTTATATAGCATACATGATTCTGACACTGTGGATACACGAGTTAGCATTATTGAGACCTGTCATGAGGAGTCATGATTGGAATCCATCGTGCTAGCTGGGGACGGGAAGATATTAGTAGATTATGTGATCATACCCAACTCTACATGCATCATAGCTCACCCCACACCTCGCGTCGGGTGCAGCCTGACCATTACATGCCTCATAGCCTGTTATGTATGATTAGCCTGACTATTGCTCGAATCATAGCTAACTGGATGGTTAGCCTGACCTTACATAAATCATAGTTAATCATATATAGTAAGCCTGATCAGTCCCAAGCCAATCATATGATAGACTGATCTTTCACACACTAAGCTAGATATTCTATTCATGTATTTCCAGTTTATAGTTCTATCATTCACTTATATTCTAGTTTATTGTTCTAGCATGCACTTGTATTTCTATTCATTACTAGTTATGCCATTGATGATGATATATTCTCCAGCATTTCTTATTCCAGTATTCATATTCACTAGTATTTCGTATTACCAGTATTTATATCCATCTTGTATTTTTTTATACTATTTCTTTACACTGTATTATAGTTTTTGTCAATATACATGGAACTACTATTAGTGCTTGTACTTTGCTCCAATCCTGGCTGGATATTTTTTTCAGAGGATCTTGAGAATTTTTGTCCTACACACTATGGACCAGGTATATATGGAGACTACATACCAGAGAGCTTAGAAGAGTCCATTCCTTTAGAGGAGACACTACCTCTAGCTATCTAGACAGTTATTATTTTATGCATTTGAGTTTATGTTGAGATTTATGTTGAGTTTATTTTGAGACTTGTGGAGACTATTTATGTTCGACAGCTAAACTGTAGTTTATCTCTATTTGAGACGTTGTGCTTGACTTATGTCATTACTTCTTATCTTTTATTGTGCCAATTATTTCTTATAGTTATTGTGATTGAGTATACATTATGAGCTATTGAGAGATATTTATTTCATTGTCCCCCTTATGGAGTTGATATCATTGACAAGTTGTGAGTTATGTTTAGTATTATTGAGACCTAGACAGCGTTCTACCGCCGATGTTGCGGCATAGACTGGACGTACCCATGACTCATGCCCAAATTCTGGGTGCGGGTCATGACAGATTATACGAGCAATTTTAGATTGAATCAATAGGATAATATTTTGTATCAAGATTAAAGCCTCGAAGATGAGATCAGAGTTAGCACAAGCGATTAAAGGATAGCATGACTTGAAAGATAGCGATTTGAAATTAGATTTGAGGATACGAGAATGGTTCTAAGGATATAAAGAAGATATAGCTTGGTGGAACGGAGTTTACGTGCAAATGATTTTATCTCAGACTTGGATGAATCAAAAATGACATCAGTGCTTAGAAGATAGTATGGATTGATACAAGTGAAAGAATTATGTTGCTCGAGGAACAGATATAGATGATCGCGGATTTGATCTTGAGTTTGAATGAGTCGATCTTGAATTTAGTTCGGAAGATACCACGGGATGAAACGAAAGCGATGTTACGCGAAGGAAGGATTTTATAGTTGCACAAATATATTTGAGGATATGGAAATGTATTGAGCATAGATAGACATTGGCTTGAGGATTTTCAAAAATGAACGAACGACGAGCAGATTATTGAATCAATCTTTGAATTTGGTTTTTTTAGGAATACTAGTATATGGACTAAAAAATTATTGAACAATAACATTAAAGTTCGGACGATTTGGCTAGGCGAATGTCGATCATGGCATGAATGATTATTTGACGAACTTGAGTTGATGGATGTTAAAATTCTTACCGATTGGTCATTTACTTGGTATAACGGATTAAAGATTTAGGAAAGAGGTGGATCGATCTATGACTTAGATGAAACGAAAGTGTATTGGTGAAATAACTTGGTAAATTCGAAGATTATTTTGACTTACGGTTTGATTCAAAATTGAGTAGAGGATACAAGTGAATCGAAAGTGAGTATCGGGGATGAGTTAGACAAAATTAAAATAAGTTATCCTTGGTGGATTTAGAGTGAATACATGAGTTGTATTGGACGACTTAAAAATTTGAATCGTAATTTGCTGATCTAGACTTAGAAAAATGGATAGGTAGATTCTATCATATATTTGAGAAGATAGACTATGTGAATCGCTAGGCTTGACATACGATATTGATATATCGAGGATTTGACTGAATGGACTTGCATTAGGAATCGCTTTCATGAAACAAACTCAGACCCTGTAAAACAGATGTTCACATGCGAATAGGATGATCTATGCTCAATGTTTAAAAATTTGAGTGATGAGACCTTGGGTATAATATCCCGTACGAACAAACAATAGTTTGACCTTAGTTTTGGGTGAGCGCGATACTTTGGATTACACATCGAGGATAGTGATTTTGATTTATAACTATTACCTGGTGAGCTGACCTAGTGGTTAGGCAGACGACCCTATATCGAGAGTTAGAGTTGGTGTGATCGACCTTATACTAGGGCCTGGGTAGATCATAGAGCTGGGCCAGCAAATATTAGAGTTAGAACTTGGTTTTGAGGTGTACGCTGGGGAGTTTGATCATTGATGCAAATGGAATGACCTATGTTACTAGATTTAAGTTACGTAATTTTTGAAAGTTGGACAGATCACTTAGGATTAAAGTGAACGAGTTGGTATTAAGGATTGATCGGATTTGTGTTATTATCAGATGGATGGAATTGATCGAGTAAGTTGGATAATGAATAAAATTGAATCAAAATCGTGTGCTCAAAAGACGTAATCAATGATAGTGTAATACTTGGATTGGAATTGGAATTGGATTTGAATTAGCTTGGATTTTTAATTGACCCGGTTCGAGGTAACTGTAATGACTCGCACCCGGTATAGGGGCACGAGAGCGTGGGTACGTCCAGCCTACGCCGCAGTATCAGCGGTAGAACGCTGTCTAGGTGGCAATAATACTATATAACTAAATACCTGTCACTGATATCCATCTCCATAAGGAGGACAATATACATCTCACAATAGCTCATAATATAAACTCAATCACAACCACTATAAGAGTAATAAGGCACGATAAAAGATATGAAGAATGACATAGTCAAACACTATGTCTCAAAATATAGATAAATCACAGTCTAGCTGTCCAATCTTAAAGTCTCCATAAGTCTCCAATTAAACTTAACATAAGTCTAAATATAAACTAAAATAAACCTCAATAAGTCTCAGATGCATAATATAATACTATCTAGATAGCTGCAGGCAATGTCTCATCTAAAGGAATAGTCTCCTCTAATATCTCTGGTGTGTAATCTGCATCTATACCTGGTCCATAGTGTGTGGTACAGAAATCCTCAAGATCCTTTGAAAAAAATATCCAGTCAGGATTGGAACGAAGTACAAGCACTAACAGCAGTTCCACATATATTGACAAAAACTATAACACAGTGTAAAGAAATACAAGACAGATACGAATACTGGCAATAGGAAATACTGGAATAAATAGAATAAAGAAATGCTGGAATAACTGGAATACTGGAGCATATGTCATCATCAATATACATCTAGCAATAAATAGAATACAAGTACACGCTAGAACCATGAGATGGTATATATATGAATGCTAGAATCATGACTAGAACATAAGGAATACTATGTCAATATACTAGAGATACATGTCAAGAACATCTAAACTAAGTGAGTGAAACATCAGCATATCATGTGATCGAATTGGGACTGATCAGGCTTGCTATGTATGACTAGCTATGATTCATGTAAGGTCAGGCTAACCATCCGGATAGCTATGATGCAAGCAATAGTCAGGCTAGTCATACATAACAGGCTATGAGGCATGTAATAGTCAGGTTGTACCGATGTGAGGTATGGGTGAGCTATATGCATGTAAAGTTTGGGTATGATCACATAAGCTACTAATATTTCTCCGTTTTTCCCCAGCTAGCACGATGGATCCCAAATAACAACTCCTCGTGACAGGCCTCGATGATGCCAACTCGTGTAAATAATAGTGTCAAAGTCATGTACGCTATACAACTAGAATTATAGAGATAATCAATATAATGGAAACTGTCAGAGAATGTACTCGCCTGTGGTCCTTAGCTGGCAATACCAATGTCCTGGTTCCAAGGTATCGTCTGAATGATCCAACAGTCCTATAGACATATCATATAATACAATATTACATCAGACATTACACTAACACACACAATCAAAACATAATGATCTCAAAAACTACGCTAGGGGGTCTCACGTCTATAGTTGTTGTGCATAACAGACAGTCAATGGAGAGATCTTGCCAGTACATCAGTGTACATATGGCAGTCTACTATCATGCTACATGGTCACAGGTCAACGTAACTACGGTGTATCCGTGGCTATATTCAAGTCATCTAATACATAGACATATAATACATATATTATCTATCATATACAATAATACTAATTAATTACAATTATAATAGACATATGTATATACATACTTAATAGAATTAATACTTGTACATATATATATTAAACATATTTTAGGGATATATATACAAGATATATACATATGTATATATGTTAATAGAGATATACTATATATATATGTGTATATATACCAAAATATATTTAACATATACTAATACATACGCAAATATGTAGATACCAATCATATACCGATATACCATCATATACTAAATACACCACGGCTAAATACGTATGTAATACTACGAGGAATAGACGTATACGTGTACGTGTATATGCACGCGAGGGGGATTCGAACCTGGGTACGTGGGACGAGTCATGTGCGTCGAGGTCGTCGCGGAGTACTTGGTTCAGTCGAGCGGGTTGGCAGCAGGTTCCGGTCGTGCTCCGACGGTTCAGTTCGTCGAGGTGGTGAACAGCGGCTTGGTTCAGTCGGCGTCGTGCAGGTGATCGAACAACGGTCGCCAGGGATCAGTCGACTATGGCGTCGGCTCCGACGGGGTAGAGGGAGGTCGGGTTGTCGATTTCAACGGGAAGTTGCGGTGAGTTCGTTCGGTCGAACTCCGTTGGTCTGAGTCGAGGTGAGGCGTAGGGGATCGTCGTATGGGTTGATCGACAGCGAGCTCTGGCGATGATTGCAGCGGGAACGGGAGTCGGGATCGAGGCGAGTTCCACAGTACAGCGTCGTGTGAAGGAAACGACGGCTGTGGGCGGTGTTTGCTCGGCGTGGAGTTTGTCGGGTTGTCGGGTGCTGGGCAGCGGGTCGACTGGCGGAGTCCGGCATCGTGGAAGCGGGTGGAGTCGACAGGGAGATGAGTAAGGGAAGGGGTCGGCTGTGGCTTTAGGTTTAGGAAAAGCAAACAGGAGTATTTATACATAGGGGTTTGTTTGACCTAGAAGGGTTTGACTTTGGTCAACCCCTTGGAAAAAGGGTCTTCTCATGGATATTTCAATGGCTAGGATTCAATTTAATTTAAAGTGAATGGCTATAGTGCATTGGATCAAGGTTTTGAGGCCATGGTCCAAAGGGATCAATGTCAAAATTTACACACTCCCAAAAATTATAGAAAATACACATGATGAGGAAAAATAGGGTTTATTTAAGTGTCGTATCCAACAGGGTGGACACCTCAATGCACTTTTGCATAAAAGTGCCCAACGATTGGAATATTACACGAAGTTAGATTTATGGTTTAATTTATTTAAGAAAAAATAGATGTAATTGGTGTTCTAAAATTAATTAGAAGTACAAGGGACTAATTTAAAGTGGACACAAGGGTCATAAATGAAATAGACTTGGAATAGAATATTACCCTAATTTGGGTTGCTCAAAATGGGTAGAGATTGTGTCTCCAATTTTGATTGGAACACACAAGGATACAAGGCTTGATTTATATTGAATTAGATTATAATCTGTCGCGATGAATACTGTGCGACTAAAGTGAAGCACATCAAGGCATGGTTATGAGTCACACAAAGATCAAGGTAACAGTTTGGCATGTCTAGGACAAGGGTGTGAAATCAGTTGGAAGACAAAGGCTAGCGTAGCGCTCTAATTATCGAAGCAACGATAAAGTGTAACAATCAAATAAAATCACAGCAATTTAAATATAGTTAATTATCATGCAAATCATTTACACATTTAATTATGAAAAGACGAAAATACCCTTAATCTGAAATGTAGGGGTGACAAGTCTACCCTCCTTAAAATAATTTCATCCTTGAAATTTAAAATAAACTAGCACAAGAACAAACCATCAAACAATGAATTATACCTCAAGTCTCGAAGAGATATAGATACTGCTCGCGCATTTCGTCCTCTCTCTCCCAGGTTGACTCTCCTGGAGAGTGATGTCTCCATGCAACACGAACCAAGGGAATAGTCTGGTTCCGTAATACCTTCTCTCTACGATCCAAGATCTCAACGGGTTGTTCAGGATAGCTGAGGGTCGGTCCAACTTCAATCTTCGAGTGATCTAGAACATGACTAGGATTGGCCACGTACCGTCTCAGCTACGACACATGGAACACATCATGTACTCCATCTAGAGCAGGCGGCAAGTCAAGTCTATAGGCCACTGTACCGATCCTTGCAAGAATACCGAAGGGCCCGATGTAACATGGACTAAGTTTCCCGCCTCTGCCAAAATGAATCGTGCCCTGTGTCGAAAAAATCCGTAGGAACACCAAATTGCCAACCTAGAACAAACAATCTTAACACGCAATCTAAAACAAAAAAATCACAAACCAATGAATAACAAAACCTATACCTGAAATTCTAGTGGTCTACGGTGGCTATCGGCCCAATGCCATTGTCTGTCCTGCGTCACTCGTAGTCTGTCTCTGATAAGTTTCACCTTTTTTGCTGCATCTACGACCATTTCTGGTCCTAACAAAGCTCTCTCTCCAACATCATCCCAAGATAACGGTGTACGACATCTCCGTCCATATAAATCCTCGAATGGTGACATCTCAATGCTGGCCTGGTAGCTGTTGTTGTAAGCAAACTCTACTAGGTGTAGATGATCCTCCCAAGAACCTCCGAGATTCAAAACGCAAGTGTGTAGCATATCTTCAAGGGTCTGAATAGTCCTTTTAGACTGCCCGTCTGTCTGGGGGTGATACGCGGTACTGAACTTGAGCTGAGTGCCCAAGCTAGACTGCAGACTCCTCCGGAAATGGGAAGTGAAACGACTATCCCGATCTGAGACAATACTCACAGGAACTCCATGTAACCTGACAATCTGTTGCACGTACATCTCTGCTAGCTTTTCTGTCGATGTACCCACCTTGAATGGTAGGAAGTGGGCTGATTTGCACAACCTATCCACGATGACCCAAATCGTGTCCTTTCCTCCTGGAGAACGAGGAAGTCCTGAAACGAAGTCCATAGTCACGTGCTCCCACTTCTATTATTGAATGGGTAAAGGTTGAAGCAATCCTCTTGGCCTCTGTCGATCTGCTTTTACCTGCTGGCACACTAAACATCGGGATACAAAGCGTGCTACCTCGCACTTCATACCATACCACCATACATGCTCCCTCAAATCACGATACATCTTGTAGGCTCTGGGATGCATCGAGCACTGTGTCACTACCACATTTTAGGAAAAATGGTATTTTAGTAATTTTCTCTTTAAATAAATATTGTACATGGTAAATAATTTTTGTTGTATTATTTAATTGTTGTTGGATGTTAATTAATTATTTTGGACTTATTTTAGTAGACCCAACTATTTTAGTTTGGACCCATGGACCAACATGAATTAAATAGTTAGATTTGGCCTATTTAGAAAGCCCATAGTTAAGGAGATGGATTAAATTAATTAAGTGATTAGACTAGAAGCTTCCTTTCTTAATTATTTCTTCATGAGAGGCCCCAAGGGGTACATTGGACATTTTACAATTACTTGGGGAAGGGGGCATGGCCGGCCTATATTAGAGGGGGAGAAATTTCTCTCTCCTCTCATTCTCATTCCAAATCTAGATCTAGAATTTTCCACTCCCAAATTCCCTCCATTCCCATTCCAATTTCCTACCAAATTTATCCCAAATTCATTCTAAATTCTATCCAATTCACCATTAGAAAGTTGAGAAGCAAGGATCTAGAAGGAGGAAGCAAGGATCTACAAAGAGGAGCAAGGATCTACAATTTAGAAGCAAGTTCATCTCAATTGGAGGTTTCATTGGGAATCCATCTCCCAATAGGTATAATTCAGTTTTTCCCATTAAAATAGCTTCTAAATCTGAGATTTAATCATGTAAAATCAACCTATATGTATGTACTACCCATAGGACTTTGTTTTGTGTTCATAGGAGACCCATGGAGAAAGTTATGGTGCTTTTTGTGTCAATTTTGTTGGAATTCCGAATTTACATTTTGTTGTGTGTGTCAATTGATCCTATAGATCAATTGGGCATGTGATTATGTGTTTGGGGCTTGTGTCGTGTCCATATTTGGGTACATGTGGTTCGTATCCCAACTATTTGGTGATACGTGTCATTTTGGGGGTTTTCCCTCCGACACGGGGCTTTGAACATGTCGTATTTTGACACGGACACATAGATCTACTTTTGACACTTTGATTTGTTCATAAATATTATTTGTGACATGTTTGGGTCCTTCAGGGTACAATTGGTTGTGTGTTGGACTCGTGTCGCATGCGTATCCTAGATCTAGTGGGATACGGTGGAAAACTTTCCAATTTGGTGTATTTATGTGTAGATTTAATTATTTATGCTTTAAATTTTTCATTTATAATTAGTAAATATATATAGATATTATATATTTATTTTAGTGTATTTATTATGGTATTTATTGTAGCATAGATCTATAGATATTTCTATGTGTTCTAATGTGGTGTATAAATATATGTATGTAGCTTTCTTGCATGCAATTATATATGTACTTATGTTAATAACATAATTTATACATAAATATTTTATAAAATATATTTATGTGTTTAAATGTGTAATTATATTATTTATAATTATTATATAATTATTTGTATATTAATGAATATATTTTTATGTGTGCTTCTAGCCATGTAAAATATGTACATTAATATGTGCATTGTGTTTAGTAATTATTAATATTTAAATGTGTAAGTTTATGTATATATAAATATAAGTGTATATATTTATATTAATTGTTTTATATATATAGATATTGTTTTATATATTTATTTTTATATATATATATATTTATATATATATATAGTTTACTTTTGGTAACAGTGGATTTAATGACAGTTGAAAACTGTCATTATTCGGTCGGATACAGCAGCCGCTGTAGCTTTTGGGCATTCAATGACAGTTATGTCATTAAATGCAGCGGCGGGAAAATGCAGCAATTTTTCGTGACAGTTTTCTGCGACAGTTTAACTGTCAGCAAATCCGAGGCAGCAGTGGTTTATTATTCGTCTTTTTTGTGACAGTTCTTCTGTGACAGTCAGACTGTCACTATAAGTCTATTTTATATATTTGTATTTCTGTTCACTGTTTCAGTGACGATTTGGCAGAATTAATTTATATATTATATATTATATTTGTATATATATATATGTATATATAGGTATTTTTGTGAGGTATAATACTAATAATAATATATTATTTTATTTGTATAAATATTGGTTTGTATATACATTATTTAGAGTCTATAATATTGTATTATTAGTATACTTTGTGTGGGTATCAATTGGGATCTAATTTTGATTCCTAAATTGTTGTATTTTATTTTCTATATTATTTATATAGATGTCTTGTGAGGTTGACCTTGGTTTGACCATGTTTGATTTTAGTTGACTTTAGAGTTGACCATAGTTGACTTTTAACTTAGAATTGATTTATTGACCTAGAAGTTGACTAGTTTGACTTATTCTCTTTCCGAGACCTTGTATTAATGTTGTATTCCATATCTAGGTCTTCGAGACACCGAGTCTGACATCTTTGAGACTATCATTGGACTTCAGACGAGTACATTCTCTGATAGTTTCTCATTTATGATATCCTCTATGTTCGTTGTATCTAGTGTAGATATACATGTTTCTCTTGACACTATGGTTACACGGATTGGTATATCCGGATCTCGTCATGAGATGTTATTCCTTGGTATATGGTGTATATGGTGCAAGTATTATTTCATTGGTTATCTTGTACATGTACAGACACCGATTTTCGGGAGGAGTCGCTCTCTTCTTGGGGAATCTAGTGCCATAGCATACCGTGGTTGGATCTATTATACCAGTTGGGGGTGGGGAGTATTAGTATAGATATGTGATCAAATCCCTATTGAATAAAGTATTGGTAAGCGAATAATGTTGATCATGCACCGCACGTATGATTAGCCAGGCCGCATTGTATCTTGTCCAAGCCGATCACATGTTAAGCTAGTACTCACACACTTAGTCATTAGTATTATTATTTTATTAGCATATTGTTCATTATTGTATTTCTTTCCAGTATTTACTTATTGTCTATATATCTCTTGTATCTATTTTGTGCATCTTGTTTATCCACAGCTATTTACTGTTACATAGTTTTTATCATGGATTAGAACTGCTGTTAGAGATGTACTCTGCTCCTTTCCTGACTGGATATATTTTTCCAGATGACACTGAGGAGTACCCTACCTATTATGGACCCCAGGATGTTATGGGTTTAGATTCGTAGACCCTGGCTCAAGAGGGACTTATCCCAACTGAGACAGTTGACCCTGGAGTGTAGCTTTGTAGTTTGATAGTATTCTTTTGTACTGGATTTGTCTCCAGCTTATTTTGTTACTGTCACTACCACATTTTAGGAAAAAGGGTATTTTAGTATTTCCTATTTAAATAAATATTGTGCATGGTAAATAATTTTGTTGTATTATTTAATTGTTGTTGGATGTTATTTAATTATTTTGGACTTATTTTAGTGGACCCAACTAGTGTAGTTTGGACCCATGGACCAACATGAATTAAATAGTTAGATTTGGCCCATTTAGAAAGCCCATGGTTAAGGAGATGGATTAAATTAATTAAGTGATTAGACTAGAAGCTTCCTTCCTTAATTATTTCTTCATGAGAGGCCCCAAGGGGTACATTGGACATTTTACAAATGCTTGGGAGAGGGGCAAGGCCGGCCTATTAAAAGAGGGGGGGAATTTCTCTCTCCTCTCATTCTCATTCCAAATCTAGATCTAGAATTTTCCACTCCCAAATTCCCTCCATTCCCATTCCAATTCCCTACCAAATTCATTCCAAATTCTTCCCAATTCACCATTAGAGAAGGAGGAAGCAAGGATCTAGAAGAAGGAAGCAAGGATCTACAAAGAGGAGCAAGGATCTATAATTTGGAAGCAAGTTCTTCTCAATTGAAGGTTTCATTGAGAATCCATCTCCCAATAGGTATAATTCAGATTTTTCCATTTAAATAGCTTCTAAATCTGAGATTTAATCATGTAAAATCAACCTATATGTATGTACTACCCATAGGACTTTGTTTTGTGTTCATAGGAGACCCATTGAGAAAGTTATGGTGCTTTTTGTATTAATTTTGTTGGAATTCCGAATTTACATTTTGTTGTGTGTATCAATTGATCCCATAGATCAATTGGACATGAGCTTATGTGTTTGGGGCTAGTGTCGTATCCATAATTTGGTACATGTGGTTCGTATCCCAACTATTTGGTGATACGTGTTATTTTGGGGGTTTTCCCTTTGACACGGGGCTTTGAACATGTCGTATTTTGACACGGACACATAGATCTACTTTTGACACTTTGATTTATTCATAAATATTATTTGTGATTTATTTGTATCCTTCGGGGTACAATTGGTTGTGTGTTGGACTCGTGTCACATGCGTATCCTAGATCTAGTGGGATACGGTGTGATACTCTCCAATTGTGTAGATTTTTGAATAGATCTAATTATGTATGGTTTAAATTCTTCAATTATAATTAGTAAATATATATAGATATTATATATTTATTTTGTGTATTTATTATAGTAATTATTGTAGCATAGATCTATATATTTTTGTGTGTGCTAATATGATGTACAAATATAATATGTAGCTTTCTTGCATGTAATTATATATGTACTTATGTTAATAGTATAAATTATCCATAAATGTTTTATAAAATATATTTATGTGTTTAATTGTGTAATTATATTATTTATAATTATTATGTAATTATTTGTATATTAATGTATATATTTTAGGTGTGCTTCTAGCCATGTAAAATATGAACATTAATATGTGCATGTGTTGTAACTATTGGTATTTAATTATAAGTTTATATGTGCATATATATATAAGTATATAATTATTTATTTATATATATGTATTGTGATTATTATTGCATATATATATATATATATATATATATATATATATATATATATATATATATATATATATATATATATATATATATATATATATATATTTCTGTGTTTTAGTGACAGTGAGTTTGTGACAGTGAAACTGTCGCTAAATAGGCGGGTCAGCAGCAACAGCTGTAGCCCACTGTGCATTAATGACAGTTCTGTCATTAATGCTGCGGGCGGGATCTTAGCAGCAGTGGCGACAGTTTTCGGTGACAGTTGATTAACTGTCACTAATGCAGCAGCAGTGGGTTTTATTACACAGTGGCTTTAGCGACATTTTCTGTGACAGTTGAGACTGTCAGTATAAGCTGTTTTAATTAAATTGTATTTTTAACTCCCTGTTTTCAGTGACGCTTTGGCAGTTTTAAATTATATTTTATATATTATTATTGTATATATATATATGTGTATATATATGTGTTTTGTGAGGTATAATATTTGTAATAATATATTATTTTATTTGTATAAATATTGGTTGTTTATATATTATATTAGAATATGTATTATTTGTATTATTAGTATACTTTGTGTGAGTATCTTTTGGGATCTAATTTTGATTCCTAAATTATTGTATTTTATTTCTATATTATTTATATAGATTTCTTGTGAGGTTGACCTTGGTTTGACTTTAGTTGACTTTAGAGTTGACCATAGTTGACTTTTGACTTAGAATTTATTTATTGACCTAGGAGTTGACTAGTTTGACTTGTTCTCTTTTCGGGACCTTGTTTTAATGTGGTATTCCATATCTAGGTCTTCGAGGCACCGAGTCAGACATCTGTGAGACTATTTTTTGGATTTCAGGCGAGTACATTCTCTGATAGTTTCTCATTTATGATATTCTCTATGTTCGTTATATCTAGTGTAGATTTACATGTTTCTCTCGACACTATGGTTACACGGATTGGTATATCCGGATCTCTTCATGAGATGTTATTCCTTGGTATATGGTGTATATGGTGCAAGTATTGTTTTATTGGTTATCTTGTACATGTACAGACACCGATTCTCGGGGAGACTAGCTATCTTCTTGGGGAATCTAGTGCTATAGCATACCGTGGTTGGATCTATTATACCAGTTGGGGGTGGGGAGTATTAGTATAGATATGTGATCAAATCCCTATTGAATAAAGTATTGGTAAGCGAATAGTGTTGATCATGCACCGAACGTATGATTAGCCAGGCCGCATTGTATCTTGCCCAAGCCGATCACATGTTAAGCTAGTACTCACACACTTAGTCATTAGTATCATTATTTCATTGGCATATTGTTCATTATTGTATTTCTTTCCAGTATTTCCTTATTGTCTATATATCTCTTGTATCTATTTTGTGTATCTTGTTTATCCACAGCTATTTACTGTTATATAATTTTTTTCATGGATTAGAACTGCTGTTAGAGATGTACTCTACTCCTTTCCTGACTGGATATATTTTTCCAGATGACACTGAGGAGTACCCTACCTATTATGGACCCCAGGATGTTGTGGGTTTAGATTCGGAGACCCTGGCTCAAGAGGGACTTATCCCAACTGAGACAGTTGACCCTGGAGTGTAGCTTGTAGTATGATAGTATTCTTTTGTACTGGATTTATCTCCAGCTTATTTTTGTTACTCTTCAGACTCATTGATGTATTATTTTAAACTCATGAGTTGATGACTATTCTATTCTTATCTGATTCGTGTTCATTCTATCTTAGTTCTGTGATTGAGTACACTATCTTTTGGTGGATCATTATATTAGATAGACTTTCTAGACAGCGTTCTACCGCCGATTATGCGGCGTAGGCTGGGCGTTGTTTCCGACTAGTACCCTTACCCCGGGTGCGGGTCGTGACACGTTTTTGGTGGTGGCCCATGCAGGTCTAGCTTCACAAGTATGTGATGTCGTGGTAGTGCGACAACTTAGTTGTACTACTGCGAGCCTGTAATAGGATATAGGATATAGGCTGAGATACTCAATCACATCTAGGAAAATTCTTTTGATTCAACTATTCTCCTTTGATATTGATACTTGAACCCTTAAATTGTCCTTTCCTTGATGTCTTACATCTTGTGCCATATTGATTCTTTCTTTCGCTTTGTCTCAGGATGTCGCCTAAGACTAGATCACAGCAGGGGAGAGCAGCTTCTGAGAGGTCTGCGACATCCCGAGGGCCTGCACCAGTCACTTCTCCGGTGATTGGAGTGTCAGCTGCTTTCGGAGGTCCACCACCTACTCAGAGGACTGTGCCAGCTGTATCTGAGGGACTTCCATCTCCACCTCCTGTGCCAGCAGAGGCGTCACAGATGTTTACACTATTTCGTAAGATGCTCGAGGCACAGAGGGCTCAGTCAGAGGCACATCAGAGGCAGACCGACGTTCTACGGCAGGGCATCGAGAGTGCTCATCAGCTTGCTCGTACTGTAGTTGAGAGAGGAGTTCCGATCCAGCAGCAGGTTGTTCCTCAAGTTGCTCAGCTTCGGCCAGGCAACATTCAGGACTTCAAGAAACTGGAGCCTAGGGTTTTCAAAGGGACGGAGGGCATCGTCTATGCTGATGATTGGCTCGAGGACATTGAGCGTCTTATGAGGGTGTCCCGTCTTTCTGAAGATCTAAAGGTTGAGGCGGTAGGACTTCAACTGTTCGACGTCGCTCGCACTTGGTTCAGGAATGAGCCGGTTCTAGTTGACGCAGGACAATCTTGGGAGGTATTCAAGGACCTTTTCAAGAAGAAGTTTTTCGCTCGGATAGACAGGCTTGACTTGGGGAGACAATTTGAGAGTCTCATTCAGGGAAGCATATCTGTGGAGGAATACGCTGCGGAGTTCGGTAGGTTGAGCCGATTTACAGAGTACTTGGTGAGGGAGCCGGAGGTTCGAGCTATTCATTTCCGAGAGGGTCTAAACTGGGAGGTGAAGATTCTCATTCCGTCTTTTTATGAGACATACTCGGAGATACTTGCGGAGGCACGCAAGGTTGAGCGGGATCTGGGTTTGAAGACCAAGAGAGATCGTGATTCTTTTCTGGGGGCCAACGGCAGTGCAGTATCTGCCAAACATCCTCATTTCCAGTCCAGACTTTTCCAGCAGCCACAGCAGAACCAGACTCCAGCTAGAGCGCCTTTTCACCAGGCACCTCAGCAGCAGAGACAGTTACAGCAAGCTCCATGCAACTTCTGCCAGAAGCCTGGCTACATCTGGGAAGTTTACAGGAGGAGGCTAGGAGTTTGTTTGTATTGTGGTACTGAAGGGCATCAATCGAGGGAGTGTCCTCGTCGTGCAGTTCAGGGAGCAGCTCCAGCTCCGAGGACACAGACGAGACCACCTGCAGCACAGCCGAGGGGACCGCTTCCGACACAGCAGCAGCGTTTTGTCCAGCATCAACAGCAGGGAGGTGCTCGGCAGGGACGAGCGTTTGCTATGACCGTCGAAGAGAAGGAACCCACCGGAGATGTTGTCGCAGGTTCTATTCTTCTTGATTCCATTCCAGCTTTAGCTTTGTTTGATAGTGGTGCTTCCCATAGTTTTGTATCTGTTTCTTTTGCTCTAAAGCATGGTTTGGTAGCTGAGTCTTTGCTTAGGACTTGCAAGATCATGACCGGGGGAGGCATTATCCTGGTTAATGATATTTGCAAGGATCGAAGAGTTACTTTGGGAGGCCGGGAGTTGAGTGCGTGTCTACTTGTAATACCACTTCCGAGCTACGATATGGTACTCGGGATGGATTGGTTGAGTAGGCACCATGCTAGCATAGATTGTAGAGGAGATAGAGTTTTGTTTGGTCTGCCAGGAGAGCCAGAGTTCGAGTTTGTTAGAGGAGCTGTGGAGCAGGGAGAAGGCATTATTTGTGGAGCTATGGTGGAAGACAAGGAGTTGCCGCATCCGTTGATAGCAGAATTCTTGGATGTGTTTCCTGAGGAATTGCCAGGATTGCCACCAGATCGAGATGTTGAATTTTTTATAGACTTGGTGCCAGGTGCAGAACCAATTTTGCAGCATGTCTATAGAGTAAACAACAGCGAGCTGGTCGAGTTGAAGAAGCAGGTGGACGAATTGCAGGATAAGGGTTTTATCAGATCGAGTTCTTCACCATGGGGAGCCCCGGTATTGTTTGTACCGAAGAAGGATGGATCAGTGCGTATGTGCATTGATTACAGGGCTTTGAATAATCTCACTATCAAGAATAAGTATCCTTTGCCACGGATTGATGATCTGTTTGATCAGTTGAATGGTGCGAAGGTATTTTCTAAGATAGATTTGAGATCAGGCTACCATCAGGTGAAGGTGAAGCCGGAGGACATACCGAAGACTGCTTTTAGAACTCGGTATGGTCAGTTCGAGTTTATGGTGATGCCGTTTGGTTTGACTAATGCACCGGCGGTATTTATGAACTTGATGAACAAGGTGTTCCACCAGTACCTTGACAAGTTCGTGGTGGTGTTCATCGACGACATACTCATATACTCGAGGACACCGGAGGAGTATGAGGAGCATTTGAGGATTGTGTTGGATGTGCTGAGGAAGGAGAAGTTGTATGGGAAGTTGTCCAAATGTGAGTTTTTCTTGGACAAAGTAGAATTCTTGGGGCATGTTGTGACTGGTGATGGTATTTCAGTGGATCCGAAGAAGATTTCAGCAGTGGAATCTTGGAAGACTCCGAGTTCAGTAGCAGAGATCAGGAGTTTCTTGGGATTGGCAGGCTATTACAGGAAGTTTGTGCAAGATTTTTCGAGGATTGCCGAGCCGATGACCAGACTCACAAGGAAGGATGTAGAGTTTGTTTGGACGGAGGATTGCCAGGTTGCTTTTGAGGAGTTGAAGAAGAGGTTGACGTCTGCTCCTATTTTGACGTTGCCATCAGGGTCCGGAGGTTTCACTATTTATAGTGATGCATCGGGGAAGGGTTTAGGTTGTGTTCTTCAGCGGCATGGGAAAGTGATTGCCTATGCATCCAGGCAATTGCGTCCTCATGAAAAGAACTATCCTACCCATGATTTGGAGTTGGCAGCTGTCATATTCGCCCTGAAGTTGTGGAAACATTATTTGTAAGGAGAACGTGTGGAGATCTTCACAGACTACAAAAGCTTGAAGTACGTTTTCACGCAGAAGGAGTTGAACATGAGGCAGCGTCGGTGGTTGGAATTGATGAAGGATTTTGATATTTTTTGTAATATCATCCTGGGAAAGCCAATGTAGTTGCCGATGCTTTGAGCAGGTATCCGGTAGCTATGTTCTTGACGCAGGATCAATATTTGTTGGAGGACTTGGAGAGCTTGGGCATTGAGGTGATTGTTCCTGGGTGTGCTATGCAAATGTGGGGATTGCAGATACACTCAGATTTGATGGACAGGATCAAGGCAGCACAGTATGATGATATATCTTTGAGGAGTATCAGAGCTCAGGTGAGAGCAGGATTGGAGGATGATTTCACTATTGCAGAGGATGGATCTTTGAGGCATGGAGTTAGATTGTGTGTGCCTAGTGGGGAGTTGCACGAGGAGGTATTGCAGGAAGCGCATCGCTCTCAGTATTCCATACATCCAGGTGCTAACAAGATGTATCGGGATATGCGAGAGAGTGTGTGGTGGTATGGCATGAAGAGGGAAGTGGCACAGTTTGTATCCAGATGCTTAGTGTGCCAGCAGGTGAAAGCCGAGAGGCAGAGGCCAGGAGGGTTACTTCAGCCATTACCCATTCCAGAGTGGAAGTGGGAACACATTACTATGGATTTTGTGTCCGAACTTCCACGATCTCCAGGAGGGAAAGACGCGATTTGGGTCATTGTTGATAGATTGACCAAGTCGGCCCACTTTTTGCCTTTCAAAGTGGGTTTGTCTACGGAGAAGATGGCAGAGATGTATGTGAGGCAGATCGTTAGGATACACGGAGTTCCCGTCAGCATAGTCTCAGATCGAGATAGTCGTTTCATTTCTCATTTCTGGAGGAGTTTGCAGGAGAGTTTGGGCACTCAGCTCAAGTTCAGTACTGCATATCATCCCCAGACAGATGGGCAGTCAGAGAGGACTATCCAGACTCTCGAGGATATGTTGCGCACTTGTGTACTAGATTTCAGGAGTTCTTGGGAGGACCATCTCCATTTAGTAGAGTTTGCTTACAACAACAGTTACCAGGCCAGTATAGAGATGTCACCTTTTGAAGCTCTATATGGTCCGAGGTGTCGTACTCCTTTGTCTTGGGATGATGTTGGAGAGAGAATTTTGCTTGGGCCAGAGATGGTTGTGGATGCAGCGGAGAAGGTTCATTTGATCAGAGACAGACTTCGAGTGGCGCAGGACAGACAGCGGCATTGGGCCGATAGCCATCGGAGACCTTTGGAGTTTGAGGTATAGTTTAGATTTTGTTTGTGCTTGTTCTTGTTTGTTATAGATTAAGTTCTTAAGATGGTGTTTTGTTCTAGGTGGGTGGTTTGGTGTTTCTGAGGATTTTTCCGACACGAGGCACGATTCGCTTCGGTTGAGGCAGAAAGCTTAGTCTGCGATTCATCGGACCTTTCACTATTCTAGAGAGGGTCGGTGCAGTTGCTTATAGACTAGACTTGCCACCTGCATTGGAGGGAGTGCACAACGTGTTTCATGTGTCGCAGTTGAGATGATACGTGGCAGATCCTAGTCATGTATTAGATCACTCAGAGATAGAGGTAGGCCATACTCTTAGCTATCTAGAGCAGCCAGTTGAGATTCTGGATCGGAGAGAGAAGGTGCTGAGGAACCAGACTATTCCTTTGGTGCGCATCGCATGGAGGCATCACTCTCAGGGGGAGTCTACCTGGGAGAGAGAGGATGACATGCGAGAGCGTTATCCATATTTGTTTGTACCTTGAGGTATGTTAATTCTCTAGTTATGTTCTGTTCATTGTTATATTTTGTTCATTAGTTAGTTGTGATTCTTTAGTTCTGTTTTGTGATTTTCTGGGGGTGTCTTTAAATTTCGAGGACGAAATTATTTTAAGGAGGGTAGACTTGTCACTACCACATTTTAGGAAAAAGGGTATTTTAGTAATTTCCTATTTAAATAAATATTGTGCATGGTAAATAATTTTGTTGTATTATTTAATTATTGTTGGATGTTATTTAATTATTTTAGACTTATTTTAGTGGACCCAACTAGTGTAGTTTGGACCCATGGACCAACATGAATTAAATAGTTAGATTTGGCCCATTTAGAAAGCCCATGGTTAAGGAGATGGATTAAATTAATTAAGTGGTTAGACTAGAAGCTTCCTTCCTTAATTATTTCTTTATGAGAGGCCCCAAGGGGTACATTGGACATTTTATAATTGCTTGGGAGAGGGGCAAGGCCGGCCTATTAAAAGAGGGGGGAAATTTCTCTCTCCTCTCATTCTCATTCCAAATCTAGATCTAGAATTTCCCACTCCCAAATTCCCTCCATTCCCATTCCAATTCCCTACAAAATTCATTCTAAATTCTTCCCAATTCACCATTAGAGAAGGAGGAAGCAAGGATCTAGAAGAAGGAAGCAAGGATCTACAAAGAGGAGCAAGGATCTACAATTTGGAAGCAAGTTCTTCTCAATTGGAGGTTTCATTGGGAATCCATCTCCCAATAGGTATAATTCAGATTTTTCCATTTAAATAGCTTCTAAATCTGAGATTTAATCATGTAAAATCAACCTATATGTATGTACTACCCATAGGACTTTGTTTTGTGTTTATAGGAGACCCATGGAGAAAGTTATGGTGCTTTTTGTGTTAATTTTGTTGGAATTCCGAATTTACATTTTGTTGTGTGTATCAATTGATCCTATAGATCAATTGGACATGAGCTTATGTGTTTGGGGCTAGTGTCGTGTCCATAATTTGGTACATGTGGTTCGTATCCCAACTATTTGGTGATACGTGTCATTTTGGGGGTTTTCCCTTCGACACGGGACTTTGAACATGTCGTATTTTGACACGGACACATAGATCTACTTTTGACACTTTGATTTATTCATAAATATTATTTATGATTTGTTTGTATCCTTCGGGGTGCAATTGGTTGTGTGTTGGACTCGTGTCACATGCGTATCCTAGATCTAGTGGGATACGGTGTGATACTCTCCAATTGTGTAGATTTTTGAATAGATCTAATTATGTATGGTTTAAATTCTTCAATTATAATTAGTAAATATATATAGATATTATATATTTATTTTGTGTATTTATTATAGTAATTATTGTAGCATAGATCTATATATTTTTGTGTGTGCTAATATGATGTACAAATATAATATGTAGCTTTCTTGCATGTAATTATATATGTACTTATGTTAATAGTATAAATTATACATGAATGTTTTATTAAATATATTTATGTGTTTAATTGTGTAATTATTTTATTTATAATTATTATGTAATTATTTGTATATTAATGTATATATTTTAGGTGTGCTTCTAGCCATGTAAAATATGAACATTAATATGTGCATGTGTTGTAACTATTGGTATTTAATTATAAGTTTATATGTGCATATATATATAAGTATATAATTATTTATTTATATATATGTATTGTGATTATTATTGCATATATATATTTTATATATATATATATATATTTCTGTGTTTTAGTGACAGTGGGTTTGTGACAGTGAAACTGTCGCTAAATAGGCGGGTCAGCAGCAGCCGCTGTAGCCCACTGTGCATTAATGACAGTTCTGTCATTAATGCTGCGGGCGGGATCTTAGCAGCAGTGGCGACAGTTTTCGGTGACTGTTGATTAACTGTCACCAATGCAGCAGCAGTGGGTTGTATTACACAGTGGCTTTTGCGATATTTTCTGTGACAGTTGAGACTGTCACTATAAGCTATTTTAATTAAATTGTATTTTTAACTCCCTGTTTTCAGTGACGCTTTGGCAGTTTTAAATTATATTTTATATATTATTATTGTATATATATATGTGTATATATATGTGTTTTGTGAGGTATAATATTTGTAATAATATAATATTTTATTTGTATAAATATTGGTTGTTTATATATTATATTAGAATATGTATTATTTGTATTATTAGTATACTTTGTGTGAGTATCTTTTGGGATCTAATTTTGATTCCTAAATTGTTGTATTTTATTTCTATATTATTTATATAGATTTCTTGTGAGGTTGACCTTGGTTTGACTTTAGTTGACTTTAGAGTTGACCATAGTTGACTTTTGACATAGAATTTATTTATTGACCTAGGAGTTGACTAGTTTGACTTGTTCTCTTTCTGGGACCTTGTTTTAATGTGGTATTCCATATCTAGGTCTTCGAGGCACCGAGTCAGACATCTGTGAGACTGTTCTTTGGATTTTAGGCGAGTACATTCTCTGATAGTTTCTCATTTATGATATTCTCTATGTTCGTTGTATCTAGTGTAGATTTACATGTTTCTCTCGACACTATGGTTACACGGATTGGTATATCCGGATCTCGTCATAAGATGTTATTCCTTGGTATATGGTATATATGGTACAAGTATTATTTCATTGGTTATCTTGTACATGTACAGACACCGATTCTCGGGGAGACTAGCTATCTTCTTGGGGAATCTAGTGCCATAGCATACCGTGGTTGGATCTATTACACCAGATGGGGGTGGGGAGTATTAGTATAGATATGTGATCAAATCCCTATTGAATAAAGTATTGGTAAGCGAATAGTGTTGATCATGCACCGCACGTATGATTAGCCAGGCCGCATTGTATCTTGCCCAAGCCGATCACATGTTAAGCTAGTACTCACACACTTAGTCATTAGTATCATTATTTCATTGGCATATTGTTCATTATTGTATTTCTTTCCAGTATTTCCTTATTGTCTATATATCTCTTGTATCTATTTTGTGCATCTTATTTATCCACAGCTATTTACTGTTACATAGTTTTTATCATGGATTAGAACTGCTGTTAGAGATGTACTCTGCTCCTTTCCTGACTGGATATATTTTTCCAGATGACACTGAGGAGTACCCTACCTATTATGGACCCCAGGATGTTGTGGGTTTAGATTCGGAGACCCTGGCTCAAGAGGGACTTATCCCAACTGAGACAGTTGACCCTGGAGTGTAGCTTGTAGTATGATAGTATTCTTTTGTACTGAATTTGTCTCCAGCTTATTTTTGTTACTCTTCAGACTCATTGATGTATTATTTTAAACTCATGAGTTGATGATTATTCTATTCTTATCTGATTCGTGTTCATTCTATCTTAGTTCTGTGATTGAGTACACTATCTTTTGGTGGATCATTATATTAGATAGACTTTCTAGACAGCGTTCTACCGCCGATTCTGCGGCGTAGGCTGGGCGTTGTTTCCGACTAGTACCCTTACCCCGGGTGCGGGTCGTAACAGTTACTCTTCAGACTCATTGATGTATTATTTTAAACTCATGATTGTATGATGACTATTTTATTCTTATCTGATTTCGTGCTCATTCTATCTTAGTTCTGTGATTGAGTATTCTATCATTATTGGTGGTTCATTACTTTAGATAGACTATCTAGACAGTGTTCTACCACCGATTCTGTGGCGTAGGCTGGGCGTTGTTTCCGACTAGTATCCTTACATCGGGTACGGGTCGTAACACATTTTTGGTGGTGGCCCATGCAGGTCTAGCTTCACAAGTATGTGATATCGTGGTAGTGCGACAACTTAGTTGTACTACTGTGAGCCTGCGATAGGATATAGGATATAGGCTGAGATACTCAATCACATCTAGAAAAATTCTTTTGATTCAACTATTCTTCTTTGACATTGATACTTGATCCCTTAAACTGTCCTTTCCTTGATATCTTTTATCATGTGCCATATTGATCCTCATTCCGTCTTTTTATGAGACATACTCGGAGATACTTGCGGAGGCACGCAAGGTTGAGCGGGATCTGGGTTTGAAGACCAAGAGAGACCGTGATTCTTTTCTGGGGGCCAACGGCAGTGCAGTATCTGCCAAACGTCCTCATTTCCAGTCCAGACCTTTCCAGCAGCCACAGCAGAACCAGACTCCAGCTAGAGCGCCTTTTCACCAGGCACCTCAGCAGCAGAGACAGTTACAGCAAGCTCCATGCAACTTCTGCAAGAAGCCTGGCCATATCTGGCAAGTTTGTAGGAGGAGGCTAGGAGTTTGTTTGTATTGTGGTACTGAAGGGCATCAATCAAGGGAGTGTCCTCGTCGTGTAGTTCAGGGAGCAGCTCCAGCTCTGAGGACACAGACGAGACCACCTGCAGCACAGCCGAGGGGACCGCTTCCGATACAGCATCATCATTTTGTCCAGCATCAACAGCAGGGAGGTGCTCAACAGGGACGAGCGTTTGCTATGACCGTCGAAGAGGAGGAACCCACCGGAGATGTTATCGCAGGTTCTATTCTTCTTGATTCCATTCCAGCTTTAGCTTTGTTTGATAGTGGTGCTTCCCATAGTTTTGTATATGTTTCTTTTGCTCTGAAGCATGGTTTGGTAGCTGAGTCTTTGCTTAGGACTTGCAAGATCATGACCGGGGGAGGCATTATCCTGGTTAATGATATTTGCAAGGATCGGAGAGTTACTCTGGGAGGCCGGGAGTTGAGTGCGTGTCTACTTGTAATGCCACTTCCGAGCTACGACATTGTACTTGGGATGGATTGGTTGAGTAGGCACCGTGCTAGCATAGACTGTAGAGGAGGTAGAGTTTTGTTTGGTTCGCCAGGAGAGCCAGAGTTCGAGTTGCTAGAGGAGCTGCGGAGCAGGGGAAGGGCATTATTTGTGGAGCTATGGTGGAAGACAAGGAGTTGCCGCATCCGTTGATAGCAGAATTCTTGGATGTGTTTCCTGAGGAATTGCCAGGATTGTCGCCAGATCGAGATGTTGAATTTTCTATAGATTTGGTGCCAGGTGCAGAACCAATTTCGCAATATGTCTATAGAGTAAACAACAGCGAGCTGGTCGAGTTGAAGAAGCAGGTGGACGAATTACAGGATAAGGGGTTTATCAGATCGAGTTCTTCACCATGGGGAGCCCCGGTATTGTTTGTACCAAAGAAGGATGGATTGGTGCGCATGTGCATTGATTACAGGGCTTTGAATAATCTCACTATCAAGAATAAATATCCTTTGCCACGGATTAATGATCTGTTTGATCAGTTGAGTGGTGCGAAGGTATTTTCTAAGATAGATTTGAGATCAGGCTACCATCAGGTGAAGGTGAAGCCAGAGGATATACCGAAGACTGCTTTTAGAACTCGGTATGGTCAGTACGAGTTTATGGTGATGCCGTTTGGTTTGACTAATGCACCGGCGGTATTTATGAACTTGATGAACAAGGTGTTCCACCCGTACCTTGACAAGTTCGTGGTGGTGTTCATCGACGACATACTCATATACTCGAGGACACCGGAGGAGCATGAGGAGCATTTGAGGATTATGTTGGATGTGCTGAGGAAGGAGAAGCTGTATGGGAAGTTGTCCAAATGAGTTTTTCTTGGACAAGGTAGGATTTTTGGGGCATGTTGTGACTGGTGATGGTATTTCAGTGTGTCACTACCACATTCTGAAAACAGGAGTAATTTCAACTTTTTACAATATTTAATATTATGGTAGTTATAATTAAGTAATTGCGTGATAATTGTTTGTTTTGAATAATTATGTGTGATGAGTAATTAAATATAGTATTAGATGCAGTGCTCATTTATTTTTTAGCTAGTAGACTTGACCTAGAAGCCCAGTAGATGAACACCTGTCCGAATTATGGGATTTTTGTATTTAATTATTTAGTTAGAATTTAATTCTTGGAGTTTGTAATTAATTACCGTATTTTATTTAATATTTTCTGCGTATTGCCTTTGCTTCGATATTGGGAGCGCTACCCTGACTTTTGTCTTCCAACAAATTTCACAATCTTGCCCTAGACATGCCCGCCTTCCATTCTGCTATTTTTGCAACTCATAATTTTGCTCCCTGTGCATTATTTCTAGCCGCACAAAAATCGTCGCGGACGTTATTTAATAAATTCCTATTTTGTATCGTTGTGCGTTCCAATCGAAAATTGGAGGCCATCTTGACCTATTTTTCGTGCGGCCCAAATTAGGGTAATATTCTGTTCTGAGTCTTCTTCATTATTGGTATTGATGACCTGACCTGATTTTGGCCCCATGTACTCCTAATTAATTGTTGAACACAACTTGCATTTATTTCTATTTAAATTGAGGATACTATTTTATCTGATTCTGAAATCCCAATTTTTATTCCAGTGCCCTGCCATTTGAGCCCATACCGATCATACAGCGCCCCCTGACCCTACAAGACACCGGACCCCGAATCGCTCGCCATATTTTCGTTATTTTATGTGTTTGTGCAATTTCCCGAATTTAAGGGGCTAAGTTACAATTATTCAATTATAGGTGTCATAACCCAATTGTCCAAGACCTAATGGAAAGATTATTTACTTGTGGACCAAATTGCATTTTTTCCCCACATGAATTATTTTTCCATGTCCAATCTGGACCACTCATTCTTTGGGTGCATCCTCACCATTAGATTCACAAACCCTCTTCCCTATATAATGTCTTGTACCCTCAAACCCTAATCCCAAGAAACCTAGGTAACCACACCCCCTCACAAGCCTCTACCCCCTCTCTCCAACGTAGGCTTCCATTTTTCTCCACATTTCTTCTCTTCTTCTTCTCTTTTCTTCTTCTTCTTCTTCCTTCTTTCTTCTCCTTCTTTATTTTTGTTTGAATTCAAATTCAATAGGAGGGGGGATTACTGTTCATCAACTCCTCCCCCATACTGTTCCGGCCAAACCATTCTCCGGCGCCCACTGCACCGGCAGGCGCTGCTCGACGCTCCGGCGGCCGAGACCGCTGCTCCTCCCCTTTCCTCTCCCTCTACAGCTGCTCGGCCGACTCTAGCCCGGCCATTGCTCCGGCCTGTTCAGCCGAGACCCGCAGTTCCTGTTCACCGGCAGCCGCTGCTCCTCAGTACCCCGGCGGCCCTCACGAGCTCCCCTCCATTCCCCGACTCCCCGCCGGCCTGCAGCCGACCACCCAGGCCGAGCTCCTCTCCCTCCAGTCCGGCCACCCCCATCCTCCCTACAGCCGGCCGGCAACTCCCCCATCAGCCTCCTCCACCTCTCCTTGCTCCCTGCTCTTCGGCCGACTAACTCCGGCGGCCACCCCGAGGGCCGCTGCACCCTGCAGCCGACCACCGCTGCTCCTCCCTGCTGCATCCCTCCGGCCGGCGAGCCTCCGTCGACACCCCCAGTAAGTTTTCTTCTCCTCCCTCTTCCTCTCTTTATATATATATATATATATATATACATATATACGTATATACGTATGAGTGTATATAAATACATATATAAGTTTAGCATTTAATTAATTAATGTGAATGCATTGTATGAAAGTATGTATGTAGATGTATGTGTATGGTTAAATAACATGTACATGTATGGTTAATTTATGTATAGTATGTATAGTATGTATATTAGTATAATGTATGTATTCTATGTTATTGTATATATAATAAAATGTGTATGTTAATGTATATATAATTTAATATATATATATAAGTATAAATTTAATTAATGTATGTAAGTGTATGTATTTAAATTAATGCACATGTATTATATATGAGTTTTTAATGTTATATATATATATAATGTAATTGGTATATATATATCAATATATATATTGGTATATGTATACTCTAGTATGTGTGTATACAGGTATATAGTATATATATTTTATTTGGTAATGATACATATATATAGATATAACCAAGGTATTTTCCACTAAAACATATAAATGTATATTTTTGGTATCAATAAATATATGTAGATTATATTTTCATACTGGTTTATATATATAAATGTAAATTTGTATATTTACCTGTATATAGTATTGTATATTTAATTGGTATATATGAGTATATATAAGTAATTAGTCTATGTATGTATTTTGGAAAAGTATATATATTAAATTAATACTTTTTTTGGTATAAATATGTGTACCTATATATATATATATATATACGTGTATAAACATATTTTTGGTAAGTAAATATATACAGTATAAAACTGTATTGATATATATACATACGTACTTGTAAAACATATTTGGTATATGTAAACAAATGTATATTTCACAAGTACATATATATGTATACATGTATATTTTGTATATGTATTTAATTTGAGATATGTTTGTATGTACATACAGGTATTAGTTTTATTTAAAGTGTATATATTTATACTTATATCTATTATTATAATTAAGGGATTAATATATATATAGTTGGCCTATCTAGTAGATGACCCTTATCGTACCTAGCGTAGCCCTAAGGCCAGTGTATTTCTATTGTGTGTTAGTATAGCCCCTGATACAAGTGTTATTGTGATATGTTTTTAGGACTGTTGGTTTACCCAGGGGATACTCTGGAACAGGACATCCATAATTACCAGCTAAGGACCAAAGGCAAGTACATTCTCTGATAATTTCCAATTTCTTGATAATTTCTATAAATTCAATAATCTTGAAATGTTACAACTGAATCCTTGACACTGTGCTACACGGACTAGTATGACTTGGATCTGCAGTCATGAGATGTTATCTTGATTATCGTATTGACATTATACACGACATGTATATTAGACATCGTACATGATAGACTTGACTTGCTCGTGTATCTTGACGTGTCATGGTTGGATCCACAGTACTAGTTGGGGGCGGGGAAGTAGTTAGTAAGAAATATGATCATAACCTCTTATTGTAGTATAGAAAATTGTAAGTGTTAATCATGCTCTTCACCCATGATTAGCCAGGCCCTGTAGCTATCGTACATGTTCCCAAGCCGATCAAATTTTGAAACTACTATTTCAAACACTTAGAATAGATTTCTGTTCCCTATTTAAATCATATACTACATCACCCGTATATGATACTGTTCCTTGTTCTTTCATTTTCATACATGCACTGACTGTATCATATTGCCTATTGCCTGTCTCTTTACATTGCCTGTCTCTCTTTACTTGCCATTGCATTTATTTCACTGTCTTCTCAGTAGCTAGCATGACATGTTTATTGTATTATAGTCCTTATCAATTAAATAGAACTGTTATTTGAGATTGTGCTTTGCTCCTTCCTGACTGGAAACATTTTTCCAGACTATGCCTTAGAGGACCGCTGTCCGACACTTTATGGACCATATGGTGAGTAGCTGCAGACTTGGTAGTTAGTTGTGATTTCGGAGGCCTAGCAGGAATCACTAATTCTTCTAGTTCTGATTAGTTCTTTTAGTAGACTTTTGGGTACCGGATTTGTCTCCTGCATTTTTATGAGACTTGGATATTGTTGAGTTAAGTTATTGCTTTTGTTGACTTGTGTTGTATTTAAATTTCTGTTCGTTATCTTATCGTGCTATAATCCTGTGATTGAGTATGTGCTCGTTTATTTGTAACATCCGTGTCTCCTTATGGAGATTGGATGTTTGTGTGACATTAGCTAGATAGTATCAAGACCTTGACAGCGTTCTACCGCCGATGCTGCGGCGTAGGCTGGACGTACCCACGCACTCGTGCCCCTAAACCGGGTGTGGGTCGTGACACAGTGGATCCGAAGAAGATTTCAGCAGTGGAATCTTGGAAGACTCCGAGTTCAGTAGTAGAGATCAGGAGTTTCTTGGGATTGGCAGGCTACTACAGGAAGTTTGTACAAGATTTTTTGAGGATTGCCGAGCCGATGACCAAACTCACAAGGAAGGATGTGGAGTTTGTTTGGACGGAGGATTGCCAGGTTGCTTTTGAAGAGTTGAAGAAGAGGTTGACGTCTGCTCCTATTTTGACGTTGCCATCAGGGTCCGGAGGTTTCACTATTTATAGTGATGCATCGGGAAAGGGTTTAGGTTGTGTTCTTCAGCAGCATGGGAAAGTGATTGCCTATGCATCCAGGCAATTGCGTCATCATGAGAAGAATTATCCTACCCATGATTTGGAGTTGGCAGCTGTCATATTCGCTCTGAAGTTGTGGAAATATTATTTGTACGGAGAGCGTGTGGAGATCTTCACAGACCACAAAAGATTGAAGTACATTTTCACGCAGAAGGAGTTGAACATGAGGCAGCGTCGGTTGTTGGAACTGATGAAGGATTTTGATATCTCTTTGCAATATCATCCTGGGAAAGCCAATGTAGTTGCCGATGGTTTGAGCAGGAATCCGGTAGGTATGTTCTTGACACAGGATCGATATTTGTTGGAGGACTTGGAGAGCTTGGGCATTGAGGTAATTGTTCCTGGTGGTGCTATGCAGATGTGGGGACTGCAGATACACTCAGATTTGATGGACAGGATCAAGGCAGCACAGTATGATGATGTATCTTTGAGGAGTATCAGAGCTCAGGTGAGAGCAGGATTGGAGGATGATTTCACTATTTCAGAGGATGGATCTTTGAGGCATGGAGTTAGATTGTGTGTGCCTAGTGGGGAGTTGCGTGAGGAGGTATTGCAGGAAGCGCATCGCTCTCAGTATTCTATATATCCAGGTGCTAACAAGATGTATCGGGATATGCGAGAGAGTATGTGGTGGTATGGCATAAAGAGGGAAGTGGCACAGTTTGTATCCAGATGCTTAGTGTGCCAGCAGGTGAAAGCCGAGAGGCAGAGGCCAGGAGGGTTACTTCAGCCATTACCCATTCCAGAGTGGAAGTGGGAACATATTACTATGGATTTTGTTTCCGGACTTCCACGATCTCCAGGAGGGAAAGACGCAATTTGGGTCGTTGTTGATAGGTTGACCAAGTTGGCCCACTTTTTGCCTTTTAAGGTGGGTTTGTCTACGGAGAAGCTGGCAGAGATGTATGTGAGGCAGATCGTTAGGATACATGGAGTTCCCGTCAGCATAGTCTCAGATCGGGATAGTCGTTTCACTTCTCATTTCTGGAGGAGTTTGCTGGAGAGTTTGGGCACTCAGCTCAAATTCAGTACTGCATATCATCCCCAGACAGATGGGCAGTCAGAGAGGACTATCCAGACTCTCGAGGATATGTTGCGCACTTGTGTACTAGATTTCGGGGGTTCTTGGGAGGACCATCTCTATTTGGTAGAGTTTGCTTACAACAACAGTTACCAGGCCAGTATAGAGATGTCACCTTTTGAAGCTCTATATGGTCGGAGGTGTCGTACTCCTTTGTCTTGGGACGATGTTGGAGAGAGAGTTTTGCTTGGGCCAGAGATGGTTATGGATGCAGCGGAGAAGGTTCAGTTGATTAGAGACAGACTTCGAGTGGCGCAGGACAGACAGCGACATTGGGCCGATAGCCATCGAAGACCTTTGGAGTTTAAGGTATAGTTTAGATTTTGTTTGTGCTTGTTCTTGTTTGTTATAGATTAAGTTCTTAAGATGGTATTTTGTTCTAGGTGGGTGGTTTGGTGTTTCTGAGGATTTCTTCCACACGATGCACGATTCACTTCGGTGGAGGCAGAAAGCTTAGTCCGCGATTCATCGGACCTTTCACTATTCTAGAGAGGGTCGGTGCAGTTGCTTATAGACTAGACTTGCCACCTGCATTGGAGGAAGTGCACAACGTGTTTCATGTGTCGCAGTTGAGATGATACGTGGCAGATCCTAGTCATGTATTGGATCACTCAGAGATAGAGGTGGGCCCTACTCTTAGCTATCCAGAGCAGCCAGTTGAGATTCTGGATCGGAGAGAGAAGGTGCTGAGGAACCAGACTATTCCTTTGGTACGTGACGCATGGAGGCATCACTCTCCGGGGGAGTCTACCTGGGAGAGAGAGGATGACATGAGAGAGCGTTATCCATATTTGTTTGTACCTTTTGGTATGTTATTTTCTAGTTATGTTCTGTTCATTAGTTAATTGTGATTCTTTAGTTCTGTTCTGTGATTTTTCTAGGGGTAGTTTTCATCTTTAAATTTCGAGGACGAAATTATTTTAAGGAGGGTAGACTTGTCACTACCACATTTTAGGAAAAAGGGTATTTTAGTAATTTCCTATTTAAATAAATATTGTGCATGGTAAATAATTTTTGTTGTATTATTTAATTGTTGTTGGATGTTAATTAATTATTTTGGACTTATTTTAGTAGACCCAACTATTTTAGTTTGGACCCATGGACCAACATGAATTAAATAGTTAGATTTGGCCTATTTAAAAGCCCATAGTTAAGGAGATGGATTAAATTAATTAAGTGATTAGACTAGAAGCTTCCTTCCTTAATTATTTCTTCATGAGAGGCCCCAAGGGGTACATTGAACATTTTACAATTGCTTGGGGAAGGGGGCATGGCCGGCCTATATTAGAGGGGGAGAAATTTCTCTCTCCTCTCATTCTCATTCCAAATCTAGATCTAGAATTTCCCACTCCCAAATTTCCTCTATTCCCATTCCAATTTCCCACCAAATTCATCCCAAATTCATTCCAAATTCTTCCCAATTCACCATTAGAAAGTTGAGAAGCAAGGATCTAGAAAGAGGAAGCAAGGATCTACAAAGAGGAGCAAGGATCTACAATTTGGAAGCAAGTTCATCTCAATTGGAGGTTTCATTGGGAATCCATCTCCCAATAGGTATAATTCAGTTTTTTCCATTAAAATAGCTTCTAAATCTGAGATTTAATCATGTAAAATCAACCTATATGTATGTACTACCCATAGGACTTTGTTTTGTGTTCATAGGAGACCCATGGAGAAAGTTATGGTGCTTTTTGTGTCAATTTTGTTGAAATTCCGAATTTACATTTTGTTGTGTGTGTCAATTGATCCTATAGATCAATTGGGCATGTGATTATGTGTTTGGGGCTTGTGTCGTGTCCATATTTGGGTACATGTGGTTCGTATCCCAACTATTTGGTGATACGTGATATTTTGGTGGTTTTCCCTCCGACACGGGGCTTTGAACATGTCGTATTTTGACACGGACACATAGATCTACTTTTGACACTTTAATTTGTTCATAAATATTATTTGTGACATATTTGTGTCCTTCGGGGTGCAATTGGTTGTGTGTTGGACTCGTGTCGCATGCGTATCCTAGATCTAGTGGGATACGGTGGGAAACTTTCCAATTTGGTGTGTTTATGTGTAGATTTAATTATTTATGCTTTAAATTCTTCATTTATAATTAGTAAATATATATAGATATTATATATTTATTTTAGTGTATTTATTATGGTATTTATTGTAGCATAGATCTATAGATATTTCTATGTGTTCTAATGTGGTGTATAAATATATGTATGTAGCTTTCTTGCATGCAATTATATATGTACTTATGTTAATAACATAATTTATACATAAATATTTTATAAAATATATTTATGTGTTTAAATGTGTAATTATATTATATATAATTATTATATAATTATTTGTATATTAGTGAATGTATTTTTATGTGTGCTTCTAGCCATGTAAAATATGTACATTAATATGTGCATTGTGTTTAGTAATTATTAATATTTAAATGTGTAAGTTTATGTGTATATAAATATAAGTGTATATATTTATATTAATTGTTTTATATATATAGATATTGTTTTATATATTTATTTTTATATATATATATTTATATATATATATAGTTTACTTTTGGTAACAGTGGGTTTAATGACAGTTGAAAACTGTCATTATTCGGACGGATACAGCAGCCGCTGTAGCTTTTGGGCATTTAATGATAGTTCTGTCATTAAATGCAGCGGCGGGAAAATGCAGCAATTTTTCGTGACAGTTTTTTGCGACAGTTTAACTGTCAGCAAATCCGAGGCAGCAGTGGTTTATTATTCGGCTTTCTGTGACAGTTCTTCTGTGACAGTCAGACTAAGTCTATTTTATATATTTGTATTTCAGTTCACTGTTTCAGTAACGATTTGGCAGAATTAATTTATATATTATATATTATATTTGTATATATATATATGTATATATATAGGTGTTTTTGTGAGGTATAATACTAATAATAATATATTATTTTATTTGTATAAATATTGGTTTGTATATACATTATTTAGAGTGTATAATATTGTATTATTAGTATACTTTGTGTGGGTATCAATTGGGATCTAATTTTGATTCCTAAATTGTTGTATTTTATTTTTTATATTATTTATATAGATGTCTTGTGAGGTTGACCTTGGTTTGACCATGTTTGACTTTAGTTGACTTTAGAGTTGACCATAGTTGACTTTTAACTTAGAATTGATTTATTGACCTAGAAGTTGACTAGTTTGACTTGTTCTCTTTCCGAGACCTTGTATTAATGTGGTATTCCATATCTAGGTCTTCGAGGAACCGAGTCTGACATCTGTGAGACTATTCAATGGACTTCAGGCAAGTACATTCTCTGATAGTTTCTCATTTATGATATCCTCTATGTTCGTTGTATCTAGTGTAGATATACATGTTTCTCTTGACACTATGGTTACACGGATTGGTATATCCGGATCTCGTCATGAGATGTTATTCCTTGGTATATGGTGTATATGGTGCAAGTATTGTTTCATTGGTTATCTTGTACATGTACAGACACCGATTTTCGGGAGGAGTCGCTCTCTTCTTGGGGAATCTAGTGCCATAGCATACCGTGGTTGGATCTATTATACCAGTTGGGGGTGGGGAGTATTAGTATAGATATGTGATCAAATCCCTATTGAATAAAGTATTGGTAAGCGAATAGTGTTGATCATGCACCGCACGTATGATAAGCCAGGCCGCATTGTATCTTGCCCAAGTCGATCACATGTTAAGCTAGTACTCACACACTTAGTCATTAGTATTATTGTTTCAATGGCATATTGTTCATTATTGTATTTCTTTCCAGTATTTACTTATTGTCTATATATCTCTTGTATCTATTTTGTGCATCTTGTTTATCCACAGCTATTTACTGTTACATAGTTTTTATCATGGATTAGAACTGCTGTTAGAGATGTACTTTGCTTCTTTCCTGACTGGATATATTTTTCCAGATGACACTGAGGAGTACCCTACCTATTATGGACCCCAGGATGTTATGGGTTTAGATTCGTAGACCCTGGCTCAAGAGGGACTTATTGTCACTACCCAATTTTAGAAAATAGGGTTATTTTTTTATTTTTATTTTATAAATTGTGAATTATATTTAATTAATTATATTTATATTTAAATAGTGATTGCATTATTTTTTTAATAATTGTTTTAGGGTTTTGGCTAGCCTGGACCCATGTCAGACCCTAGTGAACCCATGTCCGACCCAGCCCATACCCTGGTGAGAATTATTTTGGGGCTTAGAATTATTATTTTATTTTTAGGAGGTTAGTTGGAGAGATTTGGAACTAGTTTGAGCGCATTTGGAGACCCGGAACCCAAAACCGAGTGAATAGGGGCATTTTGGGAATTTGGTGACTTATGTACCTATTTATTTCTACATGGCCGGCCTACCTACCCCCCACCAGTGAGAAAACCAGCAGCCCCTCCCCTTTGCTTTGTGTTCTCCACTTCTTCTTCTTCATTTCTTCTTCTTCTCCACTTCTTCTTTCTTCTCCTTCTTCCTCCAAAGTAAGTTTCCTCTTCCATTTTCTTCTTTCTTCTTTCATTCCTTCTTCCTTAAGCTAACCCTCACCTTACATTTTCTCTAACCTAGGTGTGAGAAGCTTAGATCTAGTGTGGGAGCTAGAGTTGGTGGCTTGGAGCTTGAGGGAGGTGATTTCTAGGAGATCGGAGACCTTGGCCTTGGGATTCCAACTCCCAAGAGGTAAAACCTAACTTTCCCATTCCTAACTATTTTTATGTAGTGTAATTAGTGTTGTAGAACTCTCCTAGACCCTAACCCTACCCGTAGGAGGAAGTTGGAACTAGTTTGGGTGAGTTTAGAGACTTTGACATTAGGTTTTTTGTCGAATTCGGGTGGAATCCGAATTTGGCCTAATTTTGGGTGATGCCCTAGATTAGATGGACCTAGGTAGACGTTTTCGGGTGTCTAGAGGGTGAGTGCATGTCTCCGTTCGGACACGGGAAGCCGTGTCGCGGAGAAACGGGCGTTTCGGGCGAAATTGGGGCTTTTCGTCGTCGCCGATTCTAAGTGCGTGTGCGTTTCCGCCACGGGCCTAGAATCGACGTGGGAGCGCATTTTCTAGGATCTAGACATCGTATAGAGCGTGTGAGTAAATTTTGGGCCGATTCCGAGTTCGTTTGGTGTGCGTTTCAGGAGGTTTTCCGAGCCGCGCACCACGTGTTCGTCGAAATGACCGAACGGCCATTTCGACTTGGTTTCCTCGTTTCGGCTTTGTGCACGCGTTGGGTTAGTATCGGGGAGTGTGTGCTAGAGTTTTCAGGCTATATTTTATATATTTTAGGGTATTGGTGAGTGTCGGGGTCGTTGGGCGTGAGTAGGGCGTGTGGTTTGAGTGTTGTGTGCGTGGTTGTGTTTGTTTTGATATGTGTCTATATATATATATATATTTATATATATATGTATGTGTGTTTATATATATATATTTATATATATATGTGTGTATTTAGATTTATGTACTTGTATATATATATGTCTATGTGTATATATATATATGTATATGTGTGTGAGTGTGCTAGTGTGTGTGTATGTATGTGTGAGGAAGGGGGGGCAGAACCAGCCGCAGCGAGCAGCAGCTGCTGCTGCACTGCAGCAGCAGCACAGCAGCAGCAGAATCAGCAGCCAGCAGCAGCATCATCAGCATGTAGAGCCAGCAGCAGCAGCGCGTTGGCAAGGCTAGGAGCGACCGCGAGGCGACCTTCGAGCATATTGTCAGCGATGCTCAGAGGGCTGAGGATGATTTGGAGCTGAAGACGAAGAGGGGCAGAGACACTTTCGGAGCAGGCAGCAGTGCAGGCCCGGCCAAGAGGCCATTCCAGCAGACCCAGCAGCACCAGGGTCAGGGTCGGGCGCCCTTCCGGCAGGCGCCCCAGCAGCAGAGGCAGGGTCAGCAGCAGGGCCAGAGGCAGCCCATCGTTTGCCCTTTCTGTAAGAAGCCAGGGCACGGATGGGACATATGCAGAAAGAGGCTGGGCAGATGTTTATTGTGTGGCGCCGCAGACCACCAGCTGAAGGATTGTCCTTCAGCGCTTGCCCGTACAGCTCAGGGCGGAGGAGCCGCTCAGTGGGCACCAGCCAGAGCACCTGCAGCGCAGCAGAGAGGTCAGCCTTTGCAGACTCAGCAGCAGAGGTTCGCCCAGCACCAGCAGCAGCACCGAGGAGGACAGCAGGGGCGAGCTTTTGCCCTGACAGTGGACGAGGCCGAGCCAGTTGGTGATGTTATCTCAGGTTCTGTTCTCCTTGATTCCATTCCAGCACTTGCTTTATTTGATTCCGGTGCTTCCCATAGCTTTGTGTCTGTATCTTTTGCTGTTAAGATACCATCTTGTTGCTGAACCTTTAGCTAGACTCTGCAAGATCACGACCGGGGGTGGTATCATCCTAGTCCGTGATGTCTGCAGAGACCGGAGAGTTACCTTGGGAGGCCGGGAGTTGAGTGTGTGCCTACTCGTAATGCCACTTCCGAGTTACGATATTGTACTCAGGATGGATTGGTTGAGTACGCATTGTGCTAGTATAGATTGTCGTGGAGGCAGAGTTTTGTTTAGTCCGCCAGGTGAGCCAGAGTTTCAGTTTGCCAGAGGAGCAGCGGAGCAGACAGAGGGAGTCTTCTGCGGAGCCCTGGTGGTAGAGCCGAGGTCGCTACATCCACTGATAGAGGAGTATATGGATGTCTTTTCGGAGGAGTTGCCAGGGTTACCCCCGGACAGAGATGTGGAGTTCTCTATAGACTTGGTGCCAGACGCGGAGCCGATATCCCAGCACGTCTATAGAGTCAGCAACAGTGAGCTGATAGAGTTGAAGAAGCAGGTGGATGAGCTTCAGGACAAGGGATTTATCAGATCTAGTTCTTCTCCGTGGGGTGCTCCGGTACTTTTTGTACCGAAGAAGGATGGGTCGATACGGATGTGTATCGACTACAGGGCTCTGAACAGCCTCACAATCAAGAACAAGTATCCGCTGCCGCGTATTGATGATCTATTTGACCAGTTGAGCGGAGCGAGGGTGTTTTCCAGGATTGATCTGAGGACAGGCTACCACCAGGTGAAAGTCAGGAAGGAGGATATTCCGAAGACAGCTTTTCGGACCAGATATGGACAGTATGAGTTCTTGGTGATGCCGTTTGGGTTGACCAATGCCCCGGCAGTGTTCATGAATCTGATGAACAAGGTGTTCCATCAGCATCTGGACAGGTTTGTGGTGGTGTTTATAGATGATATCTTGGTGTATTCGAAGACCCCAGAGGAGCACGAGGAGCATCTGAGGATAGTGCTGGAGACTCTCAGGAAGGAGGAGCTTTATGGAAAGCTCTCGAAGTGTGAGTTCTTCCTTGACAAGGTTGAATTCCTTGGTCATGTGGTGACTGGAGAGGGTATCTCGGTGGATCCGAGAAAGATCGTGGCAGTTGAGGCATGGAGTGCTCCGAGTTCAGTAGCCGAGGTCAGGAGTTTCTTGGGACTGGCAGGCTACTACAGGAGATTTGTTCAGGATTTTTCCCGGATTGCAGAGCCGTTGTCCAGGCTGACCCGGAAGGACGTGGAGTTTGTTTGGTCAGAGGAGTGCCAGATCGCCTTTGATGAGCTGAAGAGGAGGTTGACGACAGCTCCAGTGTTGACGTTGCCATCAGGTTCTGGAGGATTCACTATCTATAGTGATGCATCGGGGAAGGGACTGGGTTGTGTGTTGCAGCAGAATGGGAGGGTGATTGCCTATGCTTCCAGGCAATTACGTCCTCATGAGAAGAATTACCCTACCCACGATTTGGAGTTGGCAGCGGTCATCTTTGCTCTGAAGTTGTGGAAATACTATTTATACGGAGAGCGTGTGGAGATCTTCACAGACCACAAGAGCTTGAAGTATGTGTTTACCCAAAAAGAGCTGAACATGAGGCAGAGGAGATGGTTAGAGTTGATGAAAGACTTTGACATATCATTGCAGTACCATCTAGGGAAGGCGAACGTAGTTGCGGATGCATTGAGCAGGTATCCGGTAGCTATGTGCCTGACTACAGATCGTTATCTTCTGGCAGATCTAGAGAGCTTGGGCATTGAGGTGATAGTGCCTGGAGTTGAGATGCAGATGTGGGGACTGCAGATTCAGTCAGAGTTGGTAGACCGGATCAGGGCTACACAGTTTGAGGATGAGTCCCTGAGGAGCATCAGGGAGCAGGTTCAGATGGGTTTAGCAGACGACTTCACCATTGCTGATGATGGTTCATTGCGGCACGGTACCAGGTTGTGTGTGCCGAGTGGGTCGTTGTGCGAGGAGGTTCTCCAGGAGGCGCATCGATCCCAGTACTCTATGCATCCCGGTGCCAACAAGATGTATAGAGATCTGAGACAGCATGTATGGTGGTACGGGATGAAGCGAGGGGTAGCACGCTTCGTATCCCGATGCTTAGTGTGCCAGCAGGTGAAGGCGGAGAGGCAGAGGCCAGGAGGATTACTCCAGCCGCTACCCATTCCAGAGTGGAAATAGAAGCATGTGACAATGGATTTTGTTTCTGGGCTTCCCCGTTCTCCAGGCGGGAAAGATGCAATTTGGGTCATCGTGGACAGGTTGACCAAATCGGCCCACTTTCTACCATTCAAAGTGGGTACGTCTACAGAGAGACTAGCAGAGATGTATGTGCGCCAGATAGTCAGACTGCATGGAGTTCCAGTGAGCATAGTATCAGATCGGGACAGTCGCTTTACTTCGCATTTCTGGAGGAGTCTGCAGGCTAGCTTGGGCACCCAGCTCAAGTTTAGTAGTGCGTATCACCCACAGACAGATGGTCAGTCAGAGAGGACCATTCAGACACTTGAGGACATGCTTCGGACCTGTGTTTTGGATTTCAGAGGCTCTTGGGAGGATCACTTGCACTTTGTAGAGTTTGCTTACAACAACAGCTACCAAGCCAGTATCGAGATGTCACCTTTTAAGGCGTTGTATGGACGGAGGTGTCGCACTCCGTTGTCATGGGATGATGTAGGTGAGAGAGCTTTGCTTGGCCCGGAGATGGTGGTCGATGCAGCGGAGAAGGTCAAGCTCATTAGAGATAGACTTCGGGTGGCGCAGGACAGGCAGCGGCATTGGGCCGATAGCCACCGGAGACCTTTGGAGTTCGAGGTATAGCTTAGAATCTAGATTTTGTTCTTGTGTTTGCTTGTGATTGCTTGTTTTAGACTAAGTGCAGAGACCTTGTTTGTGCTAGGTTGGAGATCTGGTGTTCCTGAGGATTTCTCCGACGCGGGGCACTATTCGCTTCGGTGGAGGCGGGAAGCTTAGCCCACGTTTCGTCGGACCCTTCCGTGTTCTTGAGAGGGTCGGCGCCGTGGCGTATAGGCTTGAGTTGCCGCCTACGCTGGAGGGAGTTCATGATGTGTTCCACGTGTCGCAGTTGAGACGGTACGTGGCGGATCCCAGTCACGTACTGGATCACTCGGAGATCGAGGTGGGCCCCACCCTTAGCTATCCAGAGCAGCCGGTGGAGATTCTGGATCGGCGGGAGAAGGTGTTGAGGAACCAGACTATTCCCTTGGTTCGCGTCGCGTGGAGGCATCACTCTCCAGGGGAGTCGACCTGGGAGAGGGAGGATGAAATGCGCGAGCGATACCCCTATCTCTTCGAGCCCTGAGGTATGGTTCTTTCTTTGCATTCCTGTCCTAGTTTCGTCTTTTAATTTCGAGGACGAAATTATTTTAAGGAGGGTAGGCTTGTCACTACCCAATTCTAGAAAATAGGGTTATTTTTTTATTTTTATTTTATAAATTGTGAATTATATTTAATTAATTATATTTATATTTAAATAGTGATTTTATTATTTTTTAATGATTGTTTTAGGGTTTTGGCTAGCCTGGACCCATGTCAGACCCTAGTGGACCCATGTCCGACCCAGCCCACACCCTGGTGAAAATTATTTTGGGGCTTAGAATTATTATTTTATTTTTAGGAGGTTAGTTGGAGAGATTTGGAACTAGTTTGAGCGCATTTGGAGACCCGGAACCCAAAACCGAGTGAATAGGGGCATTTTAGGAATTTGGTGACTTATGTACCTATTTATTTCTACATGGCCGGCCTACCTACCCCCCACCCGTGAGAAAACCAGCAGCCCCTCCCCTTTGCTTTGTGTTCTCCACTTCTTCTTCTTCATTTCTTCTTCTTCTCCACTTCTTCTTTCTTCTCCTTCTTCCTCCAAAGTAAGTTTCCTCTTCCATTTTCTTCTTTTTTCTTTCATTCCTTCTTCCTTAAGCTAACCCTCACCTTACATTTTCTCTAACCTAGGTGTGAGAAGCTTAGATCTAGTGTGGAAGCTAGAGTTGGTGGCTTGGAGCTTGAGGGAGGTGATTTCTAGGAGATCGGAGACCTTGGCCTTGGGATTCCAACTCCCAAGAGGTAAAACCTAACTTTCCCATTCCTAACTATTTTTATGTAGTGTAATTAGTGTTGTAGAACCCTCCTAGACCCTAACCCTACCCGTAGGAGGAAGTTGGAACTAGTTTGGGTGAGTTTAGAGACTTTGACATTAGGTTTTGTGTCGAATTCGGGTGGAATCCGAATTTGGCCCAATTTTGGGTGATGCCCTAGGTTAGATGGACCTAGGTAGACGTTATCGGGTGTCTAGAGGGTGAGTGCGTGTCTCCGTTCGGACACGGGAAGCCGTGTCACGGAGAAACGGGCATTTCGGGCAAAATTGGGATTTTTCGTCTTCGCCGATTCTAAGTGCGTGTGCGTTTTCGCCACGGGCCTAGAATCGACGTGGGAGCACATTTTCTAGGATCTAGACATCGTATAGAGCGCGTGGGTAAATTTTGGGCCGATTCCGAGTTCGTTTGGTGTGCGTTTCAGGAGGTTTTCCGAGCCGCGCACCACGTGTTCGTCGAAATGACCGAACGGCCATTTCGACTTGGTTTCCTCGTTTCGGCTTTGTGCGCGCGTTGGGTTAGTATCGGGGAGTGTGTGCTAGAGTTTTCGGGCTATATTTTATATATTTTAGGATATTGGTGAGTGTCGGGGTCGTTGGGCGTGAGTAGGGCGTGTGGTTTGAGTGTTGTGTGCGTGGTTGTGTTTGTTTTGATATGTGTCTATATATATATATATTTATATATATATGTATGTGTGTTTATATATATATATTTATATATATATGTGTGTATTTAGATTTATGTACTTGTATATGTATATGTCTATGTGTATATATATATATGTATATGTGTGTGAGTGTGCTAGTGTGTGTGTGTGTATGTGTGAGGAAGGGGGGGCAGAACCAGCCGCAGCGAGCAGCAGCTGCTGCTGCACTGCAGCAGCAGCACAGCAGCAGCAGAATCAGCAGCCAGCAGCAGCATCATCAGCATGTAGAGCCAGCAGCAGCAGCGCGTTGGCAAGGCTAGTAGCGAGGGGTGTTAGCGAGGGGTGTTAGGTAATAGATAATAGTTAGAGTATATGTTAGATAGATAAGTTAGATAGATAGATAGTAGGATAAATAGATAAGATAGCTAGTTAAATAGTTATTAGATACTTAGATAGATAGATACCTATATCTATGGATACTAGATAGGTAGATAGGTAGATAGGTAGTTTTATCTATCTAGGAGATAGATATCTATATATCTATAGTTAGTTATATATATATATAGATATCTTGATAGGTAATATATATATATATATGTTATGATTAGGTAAGGTAATGGGTATCGGATAAATGTGTGTGGATATCTATATACATAGGTATATACCTACTTAGATATATATAAATATGGTAGATATATATATTACCTAGCCTAGATTAATAACTAGGTGCATAATTAATAGCTAGGTAGCTAGTTAGAGGATTTTAGGGCGAAACTTCAATACCTTGAGATACCGAGGTATCTCGATACCTTGAGATATTCAAGGTATTGAGTTTCGAGCGGGGTATTTGAGCATTAGCCTAGGAAATGCTTGGGAGTGATTTTTATATGTTTATATGTATATAATTACGCGTACTAGCATAGGTTTTAGCGGGTTTAGGCGGGGTGCGTGGCCTAAGGCGAGGTATCGGATACCGAGGGTATCTCGGTATCTCGATTAGGCGAGTTTGAGAGTTTAGTAGCTTAATGAGCTCGGATTGACCTAGAATTTCAGGGGCACCCTAGTTTGACCTAGCTTTGACCATAATTGTCCCCGTTGACCGTAAAAGTCAACGTTTGACCTAGTTTGGACCTAGAGTTGACTTTTTGGACCCCGGGTTGACTTTTTGACCCAATTTTCACCGGTTTGACCCGTTCGACCTAGAATAGCCCTAGAAGCCTGTTTTTAATTATTTTATATCAGTTTAAATGCTTAGAACCCTGTTTAATTCTGCTTTTCGCATTAGGTCCCTGCGACACCGGTCCGGACCTCGATCCTCATCAGTTGCTCAGGACATCAGGCGAGTACCTACCTCTGATAGTTTCCATTTTATGATAGCGTTTATATCACCTGTTCTAGAACTGTAATACTTGATTGTGACACATTATTACACGAGCTGGTACTAGTGGATCCCGTCATGAGGTGCTATCCCCTTACCGTGTTCAGCGGGTACTCTATCACGTGTATTTCATCATGTGCTTCGGGTATTGATTATCATGTGCTATCATGTGCTTCTTGTGCTCTCGCCTTCGTGTGCGCAAGCTACTATCATGTACGTAGCATGTTGTGGTTGGATCCAATGGTATTAGTGGGGGAGGGGAGTAGTAAGTTGGTTATATGATCAAAGCCAAACAGTATTCATGTGTATGTCGGTTATGCAACTCACGCATAACGGAGTTATCGTAGTGACTTTCATGTGCAACCTAAGCCGATCATATAACGAACTTGTGCTCAAGGCACTTAGCTAGTATTCATGTTTCTCACCTACAGTTACTTTTCCACTACTTGTATTGTTCTCCAGTTTACATTGCAGCTACTTCTTGTGCTCCAGCATATATTTATTTCCTGTGCATCTTGATTACTTTTCTATTGCTCGTCATATACACCTTACCATGTATTTGGAGTTGCTTTCAGAGTTATGTACTTCGCTCCAGTCCTGACTGGGCATATTTTTTCCAGAGGATCCTGAGGACTATTGCCCTACGTTCTACGGGCCTGGTATTGACGACTGTTGTGACCCCGAGGAGGAGTGCGCCGAGGAGACGCCGATAGCACCCTAGTTAGCTAGGTGGGTTTCCTGGGTTTTCCTTGTGGTCTGTATTTTGGATGACTGTACTTATTCTTTTGTGCTTCTATGAGATGTTGTAGCTTTTAGACTTGGACTGTATTATTTTGGATTGTCTTGCTCTCTTGGTTCTGGTTTTCTTTGTTTATATCATATCGTGCTTATTTCTTCCCCTAGATTTTGTGATTGAGATTCATATATATATATATTGCGTGGTTGCCCTCCTTCGGGAGAAGATTATTTTGATATATATATATTGCGTGGTTTTGCCCTCCTTTTGGAGAGGTCATGCCGGATTTTTCTGTGAGTTATCTAGATAGTTGGTTGACCTAGAACGGACCTTTACAGCGTTCTACCGCCGATTCTTTGGCGTAGGCTGGACGTACCCACGGCTCATGCCCGATTTTCGGGTGCGGGTCGTGACACTTATCCCAACTGAGACAGTTGACCCTGGAGTGTAGCTTTGTAGTTTGATAGTATTCTTTTGTACTGGATTTGTCTCCAGCGTATTTTGTTACTCTTCAGACTCATTGATGTATTATTTTAAACTCATGAGTTGTATGATGACTATTCTATTCTTATCTGATTTCGTGCTCATTCTATCTTAGTTCTGTGATTGAGTATTCTATCATTATTGGTGGTTCATTACTTTAGATAGACTATCTAGACAGCGTTCTACCGCCGATTCTGCGGCGTAGGCTGGGCGTTGTTTCCGACTAGTATCCTTACATCGGGTACGGGTCGTGACACACTGAGAGCGATGTGCCTCCTGTAAAACTTCTTCATGCAGCTCTCCACTTGGTACATACATCCTCGTGCCATGCCATAGAGATCCATCATCCACAATAGTAAAGTCGTCTGTCAATCATGTCCAAACTTGTGCCCTGATATTTCTTAGAGTCTCATCATCATACTGTACAGCTCTAATTATGTCCATCAGCTCTGATTGTATCTGTAATCCCCACATCTGAATCTTAACTCCTGGAACTAGTACTTCAATTCCCAAGCTCTCATGATCAGCTAATAAATGCCTATCTGAAGTCAAACACATAGCCATCGGATACCAGCTCATGATATCGGCGACTACGTTGGCCTTTCCTGGATGGTACTGTAATGAGATATCAAAGTCTTTCATTAACTCTAACCACCTTCTCTACCTCATATTCAGCTCCTTCTGTGTAAACACGTACTTCAAGCTCTTGTGGTCTGTGAAGATCTCTACACGCTCTTCGTATAAATAGTATTTTCACAGCTTTAGGGCAAAGATAACTGCTGCTAACTCTAGATCGTGAGTGGGGTAGTTCTTTTCATGATGACGTAATTGTCTTAAAGCATAGGCAATTACTTTTCCGTGTTATTGAAGAACGCATCCCAAACCTTTTCCGGAAGCATCACTGTAGATAGTAAATCCACCTGTCCCTGATGGCAATGTCAAAACTGGTGTTGTCGTCAATCTCTTCTTCAGCTCATTAAATTTGACTTGACATTCTTTTGTCCAAACAAATTCCACGTCTTTCTTGGTCAGTCTAGTCATTGGCTCTGCAATCTTGGAGAAGTCTTGTACAAATCTTCTGTAGTATCCTGCTAGTCTGAGAAAGCTCCTGATCTCAGCTACCGATCTGGGAGTAGCCCATGACTCCACTACTTCGATCTTCTTTGGGTTAACTGAAATTCTGTTACCCGTCACCATATATCCAAGAAATTTAACCTTGTCAAGGAAGAACTCACACTTTGAAAGCTTCCTGTACAACTTCTCTCTCCTGAGAGTTTCTAAGACCATCCTCAGGTGCTCTTCATGCTCTTCTGGGGTCTTTGAATATATTAGAATGTCGTCAATAAACACCACTATGAACTTGTCAAGGTACTGATGGAATACCTTGTTCATCAAGTTCATGAATACTGCTGGTGCATTGGTTGAACCAAACGGCATTACTGTGAATTCAAACTGGCCATATCTGGTCCAAAAGGCTGTCTTCGGTATGTCTTCCTTCTTTACCTTCACCTGGTGATAGCTTGACCTCAAGTCTATTTTTGAAAACACCTTTGCTCCGCTCAATTGAACGAAAAGAGCATCTATCCTCGACAACGAGTATTTATTCTTGATAGTGAGGTTGTTCAAAGCTCTATAATCGATACACATGCATATCGTACCATCCTTCTTCGGTACAAATAATACCGGTGCTCCCCATAGCGATGAATTGGATCTAATAAAACCTTTGTCTTGCAGCTCCTCAACTTGCTTCTTCAGTTCTACTAACTCATTGTTGTTGACTCTATAGACATGTTGCAAAATAGGCTCCGCTCCTGGTATCAAGTCTATTGAGAATTCAACATCTCTGTCTGGTGGCAAACCTGGCAACTCCTCTGGAAATACATCCAGGAACTCCGCTATAAGTGGATGTGGCAACTCCTCTTCTTCTATCCTGGCTCCGTAAAAAGTGCCTCTGCTCCGCTTCTCTGCTCCTCTGGCGATCTCAAACTCTGGTTCTCCTGGTGGTCGAAATACTACTCTACCTCCGTGACAATCTATAGTAGCATGGTGTTTACTCAGTCAGTCCATTCCGAGTACAACATCGTATCCCGGAAGTGGCATAACGAGTAAACTTACGCTCAACTCTCGGCCTTCCAATGACACTCTCCGATCCTTGCAACAATCACGGACTAGGATAATGCCTCCTACTGTCATGATCTTGCAAGTCCAATCTAATAGTTATATTTCTAAATAATGCTTAAGGACATAAGATACAGATACGAAACTATGGGAAGTGCCAGAATCTAATAATGCAAGTGCTGGAATAGAATCGAGTAAAACTGAACCTGAAATCACGTCTGCAGCTGGCTAGGCCTCCTCAGTAGTCATGGCATAAGCTCGTCCCTCGGTGCTCCTCTCTGCTGGTGATGGTGCTGAGCAAACCTCTACTATTGTGGTGGAAGTGGAGGTCCTCTCTGTTGGCCTCCTGGTACAATAGGTGCTCTGGCTGGTCCTTTCTGAGCTGCTGCTCCTCCCTGGCGAGTCTGAACAGCTGGGCAGTCCCTCAGCTGATGTGCTGATGATCCACATGACAAGCAAGTATCCAACCTTTTCCTGTAGATGTCTCTTGTATGCCCCATCTTTCCGTAATATGCACACTGGGCAACGGGCTGATTCTGTCTTTGTGGTTGCTGCTGCAGAATATGTCCTCGAACTGGTGCTTGTTGCTGGTGTTGTTGTTGTTATGGCCTCTATTATTGTTGTTGTTGTTGAAAGTATGGGCGCTTGGCCTGTCCTGTGTTAACACCTGTTCCTCCAGAAGTGTCGCGTCCTCTCTTGGGCCTGAGGTCCAAGTCGTCTTCAGCAATTTGGGCATCCATCAGAATACCATCAAATGTAGCAGTGCGTCATCCCGATGTAAGAGACTTGATCTCTCTATTCAATCCATTTCTAAATTTTCGTGCTCGGTCTCCTGGGTCTCGAATCATTAATGGCACGAATTGACTCAATCGACAAAACTCTGCGGCATATTCGTCGACTGACATGCCTCCTTGGGTTAAGTCATGGAACTGACTCTCCAATGCTCCCAAAGCCACGTCAGAAAAGAATTTCTCCATGAAGAGCTCCTTAAAGTCATCCCAAGTAAGTCCTTCAATAGCAAGTCTCGGATCTATACGATACCACGTCAGCGCGATATCAAACATCTTATTGCCAGCGGCCTTTATCTGAAGAATCTCTGGAATCTATGCTAAATGCAAGTTCCTCACTATGTCCTCTAACCAATCGTCAGCATAGAGTATTCCTTCTATGCCCTTGAACTCTCAAGGCATCATCCTCTTAAGTTCACTATGGTACCTGGCCTCTGTTGTTGTTGGCCATGATATTGCTGTTGTCGTGCTACTCTCTCCACAGCCTGGAGAGACACCTGATGAGCATTCTCCATGCTCTCTCTGTCTGCGCCTGGTGTGCCTCTTCTTGCACTCTCTGAGCTTCAGCTTGAACACGCTGATCTTCTGTTGTTACTCTCTGGGCCTCTAGCATGCCCTGTATCAGTGCGAACATCTGTGCCCCGTTAGTGGGCACTCCTCCGAAAATCGGTGTCGGTGGTGGTGTAAGGTTGTCTGACATAGCTGGGGCAATCCTCTGAATAGGTGGAGGAGGAATCCCGTTAGCTGCAGATAATCCCATATGAACAGAAGATGTAGGAGGAACTCCAGTTGTCCATTCGTCAGGTTGATAGGTGGCAGACCTTTCTGAATTTAATGTTCCCATTCTCATAGATCTAGTATTCGGCAGCATCCTGAATATAGATCAAAAGAATCAATTTAAGGTAATAGATACGATATTATCAAGGAAGGACAGAAAAATTCTAAAGGAAGCAATCAATTAGAATAGCATTGCGAAGATCAAAATCTCCTAATATGATTGAGCATACTCTCATCCTAAATCATATTTCCTATATCCTATCGCAGGCTCGTAGTAGTACAACTAAGTTGTCCCACTACCACGATATCGCACAATTTGTGAAACTGACCTGCATGGGGCACCACTAAAAATGTGTCATGACCCGCACCCGGTATAGGGGCACGAGAGCGTGGGTACGTTCAGCCTACGCTGCAGTATCTGTGGTAGAACGCTGTCTAGGTCACAATAATACTATATAACTAAATACCTGTCAATGATATCCATCTCCATAAGGAGGACAATATACATCTCACAATATCTCATAATGTAAACTCAATCACAACCACTATAAGAGTAATAAGGCACGATAAAAGATAAGAAGAATGACATAGTCAAACACCATGTCTCAAAATATAGATAAATCACAGTCTAGCTGTCCAATCTTAAAGTCTCCACAAGTCTCCAATTAAACTTAACATAAGTCTAAATATAAACTAAAATAAACCTCAATAAGTCTCTGATGCATAATATAATACTATCTAGATAGCTGCAGGCAATGTCTCATCTAAAGGAATAGTCTCCTCTAAGATCTCTGGTGTGTAATCTGCATCTATACCTGGTCCATAGTGTATGGTACAGAAATCCTCAAGATTCTTTGGAAAAAATATCCAGTCAGGATTGGAACGAAATACAAGCACTAACAGCAGTTCCACATATAATGACAAAAACTATAACACAGTATAAAGAAATACAAGACATATATGAATATTGGCAATAAGAAATACTGGAATAAATGGAATAAAGAAATGCTGGAATAATTGGAATACTGGAGCATATATCATCATCAATATACATCTAGCAATAAAATAGAATACAAGTACACGCTAGAACCATGAGCTGGTATATATGTGAATGCTAGAATTATGACTAGAACATAAGGAATACTATGTCAATATACTAGAGATACATATTAAGAATATCTAAACTAAGTGTGTGAAACATCAGCATATCATGTGATCGGCTTGGGACTGATCAAGCTTGCTATGTATGACTAGCTATAATTCATGTAAGGTCAGGCTAACCATCCGGATAGCTATAATGCGAGTAATAGTCAGGCTAGTCACATATAACAGGCTATGAGGCTTGTAATGGTCAGGCTGCACCGACATGAGGTATGGGTGAGCTATGATGCATGTAAAGTTTGGGTATGATCACATAAGCTACTAATATTTCCCCGTTTTCTCCCAGCTAGCACGATGGATCCCAAATCATGACTCCTCATGACAGGTCTCGATGATGCCAACTCGTGTAAATAACAGTGTCAGAATTATGTACGCTATACAACCAGAATTATAGAGATAATCAACATAATAAAAACTGTCAGAGAATGTACTCGCTTGTAGTCCTTAGCTGGCAATACCAATGTCCTGGTTCCAAGGTATCGTCTGAATGATCCAACATCCCTATAGACATATCATATAATACAATATTATATCAGACATTATACTAACACACACAATCAAAACACAATGATCTCAGAAACTACGCTAGGGGGTCTCACGTCTGTAGTTGATGTGCATAACAGACAGTCAATGGTACGGTCTTGCCAGTACGTCTGTGTACATATGGCAGTCTACTATCATGCTACGTGGTCACAGGTCAACGTAACTACGGTGTATCCGTGGCTATATTCAAGTCATATAATACATAGACATATAATACATATATTATCTATCATATACAATAATACTAATTAATTACAATTATAATAGATATATGTATATACATACTTAATAGAATTAATACTTGTATATATATATATTAAACATATTTTAGGGATATATATACAAGACATATACATATGTATATATTTTAATGGAGATATACTATATATATATATGTGTATATATAAAAAAATACATTTAACATATACTAATACATACGCAAATACGTACATAGCAATCATATACCGATATACCATCATATACTAAATATACCATGGCTAAATACGTATGCAATACTATAAGGAATACACATATACGTGTACGTGTATATGCACGCGAGGGGGATTCGAACCTGGGTACGTGGGAAGAGTCGTGTGCGTCGAGGTCGTCGTGGAGTACTTGGTTCAGTCGAGCGGGTTGGCAGCAGGTTCCAGTCTTGCTCCGGTGGTTCCGTTCGTCGAGGTGGTGAACAGTGGCTTGGTTCAGTCGGCGTCGTGCAGGTGATCGAACAACGGTCGCCAGGGATCAGTCGACTCTGGCATCGGCTCCAGCGAGGTAGAGGGAAGTCGGGTTGTCGGTTTCAACGGGAAGTTGCGGTGAGTTCGTTCGGTCGAACTCCGTTGGTCTGAGTCGAGGCGAGGCGTAGGGGATCATCGTATGGGTTGATCGATGGTCTGGTCGAGTGCAGCGAGCTCTGGCAATGATTGCAGCGGGAACGGGAGTCGGGATCGAGGCGAGTTCCACGGTACAGCATCGTGTGAAAGAAACGGCTGCTGCGGGCGGTGTTTGCTCGGCGTGGAGTTCGTCGGGTTGTCGGGTACTGGGCAGCGGGTCGAATGATGGAGTTCGGCATCGTGGAAGCTGGTGGAGTCGGCAGGGAGATGAGTATGGGAAGGGGTCGGCTGTGGCTTTAGGTTTAAGAAAAAAAAAAGCAAACAGGAGTATTTATACATAGGGGTTTGTTTGACCTAGAAGGGTTTGACTTTGGTCAACCCCTTGGAAAAAGGTTCTTCTCATGGATATTTCAATGGCTAGGATTCAATTTAATTTAAAGTGAATGGCTATGGTGCATTGGTTCAAGGTTTTGAGGCCATGGTCCAAAGGGATCAATGTCGAAATTTGCACACTCCCGAAAATTATGAAAAATACACAAGAAGAGGAAAAATATGGTTTATTTAAGTGTCGTATCCAACAGGGTGGACACCTCAATGCACTTTTGCACAAAAGTGTCACTACCACATTCCGAAAACAGGGGTATTTTTGACTTTTTATAATATTTGATATTATGGTAGTTATAATTAAGTAATGGCATGATAATTATTTGATTTAAATAAATATGTGAGGTGTGTAATTAAATATAGTAATTATATACAGTGTTCATTTGTGTTTGTGCTAGCAGAATTGACCTAGAAGCCCAGTAGACGAACACCTGTCCGAATTTTAGAATTTTGGATTTAATTATTTTATCTAGAATTTAATTATTGAAGATTGTAATTAATTGTCGTATTTTAATTAATTATTGCCATTGCCTTTGCTTCGATATTTGGAGCACTACCCTGACCCTTGTCTTCCAACAAATTTCACAATCTTGCCCTAGACATGCCCGCCACCATTCTGCTATTTTTGTAACTCATAATTATGCTCCTTGTGCATTATTTCTGGCCGCGCAAAAATCGTCGCGGACGTTTATTATAAATCCCTATTTTGTATCGTTGTGCATTCCAATTTAAATTGGAGACATTCTTGACCTATTTTTCGTGCGACCCAAATTAGGGTAATATTCTGTTCTGAGTCTTCTTCATTATTGGTATTGATGACCTGACCTGATTTTGGCTCCATGTACTCCTAATTAATTGTTGAACACAACTTGCATTTATTTCTATTTAATTTGAGGATACCATTTTATCTGATTCCGTAAATTCCAATTTAATTCCAGTGCCCTGTAAATTGAGCCCATACCGATCATACAGCGCCCCTGACCCTACAAAATACCGGACCCCGAATCACCTGCCAAATTTTCGTCATTTCATGTGTTTATGCAATTTCCCAAATTTAAGGGGGCTAAATTGCAAATTTATATTTTGTGGCCTCACCTCATTGTTTAAACCAATGAGGGAGCCTAATAATTATTTAATTGGCCTCTCACCCTCATCCCCACATGAAAATCCTTCATGTCCAATCTGGACCCCTCATTTAAAGGGGGTCAATCACCACCCTTGATTTGCACAACACCCTCTTACTATTTAAGGTCCCATCAACACATTTCCCTAGAAAACCCTAATCCCCAAGCAAGCCCCCATCTCCCTCAACACCAAACCGTAGCTTCTCTTCTCCTCTTCATTTTTCCTTTCTACTTCATTTTCTTCTTCTTCCCTTCTTCTTCTTCTTTCTTTAGATTTTTAAATATTCAAAGAGAGAAAAGGGGGGAAAACATACTGTTCATCCCCAACCCCTATTCCCGGCCGGCCGGCCGGCCAGGCTCCACCGATCTCCTCCTTGCTCACCTCCGGACTGCAGATAGCTCCGGCCGCCAACACTATCACCACTCTACAGCAGTTTTCCGGCCGGGCACCCATCGAGCTTCCTTCCGCCGAGTCCATCCTCCTCCCTCGGCCAGTTCGAGGCACCCCGCCGGCCATCCAGCCCGACATCCCGCTGTACAGCTTCCCCCCGATTTCTCTCCTCCGGCATATAGCCGACTGCTCCTCCCCGTTCATCCTCTGTGAGCTCTCCGGCCCGGCCAGCAAGGCAGACCGAGCCCGATCTGCTCCGGCGGCCCGCTGGCCTGCTGCTCTCCTCCAACTCCCCTATTCCTCCCTGCCCAGTCCGGCGAGCGGCCCGGTTCACTACTCCTCCCCTCGCCGCTGCTGTGCTGCTCGAGCTCACCCCGTCGACCACCGTGCACCGACGGCCCGCACCGCTGCGTCCGGCACAGCTCCGCCAATGCACCCCGAGCGGCCTCGACAGCAGCCGATCTCCCTATTCATTCGCCGCTGCTCTTCCTCCTCGGTTCTCCCTGCACCCTCGACAAGGCGAGCTCCTCGCTGAACAGTTCTCCGACCAACTGCCTTGACAAGCTCCCCTCGGCCTGGCGAGTCCCGCACCACGGACCACCATCGTCATCAACTATCAACCACCCCCTGTCTCCTCCAGCCTCGACACAGCCACCTCGCCATCGTCGTCGACTTCATCCTCCTCCTCCTCGTCGACGTCCTCGCTGACGTCGTGCGCTCAGGTACGATCTCCTTCCTCGTACGTATATGTGAATGTATGCATTGGTATGTAGATCGTATAAATTATATTGATATGTTTATAAATATGTATGTATATATGTAACTTATATATATTTGTGATTGTATAGATATACGTATGTACGTATTAGCATATTGGTATTTTCGAGTGTATATTGGTATATAAATATATATATATATATTCTCAACTAGTATACACTTACCTATGTATACGTATTTCATATTAATCAATTTAGTATATGTATTCCTATATATACGTATATGTATGTATTATTATTAATTATATTCATATATATATGTATGTATTTTGGTATTTTCATATAATTGTACTTAATGAAATATACCCTATGATATTAGTATAAATCAAACTAATGTATTAGTACTCTTATATTCATATATATATGCATGTATTTACTATTTAGTACAAGTATATATATATTTTATGTATATACTTAATATATATTTCTATATGTAAATTATTATATGTATAACTATTTATTTTATTAATATTTAACATGTATAAATCCTAGTATAAATATTTCTTAGTATATATGTTAATGTATATAGTGTATTTTACTTAGTGTATATATATTTATATATATATATACATATATATCTTGCGTATTTTCTCTATTTTTCTATATATGTATATTAAAATGTATTTTATTATAAATACGTATTAAATATATATGGGTATTAATTTAACTGTATACATATAATATATGTTAATGTGTGTATTTGGTATAATTATATATTGGTAAAGTATATATTAAATTAATACATTTTGGTATAAATATGTGTACCTATATATATATACATGAATAAACATATTTTGGTATGTAAACATATATAGTGTATATATAAAATTGTATTGATATATATATATACTTGTAAAACATATTTTTAGTATATGTAAACAAATGTATATATAAACACGTATTTGGTATATGTATTTATTGGTATGGTAATAATGTACATATTTAATAGGTGTACATTATTCAATATGATGGGTATATATATATTGTAAGTATTAATAAGTGTAATGTGTATTATATACGTATCCCTACTAGATGACCCTAGTTGACTAGTGCCATACCTGGCAGAGCCCCTGAGTTCATGTATTGTGATGTGTTAGTGTAGCGCCTGATGCAAGTGTTATATTTGTGATATGTTATAGGACTGTTGGTTTACCCAGGGAATACTCTGGAACAGGACATCAATAATTACCAGCTAAGGACCCAAGGCAAGTACATTCTCTGATTAGTTTCTAATTTATGATATCTCCTATGTTCACTGTATCTAGTGTAAATATACATGTTCTTGACACGTTGGTTACACGGATTGGTATACACGGATCTCGTCATGAGATGTTATTCCTTATTCATGGTGTAGCTTGTACAAGACTTGTTTCCTTGATATCTTGTGCATGTACAGACACTGATTCCCGGGGAGATTTGCTACCTCCCTAGGGAATCCTGTGCCATAGCGTACCATGATTGGATCTACTATACCAGTCGGGGGTTTGGGGAGTACTTTAGTGTAGATATGTGATCATACCCAACTTTATATGCACCATAGCTCACCCCACATCTCACGTCGGGTGCGGCCTGACCATTTATATGCTCCATAGCTGTTACGTGTGATTAGCCTGATCTCTACATGCACCATAGCTAACCAACGGTTAGCCTGACTTTATATGAACCATAGCTAACCAACGGTTAGCCTGACTTTATATGAACCATAGCTAATCACATGTAACCAGCCTGATCAAGTTCCCAAGCCGATCACATGTTGAAGCTAGTATTCACACACTTAGTCATAGAACTCTTGCTCATTGACATATTGCTTCTTTTCCTGCATTTACTTACAGTATTTCCAGTACTTCTCTCATTGTACATCTCCCGTACTTATACATGCATCTGGTATGTTTCCATCTAGAACTGCTACATAGTTTATGTCATTTATATAGAACTGCTATTTAGAGATGTACTTTGCTCCTTCCTGACTGGAAAATATTTTTCCAGACTGTGACATTAGTAGACTGGTTTCTGACACTTGGGGATTGGAAGTTAAGGATTGCAGGTATGTTATGTTATCATTAGACTTGTGCTGTATTCTTTTATTTCTTCATTTCCTATCGTGCTGTAGTTGTGATTGAGTATTTCTAGATTTATTTTAGTGTTATCCGTGTCTCCTTATGGAGTTGGATACTAGTGTGAGATTATCTAGATAGCACTTGACCTAGACAGCGTTCTACCGCCGATGCTGCGGCGTAGGCTGGACGTACCCACGCACTCGTGCCCCTAAACCGGGTGCGGGTCGTGACAAAAAGTGCCCAACAATTATAATATTACACGAAGTTAGATTTATGGTTTAATTTAATTAAGAAAAAATAGATGTAATTGGTGTTCTAAAATTAATTGGAAGTACAAAGGACTAATTTGAAGTGGGACACAAGGGTCATAAATGAAAAATACTTGGAATAGAATATTACCCTAATTTGGGTTGCTTAGAATGGGTCGAGATTGTGTCTCCAATTTTGATTGGAACATAGAAGGATACAAGGCTTGATTTATATTGAATTAGAATTTAATCGGTCGCGACGAATGCTGTGCGACTAAAGTGAAGCACATCAAGGCATGGTTATGAGTCACACAAAGATCAAGGTAACAGTTTGGCATGTCTAAGACAAGGGTGTGAAATCAGTTGGAAGACAATGGCTAGCGTAGCGCTCTAATTATCGAAGCAACGATAAAGTGTAACAATCAAATAAAATCACAGTAATTTAAATATAATTAATTATCATACAAATTATTTACACATTTAATTATAAAAAGATGAAAATACCCTTAATCTGAAATATGGGGGTGACAGTAACATTGTGGTTTCATAAGACAAGACTACTTGGGATAATTGATCGTGTCATCTTGAGGATTGATCAAAATAATAAATAGTTGATAAAATGAATTTGTGTTTTTGTGATTTAGATTTTATGTTATCGAAAGAAAAGTCAAGGAACGAGATGTATACAAGTTGATAGTGCAAGCGAAATAATGGATTGATGGTTAGTTTTTAAAGCTTGAACGAAAACAGACTTGTGCTTGGTTAACATATTGGAAAGGTGTGATAGAGTTATAAGCAAAGGATTAAAATTTTGGTTGGTCGAATGATTCATAGTGTTTGAAATTTTTCAAAAGATAGATCGTAGGAGAATCGAACGGTAACTTTGGAAGATAGTGAAATTTCTGGACGAGAATTGAATGGTGATATGCGTGATCGGATTTGGACTTAGAATTTTGGTGAGTTGGAGGATTGGTTGAGATTCGAACTTGAAGTCTTGAGGATTATCGGGATTTGGTTAGGCGTAGTACTTGGTTTCGATGGGGTGATATTGAGTGAACGGTAGGTTAGGTTATAGACTTGAGATGATTGAGGAGTCTCGCTTGGACGGACTTGCCCTAGCCCTAAGTTTTCCTTGTGCGGTGAGTCATATTATACCCCATGCATTGAATAGAGCAGTCCCGCGTGTAGCGCAACATGGATAGAGGTAAAAAGGATTTAACGGTTAGGTTTCAGAGATAATCGAATTAAATTAAATGATAAAGTTGTTCGAGAAAATTTGGCTAAGACAAGAGCATGGTATTGATTGAGAAATGAACAAAAATTTATGCGAGCGATCTTTAAAGTTAGACCAGACGTGTTCGGTTAGATATTGAGGAGATGTATCATAGAGAGAGAGATGTTAGGTGTTCGAGCGATAGTGCTGTATAGTTAGATGAGTGCACTCAGGAAGTTTCTAGGGCAAAACTTTTTTTGAGTGGTGTATTATTAACAGCCCACTCTGCTCAGTTCAGCAAGATAATTCAAACGGTGCAATGGCAGTTAGACTTGGAGTTTTCAGCGGTTCGCTCAGAGTCCCGCTCAGCCGAGGCGAGTTCTCGCTAAGGTGGGTGGCTCTGATGAACCTATCTTTGTCTAGCCTTCACACTTAAAATATGGACAATACATGCTAGTCGCTAGGCAAATCATCAATGCATGCAAATAAAGAGATGAACCAACCTAGCTAAGGGATTAATCCCAAACTTATATCATATTTCATAGAACATGGAGATAGTATGTTTCATAGGCATTTATTTCGTGCAAGTAAAGTTATTTTATACTAGCATATCATATATCTTTGTACGGTTGTAATATTTATCACATCAAACATGCCATGGGTTCGGAGCACTTTATGAAACATGATTCACTCAGTTGAGACAGGAAGACTATCAATATAGTCGTTCCGAGCCAAGAAATGGAAAATTATGGAAAGGCTTCGGGACCGTTGGGTCGCCAAGGCATTTCCCGTACTAGGAGCTGCATAATAATAATAAAACATAGAAATAAAGAAAGAAAGAAAGAAAGAAAGAAAGAAAGAAAGAAAGATAACAAAATGGCTCTGGAAGCCCGTTAAGTCTGAGAAAAAAGAATGGCTCTGGGAGCCAGTTAAGTCTGATGAAAGAGAACTTGCATGGTCATGGACAACTCGTATACGAGGTATGGGATTCCTCGGACGATCGTTGGGGCACCAGGATCGTGCCTGCCTAGAGGAATCGAGGTATTGCCAACCTTGCCATGGGAGTGCTTTAGTTCCCCATCACCGATCCAACTGGGTGACGCACTACGTAATGAGCTTATGGCTAGTCTTACTCTAAATCTGAACTTTATATAAAATGACCCTATCGGCATCGACTCCGTTCGGACAAATAAAAGAGAACCATTCCAACTCTTGGTTTGGCTTCTGTTGTAATAAGTCCCAGATGCAGTGGACTGCGTCTTGGCGAGTGAGCTCCAAATAAGAGTCCCTTCGACGGGACCGGGCAGCTATTGATTTTCTTGAACATTTTCGTTGTAAGATTTTGGATAAAGTATTTTTGCGTTATTTTCTGCTTTCGTTTTCTAAGGAATTCGCTAGAACTGATTGGTAACGGATTCTATCATGATGTTGGTGCCATTGTAGGAACGCACGTAGTTGATGTTTTATCATAGCAAAGCGAGTCTCTTTATCTTGGCATATTCTCTAATCGGTGGATGGTTCGATCCCTTCTTGTCTACTCGGTCGCGTGAACACATACTTTGCCTCGAATACGTTCACATCGACAATGCCTGGTTGAATGTAAATATATAAATGTTAGCCACAATGCATGCTTACCACTAAGGAATAGAACATAGGATAACTGTAATCGTCGAGCGCATCTTCACACACAAACTCACATGCATATATACAAGTGCTATACTATTTAAACTATTAACTAATCTTACAAGAACTAACTAGACTACTAACCTTAACTAGCTAAACCACTAATAAACTAACTGAAACTAACTACACCTTAACAACTGCCTACATACCTTGTTGCTGCTCGATCTGCTACAACCCGTTGTTTGCGTTGTTGCGTTGTTGCGCTATTGCGCACGCTACTACTGCCGCAATGACCTGCTGATGCACCGTGCTGCTAAGCATGCTGCTGCGCCACTGCTGCTGTTGCACGCTGCAGCCGCTGCATGCTAAACCGTGCGCAACGCTACGCTGCAGCCTGCTGCTGTGCCGCATTGCACGCCTCGCTGCGGAACCCCCTCCTCTCTCTCTCACACACACTCACGCTCACTCACTCAAACACTCACCATACTGAGACACACACACACATCTATGCTCTCACACACACACACTCACAAACACATAGATACATAGATATCAATATATATATATGTACACACTCACAAACATACATATATAACTATATTCCCTTATATATATATATATATATATATATATATATATATATATATATATATATATATATATATATATATATATATATATATAACCACACACACATAGATATATATATATATATAGATATATATAAACTCTCATCAATACATACTATATATATAAACATACACGTATACATATAGAATCACATAAACACATACCACTACACCTATACATATACATACCTATATAAACACATATTCATATAACACTACATCTATACATAAACATACCTATATAAACACATATTCATATATCACTACATCTATACATATAGCCACTTATACATATCCATATAATATAATATAGATACATACACATATCAATATATGGATACATAGTCTAAGTAATATACACACATACGCATATATAACTACTTATGTACATATATATAAATCACACTCCATATATATATATATATATATATATATATATATATATATATATATATAGAGAGAGAGAGAGAGAGAGAGAGAACTATGCATACACATTTACATATAGATACACATAGATATCAATATACATATATAAACACACAATCGCATAAATATATGATATAATATAATACATACACTTATACATATATATATATATATATATATATATATATTATATTAATAGCTTTACAGAAGTCAAGTTGAATCTGCAATGCTATTAACCAAACACATGGAGTGCACCGCACCCGTATCACACTCATTCTATGATACGCTTGCGACACGGCTCCACCACACGATCGAACGTATCCCGAAGGACACGAGCAAGTCTAATACACTAAGTATGAATAATACGTATAGTAATTAGATCATCTACGTGTCTGTGTCGCAATGTGATATGCACAAGTCTCCGTGCCAGAGGAAAACCCCTAAAATTAACCTGTTTCTTCAAATTGACGAGATATGGCCTACACATACCCAATTGTGGATACGACACTAGTCACAAACAAACAAGCATATGTTATATTGATCGATTAGACCAAATAACAAATACCACATGTGCCAATCTCGAAATTCTCCAAAATTGACACCAAAATGCTCATAACTTCCACCGTAGGTCTCTGATGAACCTAAAACCAATTCTTATAGGTAGCCTATGCATGTGGGTTAGTTTCTCATAGTTAAATCACAGGTTTAGAATCTGGTATAAGAGGGAAAACTGAAATATACCTATTGGGAGTGGATTCCTAATGAAAAATCTCCAAATGTGGAAAGTAGCTCTTCTTTCTAGATCTTGGTGTCATAACCCGCACCCGGTGTAAGGGTACAAGTCGGGAACAACGTCCAGCCTACGCCGCAGAATCGGCAGTAGAATGCTGTCTGGGTAATCTATCTATCAATATAATAAGCCACCAACAATATCAATATACCCAATCACAGGTCTAAGATGGAAATGAGCACGAATATGATAAAGAATAGAATAGTCACAAAACACTCATGAGTCTAAAATAATAACATTAATGAGTCTGAAGAAAGCTAAACAATAAGCTAGAGACAAATCCAGTATAAAGAATACTAAGAAGCTATAAGTCTCGGGTCATCTGTCTCAGTCGGGATGAGTCCTTCCTAAACCAGGGTCTCTGACTCTAAGCACAAAATATCTTGAGGCCCGTAATGAGTAGGGTACCACTCCTCAGTGTCATATGGAAAAAATATATCCAGTCAGGAAAGGAGCAGAGTACATCTCTAACAGCAGTTCTAATCCATGATATAAAGTATATAACAGTAAATAGATATGAATATACAAGATGCAACGATAGATACAAGAGATATACAATAAAGAAATACTGGAAGTAAATACAAGAATCAGCAATATGACAATGAACAAGAATATTAATGACTAAGTGTATGAGTACTAGCTTTAACATATGATCGACTTGGGAACTTGATACAAGATTTATGGCCTGGCTAATCATATGTGCGGTGTATGATTAATACTATTCAAGAACAAGACTTGACTCAAAGAGGGTATGATCAAATATCTATACTACATACTCTTCAATCCCGACTGGTATAGTGGATCCAACCATGGTACACTATGGAACGGGATTCTCTAAGAAGATAGCTAGTCTTCCCGAGAATCAGTGTCTGTACATGTACAAGAAGAACAATGAAATAAGGCTTGCACAAGATACACCATATACCAAGGAATAACATCTCATGACGAGATCCGGATATACCAATCCGTATAACCATCATGTTAAAAAATTATGGATATCTACACTAGATACAATGAACATAGAGGATATCATAAATGAGAAACTATCAGAGAATGTACTCGCCTGAAGTCCGGTGAATAGTCTCACAGATGTTTGATACGGTGCCTCGAAGACCTAGATATGGAATATAATATCAATACAAGGTTTCGGATTGAAAATAAGTTAAACTAGCCAACTTCTAGGTCAACAAGCCATTTCTAAGTCAAAATAGTCAAACTAGGTCAACTCTAACTCAAATCGGTCAAACTTGGTCAAACTACCTATTTCTAGGTTGTATGAGTCTAACTCAAAGATATTGGGTTCATAAACTATGAAACTAGGTCATACAAGCTAAATCTAGGATACTAAGATACCGTATCTCAGGATACGCAAACAAGAGATATAAAATCTCATATATGCATATTCAATCAATAATATGTATAATAATCCTAATCACAAATGCTAAGTGGATACCTTGGCTTTGATCAATGTGGTATCGTACCACTAAACCCCCATCTTGATACTCAAACCCAATACCTTGAGTATCGGCCAATACCTTGATATTTACCTTGGTATCTCAAGGTAATCTCAAATCCTCCTTCATGTAGCTAATACCCAATATTAACCATATGCTAATCAACTAACTACTAAAATATCTAATATACTAATACTTAGATACATATACTACATACTAACATATACCTATGTATCACTAACTAAAGATACAATAATAATACAAGTATGCGTATCTAACTACTAACTATATGTATACATAACTACTAGCTAACTGCTACAAATATAGTTATATACATGTATATACACATCTATATAACACTACTAGAGATATCAATACATACTTAATACTAATAGTATCACTAATATATATATCTAACTATTACCAAATTAGCTAGCTATCGACTAGCTATACTAACAAATAACCAACTAAACCATACCTTAACTAGCTGTAGGTGCTGACCTTCATGCTGCTGCTGCTGCTCATTTACCTGTTGTTGCTTCTATACCTTCATGTTGCTGCTGTTGTTGCCCTTCATGCGGTTGATGCTGCTCCTTACTTGCTGCTGCTGCATCTTCATTTACCTGCTGCTGCTGCATCTTCATGTTGCTACGGCTGCTGCCCTTTATGCTGCTGGTGCTGCTGCCTTTCGTGCTACTGCTGCTGCTTCCATAGCTGATGTTGCTGCTGCTATACTTCTTGTCGAGCCCCTCTCCCTCTTGCACACACAACTAAAAACCCATATATATATATACACATAACTACACACACACACACACACACACACACACACACACACACATATATATATATATATATATATATATATATATATATAGACACAACAATATACATATACATAGGGGTATCAACACACTTAAATAATACATTTAGATACACACATACACATAGGTAAATATATAACTCTCCCTCATACATAACCTATATATGTATATAACATACACATATATATACTTAACACATTTATATACATGAATATATAAATATATATATATATATATATATATATATATATATATATATATATATATATATATATACATACATACATACATACATACATACATACATACATACACTTACATACACTATCACATAGCTATATACATACATAACTATATGGTAATATATAATTACATATACTTATACATATACATATGAATTCATATAATATAAATGGCTAAGAACAAAGGGAATTGAATCTAGAAATTAAGTACAACAAACATGTGGAGTGCATCACACCCGTATCACACTAGATCTATGATATGCTTGCGACATGAGTCCACCACACAACCAAACATACCCCGAAGGACACGAGCAAGTCTAATTTACTATATATGAACAATACGAAGAGTCAAACATATATCTACGTGTCTCTGTCAAAATATAACATGCACAAAGTCTCGTGTCGAAGGGAAAACCCCCAAATCAATATGTATCACCAAATTATTGGGATACGACCTACACGTACCCAAATGTGGATATGATACTAGCCATAAATACATATAAAATTGATCTATAGGACCAATTGACAAACACAAGAAGTGTCAATTTCGGAATTCTATCAAAATTGACACAAAAAACACCATAACTTTCTCAATAGGCCTCCTATGAACTCAATTCCAAATCCTATGGGTAGCCTATGCATATGAGTTAATTTCTCATGGTTAAATCTCAGATTTAAAACTTAATTGAAGGAAAAAAAAACTGAATTATACCTATTGGGAGATAGATTCCCAATGTAACCTCCAAATATGATAAAATTGGCCTCCAACTTGTAGATTCTTGTTCATCTTTGTAGATCCTTGCTTTCACCTTCTAGATCCTTGCTCCACTAGCCTCTAATGGTGATTTGGGAAGGAATTGGAATAAAATTTAGTAGGAAAATAATGTAGAAATGAAGAAATTTGGTTGAAAAAATTCTATATCTAGATTTAAAATGAAAAGAGGAGAGAGAAACTTTCCTCCCTCTTTATGTTGGCCGACCCCCCTTGCCCCTTCCTCAAGCAACTATGTAATATCCATTATACCCCTTGGGACCTCTCATGAAGAAATAATTTAGGAGGGAAGGTTCTAGTCTAATGGTTTAATTAAATTAACCATCCTCCTAATCAATGGGCTTTCTAGTTGGGCTTAATTCTACCAATTAGTACATATTGGTCCATGAGTCTAAGCTAAACTAGTTAGGTCCACTAACACAAGTCCAAATCACTAAACTAACATCTAACAATAATTAAATAATACAATAAATAATTATACAATATGTTCAATATTTAATTAAATATGAAATGACTAAAATACCCTTTCTAGAAAAAAAATGGTAGTAACAAGTCTACCCTCCTTAAAATAATTTCGTCCTAAAAATTCAAAGGCGAAAACTACCCCCAGAAAATAACAGAATAGAACAAAAGAACATAACATAACTAAGAAACAACATACCTCAAGGCATAAACAAATATGGATAACGCTCTCGTATGTCATCCTCTCTCTCCCAGGTAGACTCCCCCGGAGAGTGATGCCTCCATGCGACGTATACCAAAGGAATAGTCTGGTTCCTCAGCACCTTCTCTCTCTGATCCAGAATCCCAACAGGCTGCTCGGGATAGCTAAGAGTAGGGCCCACCTCTATCTCTGAGTGATTCAATACGTGACTAGCATCCGCCACGTACCGTCTCAACTGCGACACGTGAAATACGTTGTGCACTCCCTCCAATGTATGTGGCAAGTCTAGTCTATAAGCAACTGTACCGACCCTCTCTAGAATAGTGAAAGGTCCAATGAATCACGGACTAAGCTTCTCGCCTCCACCGAAATGAATCATGCCTCGTGTCGGAGAAATCCTCAGAAACACCAAACCATCTACCTAGAACAAAACACAACCTTAAGAACTTAATCTATTATGAACAACCAATATCAAGCACAAAAAAAAATCTAAAACTATACCTCAAACTCCAAAGGTCTCCGATGGCTATCGGCCCAATGTCGCGTCATGCGCCACTCGAAGTCTGTCTCTGATCAACTAAACCTTCTCCGCTGCATCCACAACCATCCCTTGCCCAAGCAAAACTCACTCTCCAACATCGTCCCATGACAAGGGAGTACAACATCTCCGACCGTACAGAGCTTCAAAAGGTGATATCTCTATACTAGCCTGGTAGTTATTATTATAAGCAAACTCTACCAAATGGAGATGGTCCTCCCAAGAATCCCCAAAATCTAGTACACAAGTGTGCAATATATCCTCGAGAGTTTGAATAGTCCTCTCTGACTACCCATCTGTCTAGGGATGATATACAGTACTGAACTTGAGCTGGGTGCCCAAACACGCCTACAAAATCCTCCAGAAATAAGAAGTGAAATGACTATCCCGATTCGAGACTATGCTGACGGGAACTTCATGTATCCTGACGATCTGCCTCACATACATATCTGCTAGCTTCTCCGTAGACAAACCCACCTTGAAAGGCAAAAAGTACGCCGACTTGGTCAACCTATCAACGATGACCCAAATCGCGTCTTTCCTTCCTGGAGATCGTGGAAGTCCGGACACAAAATCCATAGTAATGTGCTCCCACTTCCACTCTGGAATGGGTAATGGCTAAAGTAAACCTCCTGGCCTCTGTCTCTCGGCTTTCACCTGCTGGCACACTAGACATCTGGATACAAATTATGCCACTTCCCTCTTTATGCCATACCACCACACACTCTCTCGCATATCCCGATACATCTTGTTGGCACATGGATGTGTGGAATACTAAGAGCGGTGCACTTTCTGCAATACCTCCTCATGCAGATCCTCACTAGACACACACAATCTAACTCCATGTGGCAAAGAACCATCCTCGGCAATGGTGTAATCATCCTCCAATCCTACTCTCACCTGAGCTCTGATGCTTCTCAGAGATACATCCTCATACTGGTCTACTTTGATCCAGTCCATCAACTCTGAATGTATCTACAATCCCCATATCTTCATAGCCAAACTAAAAACTATCACCTCAATGCCCAAGCTCTCCAAGTCCTCCAATAAATATCGATCATGTGTCAAGAACATAGCTACCGGATACCTGCTCAAGGTATCGACAACTATATTAGATTTCCCAGGATGATACTGCAAAGAGATGTCAAAATTCTTCATCAGTTCCAACCACCGACGCTACCTCATGTTCAACTCCTTCTGCGTGAAAACGTACATCAAGCTCTTATGGTCTGTGAAGATCTCCACACACTCTTCGTACAAATAGGGTTTCCACAACTTCAGCCAAAGATGACTGTTGCCAACTCCAAATCATGGATAGGATAGTTCTTCTTATGAGGACGCAATTACCTGGATGCATAGGCAATCACTTTCCCATTCTCCTAAAGAACACAACCCAAACCTTTTTCTGATGCATCACTATAAAAGTGAAACCTCCAGACCCTGATGGCAACGTCAAAATAGGAGCAGACATCAACCTCTTCTTCAATTCCTTAAAAGCAACCTAGCAATCCTCCGTCCAAACAAACTCTGCATCCTTCCTGGTGAGTCTGGTCATTGGCTCAGCAATCCTCAAAAAATCTTGCACAAACTTCCTGTAGTAGCCTGCCAATCCCAAGAAACTCCTAATCTCTTCTACCGAACTTGGGGTCTTCCAAGACTCCACTGCTGCGATCTTCTTCGAATCCACTGAAATACCATCACCAGTCACAACATGTCCTAAGAACTCTATTTTTTCTAGGATGAACTCACACTTGGACAACTTTTTGTACAACTTCTTCTTCCTCAGCACTTCCAACACAATCCGCAAATGCTCCTCATGCTCCTCCGGTGTCTTCGAGTAAATGAGTATGTCATCGATGAATAACACCATAAACTTGCCAAGGTACTGATGGAATACCTTGTTCATCAAGTTCATAAATACCGTCGGGGCATTAGTCAACCCAAACCGCATCACCATAAACTCATACTGACCATACCGAGTTCTAAAAGCAGTCTTCGATATGTCCTCCGGCTTTACTTTCACTTGGTGGTAGCCTAATCTCAAGTCTATCTTAGAAAACACCTTGGCACCACTCAACTGATCGAATAAGTCATTAAAATATGGCAAAGGGTATTTATTCTTGATAGTGAGATTATTCAATGCCCTGTAATCAATGCACATGCGCACTGATCTATCCTTTTTTGGTACAAACAATATCGGGGCTCCCCACGGTGAAGAACTCGATCTGATAAACCCCTTATCCTGCAATTCATCCACCTGCTTTTTCAGCTCGACCAGCTCGCTATTGTTTACTCTATATATATACTATAAAATTGGTTTTGCACCTGGCACCAAGTCTATAGAGAATTCAGCATCTCGATCTGGCGGCAATTCTGGAAATTCCTCAGGAAACACATCCAAGAACTCTGCTATCAACGGATGCGGCAACTCCTTGTCTTCAACCATAGCTCCGTAGATAATGAATGCCTTCTCCCTGCTCTGCAGCTCCTCTAGCAAACTTAAACTCTGGCTCTCCTGGCAGACCAAACAAAACTCTACCTCCTCTACAATCTATAATAGCATGGTGCCTACTTAACCAATCCATCCCGAGTACAATATCGTATCTCGGAAGTGGCATTACAAGTAGAGACACACTCAACTCCTGGCTTTCCAGAGTAATTCTTCAATCCTTGTAAATATCATTAACCAGGATAATGCCTCCCGGGTCATGATCTTGCAAGTCTTAAGCAAAGTCTCAGCAACCAAACCATGTTTTAGAGCAAAAGAAACAGAAATAAAACTATGGGAAGCACCACTATCAAACAAAGCTAAAGCTGGAATAAAATCAAGAAGAACAGAACCTGCGATGACATCTCCGGTGGGCTTGTCCTCCTCGATAGTCATAGCAAACGCTCGTCCCTGACGTGCAACTCCCTGATGATGATTATGGACATAACGCTGCTGCTGGGTCAGAAGCGGTCCTCTCGGCTGTACTACAGGTGGTCTCGCCTGTGCCCTCGGAGCTGGAGCTGCTTCCTGAACTGTAGACGAGGACACTCTCTTATCTAATGCCCTTCGGTACCACAATACAAACAAACTTCCAACCTCCTCCTGCAAACTTCCCAGATATGGTCGAGCTTCTTGCAGTAGTGGCAAGAAGCTTGTTGTAACTATATCTACTGCTGTGGTGCCTGGTAAAATGGTGCCCTGGATGGAGTCTGGTGCTGCTGTGGCTGCTGAAAAAGTTTGGACTGGAAATAAGGATGTTTGGCAGATACTGCACTACTGTTGACCCCCAGAAAAGAATCGCGATCTCTCTTGGGCTTCAAACCCAACTCCCGCTTAACCTTGCGTGCCTCCGCAAGTATCTCCGAGTATGTCTCATAAAAAGACGGAATGAGGATCTTTACTTCCCAGTTTAGACCCTCACAAAAATAAATAGCCTGAACCTCCGACTCTCTCCCCAAATACTCTGCAAATCGGCTCAACCTGCCGAACTCCGCAGCATACTCCTCCACAGATATGCGCCCCTAAATGAGGCTCTTAAACTGCCTCCCCAAGTCCAATATGTCTGCCCGAGCGAAGAACTTCTTCTTGAAGAGGTCCTTGAATACCTCCCAAGACTGTCCTGCATCAACAAGAATTGGCTCATTCCTGAACCAAGTGCGGGCAACATCGAATAGTTGAATTCCTACCGCCTCAACCTTCAGATCCTTAAAAAGATGGGACACCCTCATAAGATGCTCAATGTCCTCGAGCCAATCATCAGTATAGACGATGGCCTCCATCCCCTTGAAGACCCTAGGCTCCAGCTTCTTGAAGTACTGAATGTTGCCTGGCCGAAGCTGAGCAACCTGAGGAGCAACCTGCTGCTGGACCGGAACTCCTCTCTTTACTACGGCACGAGCAAGCTGATGAGCACTCTCGATGTCCTACCGCAAGACATTGGTCTATCTTTGGTGTGCCTCAAACTGAGCCCTCTGCACCTCCAATATCTCGCGAAACAGTGTGAACATCTGTTTCGCATCTGTTGGCACGGGAGGTGGAGGTGGAAGTCCCTCAGATACAGCTGGCACAGTCCTCTGTGTAGATGGTGGATCTTCGAAAGCAGCTGACACTCTAATCATCAAAGAAGTGACCAGTACAGGCCCTCGGGATATCCCAAACCTCTCAGAAGCTGCTTTCCCCAGCTGTGATCTAGTCTTAGGCGGCATCCTGAGACAAAGCGAAAGAAAGAATCAATATGGCACATGATGTAAGACACTCAAGGAAGGACGGTTTAAAGATCAAGTATCAATATAAAGGAAGAATGGTTTAATAAATCAAAAGAATTTTCCTAGATGTGATTGAGTATTCTTGGCCTATAGCCTATATCCTATATCCTGAAACAGGCTCGTAATAGCACTCAATTCAGAGCACCACTACGAATTGCACTAATTGCACCCTCGAAGACCTGCATGGACCACCACTAAAAATATGTCATGACCCACACCCGATGTAAGGGTACAAGTCAGGAACAATGCCCAGCCTACACCACATAATCGACAGTAGAACACCGTCTGGGTAATCTTTCTATCAATATAATAAGCCGCCAACAATATCAATATACTCAATCACAAGTCTAAGATGGAAATGAGCACGAATATGATAAAGAATAGAATAGTCACAAAATACTCATGAGTCTAAAATAATAACATCAATAAGTTTGAAGAAAGCTAAACAATAAGCTGGAGATAAATCCAGTACAAAGAATACTAAGAAGCTATAAGTCTTGGGTTATCTGTCTCAGTCGGGATGAGTCCCTCCTGAACCAGTGTATCTAACTCTAATCCCACAACATCCTGAGGCCCGTAATGAGTAGGGTACCACTTCTCAATGACATCTGGGAAAAATATATCCAGTCAGAAAAGGAGCAGAGTACATCTCTAACAGTAGTTCTAATCAATAATATAAACTATGTAACAGTAAATAGATATGAATATACAAGATGCAACAATAGATACAAGAGATAAACAATAAGAAAATACTGGAAGTAAATACAAGAATGAGCAATATGACAATGAACAAGAATACTAATGACTAAGTGTGTGAGTACTAGCTTTAACATGTGATCGGCTTGGGAACTTGATACAAGATTTATGGCATGGCTAATCATACGTGCGGTGTATGATTAACACTATTCAAGAACAAGACTTGATACAAGGAGGGTATGATCACATATCTACACTATATACTCTCCAACCTCGACTGGTATAGTGGATCCAACTATGGTACGCTATGGCACAGGATTCTCTAAAAAGATAGCTAGTCTCCCCGAGAATCAGTGTCTGTACATGTACAAGAAGAACAATAAAACAAGGCTTGTACAAGATACACCATATACCAAAGAATAATATCTCATGACGAGATTCGGATATACTAATCCGTGTAACCATTGTATCAAGAAATTATCGATATCTATACTAGATACAATAAACATAGAGGATAACATAAATGAGAAACTATCAGAGAATATACTCGCCTGAAGTCCGGTGAATAGTCTCACAGATGTCTGATACTGTGCCTCAAATACCTAGATATGGAATATAATATCAATACAAGGTTTCGGAATAAAAATAAGTTAAACTAGCCAACTTCTAGGTCAACAAGCCATTTCAAAGTCAAAACAGTCAAACTAGGTCAACTCTACGTCAAATCGGTCAAACTTGGTCAAACTACATATTTCTAGGTTGCATGAGTCTAACTCAAAGATGTTAGGTTCATAAACTATAAAACTAGGTCATATAAGCTAAATCTAGGATACTAAGATACCGTATCTTAGGATACGCAAACAAGAGATATAAAATATAATATATGCATATTTAATCAATAATATGTATACTAATCCTAATCACAAATGCTAAGTGGATACCTTGGCTTTAAACTAATGTGGTATCGCACACTAAACTCCCATCTTGATACTCAAACCCAATACCTTGAGTATTGGCCAATACCTTGATATTTACCTTGGTATCTCAAGGTAATGTCAAATCCTCCTTCATGTAGCTAATACCCAATATTAACCATATGCTAATCAACTAACTACTAAAATATATAATATACTAATACTTAGATACATATACTACATACTAACATATACATATTTATCATTAACTAAAGATACAATAATAATGCAAGTATGCGTATCTAACTACTAACTACATGTATACATAATTACTAGCTAACTACTACAAATATACTTATATACATGTATGCACACATCTACATAACACTACTAGAGATATCAATACATACTTAATACTAATGGTATCACTAATATATATATCTAACTACTACCAAATTAGCTAGCTATCAACTAGCTATACTAACAAATAACTAACTAAGCCATACCTTAACTAGCTGTAGGTGCTAACCTTCATGCTGCTGCTGCTGCTTCTTTACCTGTTGTTGCTGCTGCACCTTCATGTTGTTGCTGTTGCTTCCCTTCATGTTGTTGCTGCTGCTCCTTACCTGCTGCCGCTGCTGCATCTTAATTTACCTACTGTTGCTGCATCTTTATTTTGCTGCGGCTGCTGCCCTTCATGCTGCCCTTCGTACTGCTGCTGCCATAGCTGATGTTGCTGCTGCTATGCTTCCTATCGAGCCCCTCTCCCTCTTGCACACACAACTAAAAACCCATATATATATACACATAACTACACACCTATTTATAGATACATCCATATATATATAGATAGATATATATACTTATCAATATAACTATAGACACTCATAAGTAACATACACTCATATATATATATATATATATATATATATATATATATATATATATATAGACTCAACAATATACATATACATAGGGGTATCAATACACTTACATAATACATTTAGATACACACATACACATAGGTAAATATATAACTCTCTCCCTCATACATAACATATATATATAACATACACATATATATACTTAACATATTTATATATATATATATATATATATATATACATACACTGTCACATAGCTATATACATACATAACTATATGGTATCATATAATTACATATACTTATACATATACATATGAATTCATATAATATAAATGACTAAGAAGAAAGGGAATTGAATCTATAAATTAAATGCAACAAACATGTGGAGTGCATCGTACATGTATCACACTAGATCTATGATACTCTTGCGACACGAGTCCACCACACAATCAAACATATCCTGAAGGACACGAGCAAGTCTAATTTACTATATATGAATAATACGAAGAGCCAAACATATATCTACGTGTCCGTATCAAAATATGACATGCACAAAGCCAAGTGTCAAAGAAAAAACCCCCAAATCAACACGTATCATCCAAATATTGGGATACGACCTACACGTGCCCAATTGTGGACACAATACTAGCCATAAACACACAAACACATGTCAAATTGATCTATAGAACCAATTGACAAACACAATAAGTGTCAATCTCGGAATTCTATCAAAATTGACACAAAAAGTACCATAACTTTCTCAATAGGCCTCATATGAACTCAATTCCAAATTCTATGGGTAGTCTATTCATATAGGTTGATTTATCATGGTTAAATATCATATTTAGAACCTAATTTAAGGGGAAAACTAAATTATACCTATTGGGAGATGGATTCCCAATGCAACCTTCAAATATGATAAAATTGGCCTCCAACTTGTAGATCCTTACTCCTCTTTATAGATCCTTGCTTCCTCCTTCTAGATCCTTGCTCCACTAGCCTCCAATGGTGATTTGGGAAGGAATTGGGATAAAATTTGGTAGAAAATGATGTGGAAATGAAGGAATTTGGTTGAGGGAAATTCTACATCAATATTTGAAATAAAAAGAGGAAAGAGAAACTTTTCCCCCTCTTTATATAGGTTGGCCCCCCTTGCCCCTTCCTCAATCTACTATATAATATCCATTATACCCCTTGGGACCTCTCATAAAGAAATAATTAAGGAGGGAAGGTTCTAGTCTAATGATTTAATTAAATTAATCATCCTCCTAATCAATGGGCTTTCTAGTTGGGCTCAATTCTAATAATTTGTACATGTTGGTCCATGAGTCTAAGCTAAACTAGTTAGGTCCACTAACACAAGTCTAAATAACTAAACTAATATCTAACAATAATTAAATAATACAATAAATAATTATACAACATGCACAATATTTAATTAAATATAAAATGACTAAAATACCCTTTCTAGAAAAATATGGTAATGACACTTGGCCTCCTCCTTCTAGATCCTTGCTTCCTTCTTGTAGATCCTTGTTGTAGTAGCCTCAAATGAAGAATATGGAAGGAATTTGGGTAAAAATTGGTAGGGATTTGATGAGAGAATGAAGGAATTTGGAAAGGGAGAAAATCTAGATCTAAAGGGAATAAAAAATAAAATAAGAGAGACACTCTCTCTCCTCCTCTAATGGCTGGCCATATACCCCTTCCTCAAGCTATGTAAAACGTCCAAAACACCCCTTGGGGCCTCTCATGAAGAAATAATTAAGGAGGAAAGGTTCTAGTCTAATGGTTTCACTAATTAATTCATCCTCCTAATGAATGGGCCTAATCTTGGGTTCAATCTAAACTAAAATATAATTTTGGGTCCATGCATCTAACTAAATTAGTTAGGTCCACTACATAAGTCTCAAATAATCTAACTACACAAGTCCAAAATAATCTAACACCTAACAATAAATAAATTATACAACAAATAATTAATACACATAAACAATATTTAAATATAATAAATCCTAAAATAAAATACCTGTATTAATTTATCAAACTACACTTAATTGAAAAAGTGAAGGTGACATGACAAGTGGTATAAGAGCACTAGGTTCACTTCCTCGAATTTTTTGAAAATATTTTCTTGAGGTTTTGATGCAATTTCTCGAATGAATGCTTTCGATTTATGTTGCTGCATGAAATAATTGTCCCATAAAGTAAACCCGTAAATATTTTTTGAAGTACTAACGGGTTTACTCTCTTCTGTAGCGATGGCCAAGAAGAACAAAACTATCGCGGCAAGTAGTGCTCCGACTACTCGGAACGACGTACACAGTTCTGATGAGTCCAGAGGGGCGGATTCAAGCGTTGCGACGCGAAGGATGCTGCATATGATGGAAGTACAACAGAGGCAAGCAACGATCCAAAACAAGCTCAATTTGGTGCACAACAAAAACAGATGGATGCAATGATGCAGATCATCACAACTTTGGTACCTAGCAAAATTACGGTTACGGTGGCACCCACGCTGTGACTCGTTACAGACGAAGACGAAAAAGAAGTCCAACACTCGGCCAGGATCTCTTGTAGAGCAGGCGAGTTTACAAAGATGCACCCGCCAACGTTTTCTGGAAAAGCTGAACCGGACGGGGTGATGGAGTGGATCGCTAAGCTCGAGGGACTGTTCGACCTCCTTAGCATAAAAGGGTCAAAACGGGTAGCGTGAGCCATGGTGCAGTTAGAACTGAGGATGCATGACTGGTGGAAGGCAACCAAGCAAGGGATATAAGACGTCAACCCAAACTGCAAAATTACTTGGGAACTATTCAAGGATGCCTTCCTTGAGCAGTACATTCCCCCAACGATACATCAACAAAAGGAGGATAAGTTCTCCGTACTAAAACAAGGCAACATGTTCGTGGATGACTATGACTCAGCCTTCACAAAGCTACAAAAGTTTGCAGGGGCCTTCCTAGGAGATAAATAGTCGTGGTGCCACCATTTTGAATGGGGCCTAAATGACGACCTTCATCGAGATGTCATGAACCAACGATGTGCAACCTACCGAGAGTGCTATGAAATAGCCCTAAAAAGCGAGCATCTATTTGGACGCAGTTCACAGAAAATGGGACCAATTGTCCACAACTATTTCAATAAGCATCCTAACGATGCTGGCAGACCTAGTGGGTACAAGCGCTCGAATACGTTCGAGCCCAGAGTTCGGGGAGTACAATGTCAGAAGTGCGGCAAGAATGGACACCGAGCAGTCGATTATCGGGGAGGATGCTATAAGTGTGATCGCATAGGCCACAAGGCGCATAAATTTCAAGAGGGGAGGGCAAATCAAAACCCTCCGAGAAACATTCTGAATCATAATCGGGTGCAACCACCATGGGACGGGACGGGCGCAAACGCACTAACAGTGAACGCAAATAATCAGCGTCCGGGTGCACAAGGCCGAGTCTTTGCATTGATGCAGGAGAAAGCGTTCACTTTCGACACGGTTGTAACAAGTATATTACTATACAAAGATATACCTGCTAGAGTGATTTTTGATTCGGGTGAAACGCATAGCTTTATATCTGCTGAATTTGCTAGAGAAAGTAAATTAGATACGATGTCGCTACATATAAACCTTTGTGTTAGTACCCGATCGGGAATAGACATGCCTGCAAATTTAATTTGTATGAACGGTTATCTCTGCATCGGAGGAAGGAAGCTATCTTTGGATGTCATCGTGCTAGGCATCACAAAGTATGATATAATCCTAGGCATAGATTGGTTAGGTGCATGCCATTCCACGATCGACTATGCGGAGAAGAGAGTTGTTTTCCGTCTAACTGGCAAAACAGAGTTCTCGTATTCGTGTGGCTTAGCGTCAAAGACAACAATGATAGTATCGACGGTGATGGCACGACGCTTGATGTATTCTGGATGCGAAGGGTACTTGGCTTTTGTTCGAGACACTCGCAATAAAAGTGCAAATGCGACTCAGGCTGGCGTCATGGCAGAATTTCTCGATGTATTTCCAAACGAGCTATCCGAAATTCCACCAGATCGTGAGATAGAGTTCACGATCGATACTTTTTTGGATACTCAATCGATATCAAAGGCAACGTATAGGATGGCGCTAGCAGAACTAAAGGAACTTAAGGTACAGTTAAAGGAATTACTTGACCGGGGCTACATTTGCCCAAGATTTTCTCCATGGGGCACTCCGGTACTGTTCGTAAAGAAGAAAGACGGATCAATACGGCAATTCATTGACTATAGAGAACTAAACAAAGCAACGATACGGAATCAGTATCCCTTACCTCGGATAGACAACATGTTTGATCAACTTCAGGGAGCAATGGTGTTCTCTAATATTGATCTCCGATTAGGCTATCACCAACTAAAGATTAAGCATGAAGACGTAACGAAGTTAGCATTTCGAACCAGATACAGGCATTACGAATTTCTAATAATGTCGTTCGGTTTGACGAACGCTTTGGCCGCATTCATGGATATGATGAACAGATTCTTTCGACCCTTCATAGACAAATTTATGGCCGTGTTAATCGACAATATCTTTATATATTCAAAGATCAAGGAAGAGCACGTAGAACACTAGAAGATCGTTCTACAAACCTTACGAGAGAAGTAGTTATTCCCTAAGCTAAGTGCAAATTATGGATGAGTAGCATGTCATTTCTCGGACACGTTATCTCGGTAGAAGGCGTATCGGTTGACCCAAAGAAAATTGAAGCGATAGTAGACTGGAGACATCCTACGTCAGCAAGCGAGATTCAAAATTTTCTAGGTTTAGCGGGCTATTACCGCAAGTTTGAAAAAAACTTTTCTAGAGTGGCAGTGCCTCTGATTCGCCTCACCTAGAAGGGAATCGCATTCGTATGGAGCGACGACTATGAAACTTGTTTTTAGAAGTTAAAGAAATGGCTCGTCTCAGCTCCGATCCTTGTACTTCTGAAAAGGCCTAAAGGGTTTTAGATTTACAGCGATGCATCGGGACTTGGCTTAGGGTGCGTTCTTATGCATCGGGATAAGATAATATCTTACGCTTCGAGATAGTCGAAGTCGTACGAGAAGAATTACCCAACACATGATCTAGAACTAGCGACAATTGTGTTCGTGCTAAAATTATGGCGACAGTACCTCTACGGTGTCGTTTGTAAAATCTACACGGATCACAAGAGACTCAAATACCTTTTCACCCTATGGGAATTGAACTTGTGGCATAGATGTTGGTTGGTACTCATAAAGGAATATGACTTGATGATCGCTTATACGCCAGGCAAAGGAAATGTGGTAGCAGACGCTTTGAGTCAAAAGTTTGTGGGTTCACTATCAATAGACGGCCAAGTAATACGAGGTCTAGAGGTGATGGGCATTGAACTTAGAGTTCAAGGCCAAGGAGCACACCTGGCCCAACTATAACTTGAGTCGAGTTTGTAGGAAAAGATAAAGTCCGCTCAGAAGGACGACATATTCCTGAAGAAGATGCGCGAGCTAATTTTGACAGGAAAGGCGGCCGACTTTGTGGAAGACGAAAATGGAACATTGCAAGTGAAGGGAAGATGGTACGATCCTAACAATTCGGAACTCAGAAGAGAAATCATGTCGGAAGCCCACTATGCAAAGTATTCTTTACACCCGGGGAGCACCAAGATATATAAGGACTTGTGCACAACCTTTTGGTGGCACGGCATAAAACGGGATGTGGCAACCTTTGTGTCACAGTGTATATATGGCTTGTCTACAGGTAAAGGACGAGCATCAACGGCCAGGCGAGGAGTTGTAGAACCTCGCCATTCCCGAGTGAAAGTGGGACAACATCGCAATGGACTTCATAGTCAGTTTTTCGAAGGCACCGTAGAAAAATGATGCGATTTGGGTCATTATTGATAGATTGACCAAGTCCACTCATTTCATCGCCATCAAAGTTACATTGAGCATCGATCGATTAACGTAGATTTATATTGACGAGATTGTTCGCCTCCATGAAGTGCCTGCCTCGATAGTTTCGGACAAAGAAGGATGATTCTTATCGCATTTATGGACTAGCCTACAATCAGCAATTAGAACAAAATTAAATTTTAGCATCGCTTATCATCCTCAAACCGATGGCCAGATGGAGAGGATGAACCAAATACTTGAAGATATATTGCGACTGTGTGCGATAGACTTGAAAACTAGTTGGGACACACACTTGTCGTTAGCGAAATTTGAGTATAACAATAGTTATCAGTCGAGCATTCATATGGCCCCATATGGCTGTATGGAAGGAAGTGTCGATCACCGATTTTCTGGGAAGAAGTCGATGAGCGACAGGTGCTCAGACCGGAACTAGTCGAGCAGGTCTTCGAGAAGGTTCGCATGATTCGAGACAGGCTTCGCATCCCACAGAGTCGACAAAAGAGTTATTCAGATGCCCATCGACGACCATTAGAATCCATGGTTGGGGACCACGTGTTCTTGAAAGTTATTCTGATACGAGGTGTAATACGGTTCAGGGTCAGAGGCAAGCTAAGTCCAAGGTTTGTCGGTCCCTTCAAGATTCTCGATAGAGTGGCAGCGGTAGCTTATCGGATTACAGTACCACCGACCTTAGCATATGTGGACGATGTCTTCCATATTTCACAACTTCGAAAGTACGTGCATGACCCAAGTCAACTGGTACTGAGCGCAGACTTGTCATACTCGGAGGAACCTGTACAAATTTTGGACAGTAAGGAGAAGGTTCTGCGAAACCATTTGGTGCTTTTGGTTCACGTGCAGTGGCGGAACCATTTAGCCGAAGAGTCGACAAAGGAGATAGAGGCGGAGATGATGGTACCCTTCATTATTCGTCGAGTCAGATGTAGGACCATTGTTCTTAAGTTTTGGGACGAAACTTTTTCTTGGTGGTATATTATGTAGTGTCCCATCCCCGATCCGACCGGGCGACGCACTACGTAATGAGCTTGTAGCTACTCTTACTCAAAATCTGAACTTAATATAAAATAACCATTTCGGCATCAACTCCGTTCGGACAAATAAAAGAAAACCATTCCAACTCATGGTTTGGCTTCTGTTGGAATAAGTCCAAGATGTAGTGGACTGCGTCTCGACGAGTGAGCTCCATATAAGAGTCCCTTCGACGGGCCCTGTCAGTTGTTGCTTTTCTTGAACGTTTTCGTTGTGAGATTTTAGATGAAGTATTTTGCGCCATTTTCTTCTTTCGTTTTCTAAGGAAATCGCTAGAACGGATTCTAACACGATGTTGGTGTAATTAGAGGAACGCGCATAGTTAACGTTGATCATAGAGAAGTGAGTCTCTTTGCCTCGGCACATTCTCTAATCAGTGGGTGGTTCGATCCCTTCTTTTCTACTCGGTCACGTGAACACATACTTTGCCTTGAATACGTTCTTATCGACGATGCCCGGTTGAATGTAAATATATAAATGTTAGCTACAATGCATGCTTACCACTAAGGAATAGAACATGGAATAACAGTAATCGTCGAGCACATCTATAACTTAATCTTTGTACGTGGAGCCGGCAGTTGTGGTTTGAACCACGAAACTGTTGAAAGGAATACGATATTAGAATCATCGATTTTGGCATAGTGCCTCAGAGTATTTGTTGCCTACGGGTTTATCAAATCGGAACATACAGCTTGGAGGAAAGATCGAATCAGGGGCATGAGTACTTAAATATTTCTGCTTAACTATGCTTTGTGTCATGCATCTATTTCATAAATAAACTGTTCAATGCATTCGCATGGATATGGACAACTTGTGCACAAGGTTTTGAGGTTTTCTTAAAACAGTATTCGGGGCACCAAAACCGAATCAACCTAAGGGAAATAATATGAATCGTGCTTAGGCGCGAGGCATTACAGGACTTTCAGCAAGGCTTGCAACACGGGCTGATAGGGCGCGTTGTAATGTCAAGTAATAGTCCTTTATGGTGTCTTCAATATCACCAATGACCGCATAAAAGATAGTACTCATCCTAATGTATTGTCTTGTACAGGGGGTAAGTATTCTATGTTTTAATGTAGGAACGTGCGTAGTGGGTGAATAAGCTATCACTGATATGTGCATTAAATATTCAACTTACTGCTTTCAAATGTGCATATGATATGAACTGTAAATTCACTCTAGTTCCTTATAGCAAGATAATATTCAATACATGTTTCCCTTTAATAAGCAGTGTCGTATTAGGCGAGTGGGCTCGTCCCGTTCACCAGTACAAGTGGGCGTACAGATACCCAACATCTCAGGTATCAGGAACGCAAAGGACGCACGATACTAAGCTGAAGTTGAAGATTGAAGAGGCAACTTGAATCTCTTCATATTTTGAAGTATAGATGAAGCCCACTCCATTTTGAAGGCATTTTGTAACAATCTATAATAAAGGGTGTAATGTCTGGGACAACAAGTATTATTTATAGCAGCTTATTTTTTTTTTGTTATTTCAATCAAATGTAGCCGACTCGGCATAAGCAATGTAATTTATTTTAAATGTAATATATTTCACGTTATGAATAAAAAAGCAAGTTTCTTCCTATTCAAATGATGCGTCTCAATATTTCTACTACAATGTGACTTATACTATGTATTTCAAACGAATTATCAAAAATACACATTCTTGCCTTGTGCGTTGCGCAACCTAGGCACGCACGACATCACTCCTAGGGGACGATTATCGACTTTACGGAGTCGGGGTATGACAAGTGCGACTGACCATGGAAGCTGCACAATATTATGTAATTCGGGCCCTGGCAGTATGAATCGCGCTCACTCAAGAGGGCTACTCGATTACCGTCTATCCTAAATGGCTTGTGGTGCCAGTGGCCCATTTTATATAGATTAAGTCTGCTCGATTGCGGTAATTCGCATACGAGTTCATTGCATTCAAGCAAGAATCACCTCAAATTTAGATAATGGAGGGACGGTACACTATATAGTTCGAGCGTAACACGTCTGTGGAAGAGACACATCCATGACACTATGTTTTCATATTGGGTTCCTTTGATTTGTTATATCTGCTTAGTTAACTTGATTCATCTTTGGGCAGGGAATGACGATTAGTAAGTTGGTTAGTTGCAAAGCATTACTCATATCATATGCGATACTTCATATATGCAACACGAGTTAGTCTTTATATCGCATGTCATGAAAATGATCCTAAGACAAGACTGGAAAGGCAACCTAAATAGTTGGTGCACATAACTAAATGAATATATTTTGCGTGTTTGGTTTTGTTGTGTAGGCGAGAAGCCTCCCCACTAGTGCATTAAATGTACTAACAACCCACCAGATTGCTTGTAGGGTGCGGGAGTACCTCGTTCATTCTGAAGTTTCCTTTGTGTGCCCTAAGGTGTCGAGTTCATTATGGCACCTTGGGTAATGCGGCTGGAGCTGAAGCACTTATACAAGACAATATAGTGGAATATCGTCTATTATATCATTTCCAAAGTTGTAAGCCGCTTGGCACATTTCTTTATTTTAAGAGAAAGAGCTTAAGCAATTTGTAATCTTGGCCTCATGTCGTTGTAACTTATGTTCAATATCAATAAAGAGCTTGTTTCATTTAATACTTGTGTTTATTCAACTTCTGAAACTTGGGGACTATCTGTGTGACTCTGTGGATTAGCGTTTCTTCGGCCGCTTTCAGTGCTTGTCTTGCACGGGTGCAACTTAGGCTTGTGCGACATCACGTCCATACGAGGACTTTCGGCCCATCCAGGGCCGGGGCATGACAAGTGCAGTACAAAGGCTGGTTGCAGTATGTTGGTGTTGTGGTATAGTGCAAGGAAGTATTGCAGCTGTAACAACAATTGTGTGTAGTAGGTAAAGGGTGCAGGAGGATCTGCCAGGGCAGATATGTACACTTGGAACGCAGTACAGATTGCATAGGTGGGTGCACAGTTGTGAGAGAGCAGTGTCAAGGTGTATTAGAGTATTTATTGAACGTTAGTATTAGTTATGAGTATGTGTCAAGGTTGGGTCTAATTGAGTATTTAAGGGTTGAAGTTAAGAGGGGTAGTATAGTATCTAGGTATCATGAATAAATGCAAGTGAGATTGGTGCAGTAGTGTCAAGTTTGAGGGTAAGTGTTAGAGTCAAGGTTTGGGTTGTTATGTGTTTGATGTGAGGGTAAGTTAGATAGGTATACTAGGGTGTATCAAGCTATCAAGGAAACCAAGATACCAAGGTATTAGAACTAGAATTAATAGTATCTTGGATGTCACGCCCCGATCTCCCACCAGAATCGGCCGTCCCCGCTAGGCGCGAATCACCGCGCCAGCGGTCTCGCATCACGTACATTTCCATCGGGACGCGATGCCGCGCGAGCCCGGGGTTGCGCCCGCGCGAGGCAAATACCGAAACGGCCGTTGATAACTAGTTCACAGAGTCGTCATAGCGGAAACATAAAATGAACACAAGTATTGAATCCAAATCAAGCTCTTTATTGATATGAAGTAAAGATTACAACCGGCGCTAGGCCGAGATTACAAATCGCTCATGCTCTCTCTCTCTCTCTCTCTTACAATGAATATGCCCTTAGGCTTAGAACCAATACAAATAATCTGGATGATGATGTTCCCATATATTATGTCTCATATATGTGAGCTTCAGGTCCGTGCGCCACGCTCCAAGACGCCAAGTGCGGTCCGGCGCCTCATTGCGTTAAGCGATCTCCGAATCCGTACGAGTTTCTCCTGCACCCTGCATGCAGACTGGTTAGGTATCAGTACATTGAATGCACTAGTGGGGAGGCCTCTCCCCCACGCCACAAAATAAGCACGTTCATTAGTTATGTGTACCGACTGATTTCGTTGTCTTTCTATTCTTTTGCCTTAGGATCAGTTCCATGGCAATATAAAGAAAGTAATCCCCGTGTCAGCTCAAGAGTGTCATAATAATGAATAATTGAGTTCACCTTACCATTTCTTACCATTCGGCCTTCCCTGTCACATGCAGCAATATAAACTTGTGCCGTTTGAATCACCCTCTCCGGTTTTCGTAGAGCGGTTCATTACATTATACACCACTCAGAACAAGTCTCGTCCTCGAGATTTCCTGAGCGCAACTCGTACTATCGCACAACTTCTAAACCAAACTCTATACATCTTGTCTAACTTCCAAGGACTGTCTTAATACCACAATTATTTATTTTCTCACCATGCATTACGCCAATGTTTAGCCAACTCTCATCGAACGACTCTACCGTTCAATGCTATCGAACTATACTCAACTCAATCGTTGCACTCCCGACTCAAAACCTACTGCACCTGGCGCAGGGCTGTAATACCCAAGCACATGGTATTCTATAACTCAATGGGTACTTACAACTCATAATTGGGTGGACTTGCCCAACATGTTATATTATCTATCATAGGAACCAAATGCATCCGAACACATTTGACAGTTTACTTGACCTCACCTGTCGAAACCCATCTTTATGCCTAAACCCAAAAGTTTGAATCTCGGCTAATTTTCCAATCTCGTTTGCATCAAATCTCTCTAAGTCACCGTCTAATCTCGCTAAGTAAATCGCACCCAATCACCTACGTTTTCTGACTCAGTCTATATTGTGCCTTAGTGGAGAGCAAAATTGCCCACCTGGGGTACGCTCTAATCTTTCGCGTCTTTTGGTCCAATCGAACTTAACTTTCTATTCGTTTTACTCATTTCGTTCGCACGAGTGCTTAATCATTTTATCCGAATGATCCCTTCATACAACTATTGCATTCCCAAACTCAGTCTTTTACTGCGCCTTAGCGCAGAACTATCTCGGTAGCACGGGGAATGTTACAATCTTTCCTTTATGAAAGTTTAGGTTGAGGCTAACTTATTTCAGTTGCCATACTCATCCATGCGAATTCGAACATTTTTATTTGCAGCTGCATCCGAGTTATACATATCGTTAAGTCTGGATCGTACCCATATTTAAGGCGTCGCCCAAATATGTGTATTTCAACCAAGCTTAGTGACAGCTAAGTCGGACAAGCTACTCATAAAAATCTTTCGAATTGCTGATCGTTCTGCTATATGAATAACTGAACTCTGGTTCGATTTAGTTATCGTCTACTCCAATCTCACCCAAATTCAAGTTTAGCATTATTAGTAGCAACGCCCATCTTCCAAGCAACGATATAACTCATTAAGCCAACTTATCTTCAACATCACAAATTCTAATCTTGAGTTCCGTCCGATAATTCTCTAATACCATCTTATTCCTCACCGTCGCATAACCGATCCGACCAAATCAATTATTACCTGAGTCCTATCTCGCATTGCGTTTGTTTTAACGCCAACGTCACTAGTATACACTCTCAGTGTCAAGTCCTAACTCTAAATCTCGTTGCCCCAGTTCTATCATTTTTCCGAACGATACTCTGAAGTCAGCCACTCCAGTTTAACTCAAGGCATAGGGTCGTCTGCCTAGCCACTAGGTCAGCTCACAAGGTCATAGGTACAGTTCAAGTTTGTGACTCATCGTGCAACCGTGTTGCATAACGCTCGCCCCAAACACCCTAATGTCAAACCATTATTCCTTTACACGGGTATTCTATCCAAGCTCGTCTCACGCAGATTTCTAAACATCGAGCACAGATCATCCTATTACATCCATACGTTCGTTCAACCGAACCCATGATACGCCCATGTTGCAAGTCCAATCCATCGATTCGCACATACTATCTCTTTCATCACATTTGATAGAATTCACCAATCCATCCTTTTCTATGCCTGTATCACTAAGCCATAATTCCATTATAAATCATCGATGTATATCATAAACTCTAAGTCGTCTAGCATAATCAACGTATCCGTTCATAAAACCGTCCAACATCTCTTACTCCACGTTTCTAGACTAACTCTTCACCAAAAATCCTTAGATTCACTTACATTCTGAAAATTGTCTTATCGTATCGAACCACAAGTCAAAATGAACCTTCAATTGTCACGTTCCGGTCTCCCGCAAGTTCAATCATCCCCGACGGACGTGATATCACCACGCCAACGCTTCCGCTGAATGATCGTCCTAATCCGGACGTGATGCAAGTGCGAGTAAGAAGTTGTACCCGCACAAGACAAGAAGGTCAATCGTTATGGTTATCCTCGAAAAAGAAAGACTTTGAAATGATCAAATCAAAGCTCCCTCCGGTCGCCTGTGATTTTCTCGGCCCCAAGGAACGAACAGACACCTTATCGTCACCTTTCGTTTTATCCCAAGTTGTACATTGATCCACCAAGCCATGTTCTTCTAACAACCGTTCTTACCGCCATCCAAGTTCGCCTAGCCAAACTGTCCAACTTCAATATTACCATTTGATCGTTTCTTAGTCTACTCTTAGCATTCCCAAACAACTAAGTTCAAATCCCAAACCCAAGTCTATCCCATTTGATACGTTCCATTTATCGAGTTCGTTTGAAATAATCACCGAACATGTTCCCTTGAGTTCGATTATCCCCGTCGTACGTGAAATCACCATGCCGGCGCTCCCGCAGAATAATCGTTCTCGCTGGGACAGATTTCGAATGTTATCTTTCTGAACTTGATTTTAAGATCATTCTTCCAAACTCGATCCATCAAAATCATAATTTTACTAACTTGCATCAATCCATACTATCTTCCAACTATTGTTATGGTCTAAAATCTCCCAAAATTTGAAATCATCGCATTCGTACTCAAACCGAACTGTATCGAGCGATATCCTACTCAAATATAAATTTTCCATGCACGCTATCATCCGTTCGCTACATTATTTCTAATTGCACTAATTCCGATCGCATCTCCGATTATTCTATCTTAACTCAGGTTTTTAATTCGCTTATTTTAACTCAAAATCGCTCGTACAATCCTCTAAGTTTTTTCGACCATGATATCAATTTCAATTGCCCTGAATTCCTATTCGATATAAGCTTTATCCCTTATTCAAATTATTGTAACTCGTTCGAACCAAATATTGCATGCTCCTCCAAGTTCGCTTACTTGCTAGGCATTATTTATTTATACTAAGGCTTTACCCAATCTCGTTGCTTGTCGCTAGACCCGTTTAATACTCCAAAATTCCTAGTTTATTCGAACACTTCTAAGCCGACCAATACACCACTCAGGGTTCGAGTTATACTCCATGAATCTATACAACTCATTATATCCACAATTCGCATAATCGAATAAGGGACTTATCGCATACATCACTCAGGAATCGAGTCATCCTAATAACTCCTGAATCGCGTTCGTATCCTTCACTCGTATTCCCAATTCGTTCCTTAGAACTCCAACACGATCCCTATTTGTCGCCTAACGATTCCAGTCTCGTATGTACCCTTATCGATAGTCCACCATACAAATATGTTGTAAATCATAACTTATCACTATGAATAACTGTCTAAACTATATCTGAAAATTCCATACACGATTCCCATTACTCGCCTTAGCGGCAATCCGATAACGTCTCTATCGATTTCCCTCCTAAGTCAAACTTTATTCTTATCCGAACAATACCCAAATATCGCTGCAACTCACTAGCACCAAGGGTCTTGGTGCACGATACTTAACACAACTTTGCCAAAAGGCTATGTGCATAGACCACTGTCTGAACGATATTCTTATCTCTCACTCTACTCGCTTGGTGTTTTCATATAGACATATAACTTGCCGATTATAACACGAGTCTACTCTCACAATGTCTTTCACAGGTTGGGACAAAAGCCCTCGCATCATAATCCCGTTCAAGAAATCGTATAATTCACACGCACTTTTCAAAAATATTTAGACTTATTGTATGGAACATCCATCGAAGCATCGAGAGAGAGCATCTACCACTTCTTTCAATACACAAGCTCAAAACTGAGAGAATCGAAACGAATTCCAAGGACGTTAAGCCGTGCTCTGATACCAATATGTCACGCTCCGATCTCCCACCGGAATCGGCCGTCCCTGCTAGGCACGAATCACCGCGCCAGCGCTCCCGCAGGACGTACGTTTCCATCTGGACGCGATGCCGCACGAGCCTGGGGTTGCGCCCCCGCGAGGCAAATACCGAAATGGCCGTTGATAACTAGTTCACAGAGTCGTCATAGCGGAAACATAAAATGAACACAAGTATTGAATCCAAATCAAGCTCTTTATTGATATGAAGTAAAGATTACAAGCGGCGCTAGGCCGAGATTACAAATCGCTCATGCTCTCTCTCTCTCTCTCTTACAATGAATATGCCCTTAGGCTTAGAACCAATACAAATAATCTGGATGATGATGTTCACATACATTATGTTTCATATATGTGAGCTCTAGGTCCGTGCGCCACTCTCCAAGACGCCAAGTGCGGTCCGACACCTCATTGAGTTAAGTGATCTCTGAATCCATACGAGTTTCTCCTGCACCCTGCATTCAGACTGGTTGGGTATCAGTACATTGAATGCACTGGTGGAGAGGCCTCTCGTCCACGCCACAAAACAAGCACGTTCATTAGTTATGTGCACCGACTGATTTCGTTGTCTTTCTATTCTTTTGCCTTAGGATCAGTTCTATGGCAATATAAAGAAAGTAATCTCCGTGTCAGCTCAAGAGTGTCATAATAATGAACAATTGAGTTCACCTTACCATTTCTTACCATTCGGCCTTCCCTGTCACATGCAGCAATATAAACAATGATCTACGAAATAACAAGGAGCAATTATGAAACCCAAGTGTTATGCCGTGCCTCTGCCTCACAAGACCCATTTTACTAGAACTATGTGTGACACCATGCATCCATTCTAATTATGCAAAATGTGGTGCAAACGCACTCCTTTCCGTTTCTTCTTTTCTCAATGCGGATAGCCGCTATGCAAACATGACTTATCTATATGAAGGTCACTGGCTCTGTTAGCCATATTGGACATAATCTGCGATGGACGGTTGTCTTCCCAGCTCGGTTGCTAGCCTTGCTGGGCCTCCCAACCGTCTAACGAGTCGACGCCCATCCAGGTCGGTAGCAAGCCTTGCTAGATGTCCCGCTCTCGCCCGCTAGTCATCAGCTAGCGTATCGCCAGGACTACACTGGCACTGTCCTCCCGGGCCTACACGATTCGGATGCCTCAACAATCGTGTCGAGGACTCTCTCTACCTGGTGCGCAACCAGTTTTCTGTGACCATGTAACTACTCCCCCACTTCCAATCCTAGCCGAGGACAACTCTCGGATCAATCCTTGCCGAGGACTACACTCGGATCTTTTCTTCTTAACGCAGCTCCCTGATTAGAGACTGCCTCGCTGATCTGCATATCCCGAGTACCTTCCTTTCCTTCCATCTCCTGACTCGGAACGACTACTTGATAGCCTTCCTCGTCTATGCATGCAACATGATTTTACTCCATCACGTGTCATGTTCCGTGCGGTACAACGCCTCAGTATGAACTAACACTATTTTACGGCACATATGAAAGAAGTTACTACATTCTAACTCAACAATCCCGACTATGCAAATAGCAAGTAAGATCTCCATGTTCTATATAAATGATAAGGCGGGGTTATCCCCTTAGCTATGTGCATTCATCTCTTTTATTAGTATGCAAAGGTTATCGCCTGTAACTAGCATGTAACATTTATTTTCTTAGTGTGCAGCTACGTAGAGACAGGTTCACCGGGGCCACCCACCTTAGCGATGTATCGCATCGGTCGAGCGAGACTCCGGACGCGCCTCTGATAGCCTAAGTCTGACTCCATTGAAGATCCCAGCATGAATGCCTTTGCATCGAACGAGCCATCTCGCTGAGCGCAAGGCGGGTTGAATAGCTACACTTGTGTCGTTTGAATCGGCCCCTCCGATTTTCGCGGAGCGGGTCGTTACATTGGATATGGGGTAGTGTTTAGGATACGGGCAAGGTAATGGGTATTAGGCAAGGTAATAGTAAGATACTAGGATATGGGTTAAGGTATTGGGTAAATAGCTAAGGTATTATGAGTTATTGGTATATATGAGTCTAGATAGTAATGTATATAGTGTATGATACCTAAAATACCAATACCTATAGGGCACGACCTAGAAACCCTAGAAATAATTAATATTAATATAACAATGTAGGCTAACGAGATAAGTGTTTGAAAGCCTAAAATTAGATATTGACCTAGTTTTATCCGATTGATCTATAATTGACCTAAAAACCTAAAATAGAGCTAATTAAGCTTGTTTATGATTCCAAGTCACCTGTTAACATGGACATTTATATATAGACTCCAGTTCAGATACTGATTGTTATTTTCACCAAAGGACCACAGGCAAGTACATTATCTGATAGTTTTATTTACTTGATAGCTTTTATGTTACATATTTATAGTATTGTTTACTTGATTCCGGACACGATGGTCAGATTAGTATATTTTGGATCCCAGTCACAAGACGTTCTTTCTCAGTGATTACGTTGTTATTCCTCAGTGATTATATAGACCGTGATTGGTGTGCATCATATTTTAGACAATGCATAGTGATTATCGTATTGGAACATGTCATGATTTGGATCCATTATACTAATCGGGGTGGAGAAGTATTAGTTAGATATGTGATCATATCCTTAGATAGTGTGGTAGTGTAGACCGTAGCTACTAGCTGATCATACACTTCACGTATGATTGAGCTAGCTTCCCTTAGTATTGCCCGTGCTTAGCCCAAGCCGATCACATATCGAAACTAATATTTCAAAACACTTAGTGAGTTGTAGTTCTTCTCTATTCCACTTCATATATGTTGATACATGTCTGCTCTCATGTACTTATTTCTCATTGCTTATCCTGATATGATCTCAGTTTACTTTCCTTATCATGTATTCATTATTATTTACTGTTTCATACCTTCTATCATGTAATTAGAACCGTTGTTAGATATGTGCTTCGCTCCAATCCTGACTGGATAATATTTTTAGGGGATTGCCTTAAGGATTGGGGTCCTACTTTCTATGGACCCCAGGATATTGAGGGTGCAGAGATAGACCATGTGGCTCAGGAGGAGCAGGAGACAGCTGTAGGAGACACCCAGATAGTGATTGCTTAGTTTGGTTAGCTAGCATTTACATTTGCTACTGGATTTGTCTCCAGAGACCATTTTATATTACTTGGATGTTATATTTGAGATTTAGACTTCTTGTTTGTTGTCTAGGCGTGTTAGACTTGTGACTTTGGATTTCCTTTCTCTTATATCATATCGTTCTTTTATCTTCCTTTTAGATCTTGTTATTGAGTATTACATTGAGTATTGTCATTGTTATATATCATTGTTCTCCTTTTGGAGTTAAAATATTATTCCATGGATTATGATTATAGATATTGTAATGATCTAGACGACGTTCTACAGCCGATGTTGTTGTGTAGGCTAAACGTATCCACGTACTCTTGTCCGATCATCCGAATGCGGATCGTAAAAATTTTATAGTACCAAATTTGTATCTGTATTGTACAATTTATATTTTGTATACAATATCCTATAGAAGAAAAACAAAAATGAAGAAAAGTAACATGTACCACTAACCAAAAATATTTTATTTCATAATTATTCAAAATGTCAACATTGAACTAAACAATATTACTCCATTCTTGCATCAAAACATAAATTACTAATACTTTCAACATTTCCGTTATTTATTATTTTTATATTGTCTTTACTAACAATATCGGCCAGCTCTCCTCTCATTTCATAAATTTCTTTAATGCAGTAATTCTTTCTCCCAACAAACTACAAAATAAACATAAAATCAATTATTATGTTAATGACATCAGGTTACACCAATACAACCAATATTACATTAATATAACAACAGCTAACTTACCATTTTTTTCTAATTTAGGAAAATATTGACACAAACATAATCACAATATCATTTTCTAAGTACCATGGGCATCCGAGTCAATATTCTTATCAATTGAGAAATAAACGCAACATTACAATATTGTATACATGAAGATCTATACAACTATAAATGATGCAATTACTGTCTGTGGATAGTAATGAACAAATACTGAAAAATTAGGTATAAAAACCCTTCTCTTTCGATCCAGAAACATATATGGTCATCTGTATGAACAAAAAATAAATAGTTAGAATGGCCTCAGACATGTTCCTTATTGAATAAATACAGGATTAACAATTTAAAGACTGCACAAGATTGAAAGACCCTCTTAGAGTTGTATTGTCATCAAAGAACCCAGTGGTTGAATAAAAGAATAAATTCTTCGTTACATCGGACTACAATGGACTAAGAAAATAGACAATCCACATTAAAATCCAATAGAAGACTTAACACTTTTGGACATCTCAAACAATGATGAAAAGCACTTTCTGTCTCAAATACAAAGAATTGAAAGCCCGTGATGAAAACTACTCTCAAATACAAAGTCTCCTTCTCCCGTCAAGCTCAATATAGGGGGGAAATGGAATGTTTTTTAAAAGCAACACCAGATACTCAGGGTACGCCCAAGATATTTCGATCTCCTTCTCCCCAATATCTTCACAAATGGACATTGAAAGCCCATGACCAAAACCACTTTCTGTCTCAAATACTAAGTATTGAAAGCCCATGATTAAAACTACTCTCTCAAATACAAAGTATGCTTCAACCATCAAGCTCAATATAGAAAAAACAAAAATGCAAAGTTTCTTTAAGCAATCCCAGATAAAAGCCAAATCGAGACAGTAATCAATAGCTCAAATATTGAAATACACACATATGGAGTTTTGACCCAAAATGGAATAATAGGACCCAGTCCTCAAAGAGCATCCTTAGCAGATGGTGCTCAAAATTTTATCCTGAGGACAAAAATTTAAAAAAATAAATAAATGTAGAATGGGTTGGGTTTGTACGAGAATAATAGAAAATGATAAAATGACCTTTGGTCCCAAAGATTGTGTGGTCAAAAAATAATGTGGGAAAAAAATGATGTAAATCTAGAATTGGACTCCAAATTGGGACTTACTATTCTACAAAATAATTTTCCACATTAAAATCTCAGGCCCAACCTATAGCCCTTGTGGATGCTTGTGCCTAAAAGTCCAGAAATTGGAACTTGGAATGGTTCTTACTATTCAAGCAAATGAGCTTCTAAATTCTGAATCTAGAATTTAGAAACTGGGATGGGCCTTACTAATGATGCTCTAAGGACTAAACCCCAACAGAAAAAAGTTGTCAAAAGCATACTGTTATTGTAACAAGAAAAAGGTAAGAATTAACTCATCCTGATCACCATATTAGAGCTGCATAGTTTATATTCTTGATGAACAAAAACATGCATGTTTATAGTGAATAACATGCATATGAGTCCATAATCATGTAAACATGCACATATTGTCAGTCATCTAAATTTCTGCATTACCAGTAAATATATCTTGCAAGTATTTATATATCATCCAAAGTTCTTAAAACTAGATCAAAAATTATCTGCATAGACATGTACCTGATGCCTTTATTTCCATTTGGGGAAGAAATCATTTCCTAAAATCTGGAACAGGTGATCCCTCATCTCGTTCTTGATAACATGCATTTACAGCTGCATACAACCAGTACTTGAACTGTATGTTATTACCTATGGTATCTCAAAATGCACTAGGAGAAAAAATATTATATAGCATCATTTGGTCCTATTGGCAGAAGTCTCACCAATCATCATTCGGTTATGTAGGAGTTGCATAGATAGCATCTAAATTCTTCCGCTCCTCTATTACCTTCTCGTTCAAAGGTTCGACCATCTTGCGTCCAGTCAGACGTCGATTATGTAAAATGATCAAAGGCCATTTCTTCGATGGAATCTTCTCCCTTATGTCAGTCACTACTGCATTGACCTATATAAATTTGGAGAAAGAAAAAAAAGGAATGTAAAAAAAGGACTATATCATGTAGATAACAAACCAAAGTTAGAGTTTATTTCAGAATGTGAAATTCTGAACATGATGTTCTTATAGCCAACCATAGTCAGTGAGAACTGCCTCTGGCAGAAAAGACCCACATTTGCAGCATCAATAATAGCTTTAAAAGGTCCATAGTAGTCCAACAACCTCTACAAGAGTTGAAGTTGAGTTACCATGTAAGTATATATATACTAAATAATTCAATTTTATAAATTGATCCAATGAAATTATAAGTAAGCTAGTAAAAGAGAAGAGCAAGTCATAATCTTCAAAATTTTCTCGAATCACTCGAGTCTCAGGTAGATAAACTAAAATTATGATCATGTCAGATATGCATCGGACACAACCCAGGCAATTCAAAATATACATATTAGGCCAGACAAACCAAAATAGGTGTCGTGTCCGTGTCTCGGTGTGCTTATCATGTCGTATCCGTGTGCATGACCGTGCAACATAAACTTTTTTTGTTAGAAGCCAAATTGAGACAGTAATTTATAGTAATCCTAGAAATATAGGAGTCTTCAAACTTTGGTTGAAGAAATTTGATTGAAAATTGAAAGACAAATCGATGTAAAGATGAATCCTAGAAGCATGACCGTAAAGGTTCTGTTACTTCTGTATCATTCGATGGGGGTGATGCAAGCTGTTTGTTTTTCTCTTGTGGCTGAATAGACAGAATTAGATGAAGTAAAAAAATGTTATGAAAAATATAAAGCACAAAAAAAAACAATTATGCAATTTAGTACATGAAGCAAATCCATGTGACTGGTGACTGGGCAGTGCTTGGTGATACGGCAGTTGTTGGTTTACAACAAACCCGCTTTCTCATATTAGATATGGAAGACCCTATAGGAAAGTAATTAAAATCAATAGATAAAATTGTAATGGAACAAGAAATCCAAATATAAGAATTTATTAATTACTTGAGCATAATTAATATGAGTACTAAGTACTAGTATCTCTAGAAATCTGTTGATCCCTCCGGGTTTGTTTTCGATGAGCCTGCAAGCAATAATCTTTTAATCAATTACTCATACATGATAACAATTGTTAGTTATTGGATACATAAAAACTATTTTAGCAATCAATAAAATAGTTGCATAAACATTATTACCATAACCACTTCCTTGTACTTGTGCTGGAGTGGCTTACATAATTGCCACTACTCAAGGTACTAGAATCAATATATGATTAAAAATAACTTAAAGAAATAAACAAATGTTATAGCATAAATTCAATAAAATAGTAGTATATGGACATGAATACAACAAAAAATGGACACAGACATGGTGATATGGACATGATCTTGATACTTTCGTTGACACATTATGGACACATACATGGAAATATGGACATGATGTTGATACTGTAGTGTCGTAGTTTATTTTGGATTCTCTGTGTCCGACATGACACAGTGACATGGACGATGCACCTATTTTTAAAGTTTCCATGCTTCCTAGATTGCTATAGAAAGTGAAATCCATAAAAAAAAACTTGGGTTTTCAAGAAAAATGATGAAGAACTAATAGTTATTGCTCATTCTACTCTCTCTCTCTCTCTCTCTGTGTCTGTGTGTGTGTTCTATAGTTGAGCTCAATGTAGGTAGCAATATCCTGATATAAAATGAACTAAATAACGACTTCAAAACCATATCTTTTGGGGGAAAAGCCCTAAATTTTTAGTATGGAAGAAGACGTTCTCTCTGAATTGAGAATTCTCGATCGGAATAGTCAACTCCTCCCAGCCGGCGAGTGATTCCTCGCCAATAAAACCTTAATCGTCGGTGAAGAGAGGAAAGGGGGACGAGCAACGGCGAGATTGGAGAGGTGTTCGTAATGGAAAGACTTGTATCTTTCTATTTTGTTTTTATTTTTTAACAAAAAACTTCATTTACCTCCCAAATAAAATTACCCGAGCCACCTCGAGCACCAGCCGGATCTATTTTTCCATCACCTAGAGCGCGATCAGGATCGGCGGAAGGCCCTCGTCGAAGCGGACATCGACGACGGCACCGATTATCTGGCACGCCTGGCCGATCGCACCGGCGCCGTGAACTTGTCGTTTATCTTTTCCTTTGTGGAAGGTTCTGATGCGAGAGGGGCGGAGGAGGCGGCGACCGAAGGAGAGGGGTCCGAGAAGGAGGAGAAGAAGTGGGCGAGGAGGAGACCGGTGGCGGACGAGCGGTGGGAAGAAATTGATCGGATGCGGTAGGGTAATGGGGATCGATGGAGGGAGGAGGAAAGGAATATACTAGATTCCCCTTTTAAAAAAAATCTGAAAACAAGGAATGTCTTCTCGGTGATACTGGGAATCCTGTGCCTCAAATTAATTTCTGAACTAATCAGTCAACAATAGAATATACTTCCAGGATTTAATCTAACAGTATATTAATTGTTTAATCAATTTCTTATGACACACAACATTTTTTCGTTCTTGTATAAACTAAATATGACTATAATATCATACTGCCATTGTTAGTCCCACAATTTTTTTCACACGATGACATCCATAATTATTTTCATGATCCATATCTTTTTAGTCGTCATCTTATAGTACTTATTATGACATTAGTTTTTTTAATGTCATGGATAAAGTTATTAATGACATCATCTAATGAGTCGACATTAAACGTATCATTAATGACATTATGAGATGAGTGTCATCTGTAAAATGTCATTGTTAATGATTTTTGTAGTAGTGTATCATTATATCTCCCAAGACCTTGACAAGTATCATTTCACGATACTGAGAGTGAGAATGAGAGCATGGTAGGGCATGGGCTTCGCACTCGACTAGCTACCGAAACGAATAGCACATATGATGGTATAGAATGTAGTTAATAGTCTAGTTTACTAATGACCTGACATTTGTAGATATAAGATGTCCACGTCGTAGTCACGACTTGTACATTGGCATTGGGCGAGTAAGACAATTAGTAGGCATATGGGACAGATAAATTGGTTTGTCGTAGTCTTTGGAGGAAACTACGGAGCTATGATCCAGATTACATAGTTCTTGTTGCCCATTAACGTTCACTGAACGTTATAGGATTGATATGTATATGTTAGTCGGTATATCAGGCGATGGTCGCTAGCTCTAAGCTATGTCGATTGTTGATATATGGTAGCATATATATGGCCTCTAACCTTGAGCTATGACAACCACCCTATCTTAGCCAGACCTACCCATACGTACCAAAGTTGTCTTCAAATTGCATTCACACAGATGGTTAGTTCACCCTATGTTTACACAGTAATTATATTATGGCATGCTCTTTTTGTATCTTGTTACATCTCTCTGAGGACCTGGTTCCCTACTATATTGTAGAGTTGATTGATGTTGCAATTTGATAGATCTGCTGATTGGTATACATGTATTTGTTATTAGGTAATTGTCACGCCCCAGTCCCAAAAATACATGGGACCAGGCCACGTGGCAATAGCTAGCTGTCACGTCTCCGAGGATATCCCAATTTAATGGATCCTAACGAAGAGTGCTACGCTGTCCTAAATACTAACAAGTCCAATATCAACAACAACAGGTAATCTAATCTCATCCACAATATAAACAGCAAGAAAGTACTAAAATAAATGCTGGAAGATAAACGCCAGTCTCAAAATGTCATAGTACAACCCAAGATGTCTGGTGGGAACAAACCCACTACTATGACAAAATAAAAGTACTGAATGACAGATAAAATAAATAATGACTAGGGCATCGGCTGACTAGATAATGATGTACCCAATCCTAGGAAGAAGGCCTACCCACTGATCACGGGAACTCTGACGGTAACCCCTCTAACTCCTCTATGGTAGCGTACCTCGTCTGATGTCCGGGTCCGTACACTGTAGGATAATATGCCTCGTCCAAATCTGGAAAGGGCCAAGTCCTCAGAAGGACATAACAAGATACAAAAATTCATACCATAAAGTAAATACTGTGAAAACTCAAGGGTGAACTAACCAGCTAAGTGAAATACACTTTGAAGACAACCTTGGTATGTATGGGTAGGTGAAAGGTATAAAGCGTAGCATCGAGCCAGAGACTAAGTATCTGGCATTAGCTGTAAACTGGATGCCAGATGTATATGGTGACTACATCACCGATCATGATAGCGCACAGCTAGTAACCTCTGCCGGATGTATCGACAAGCATATACTCCCATAACCGGGTAACACTGATTTCATAACCGGGTAACCTGAGCCCATAACCGGGTAACACTGAGGCTCACGGCCCCGCAGTTTACTCTGAAACTACGGCAACCAAATTATCTGTCCCATACGCCTACTAATTGTCTTTCCCGCCCAATGTCAATGTACAAGTTGTGAACACGACGTGGACATCACCTACTATAATGCAAGTCTCTAAAGTAAAAAACACTAAGCTAAATACAGTCACACGTACTGCTCATACCGATGGACAGTCGAGAATAAGGCACGCATCCCTACATGAACTCACTCCGTGACGTGTAATGATACGTGTCAAGGCCTGGGGAGTCATACCGATAACTCCACAACTTTAGGTGGGTCCACTAGACACTAGGTCAGACACAAGTCCTAACGTCAACGCCTTCGATGACTGCACCCGAGTCTCTCTCGGACGCGCATAATTTAAAATAATAAACATGCAGCTAATAATACAGAATTTAAACAGTACAACAAGGCAAGGTATACTTGCCTGGAACTCGGGTGTGCGCAAGAAATGCTCCGGAACTTGCAGTCAAGGTAGCACCGTCTCGGATGCCTACGAACAGATAACCATAATTATAAATCACTACATTACACTATGCTTAATTACTTATGTTAACATAGTACATGTATAATAACACATATACATATATATACAATTATGCATATAGCCAGCCATATGTACATATACATTAATAAATACATATATACATATAATACATTACATATATACCTAATATATATTAATAACATATTTACATATATATATTGTACATATATATATATATATATATATATACATAAATACAAAATATACATATATTTATACATATATATAACAACATAAATACCTTTTATATACATAAATATGTATATACATAAAATGCATATTTATATATAAATATGTTTATATATACATAAACATTAATATAATACATACATATATATATATATATACATATATATTATACTGTATATATACACATATATATACTATACAAATAAATATACATACATATATATATATATATATATATATATATATATATATATATATATATATATATATATATATATAGAGAGAGAGAGAGAGAGAGAGAGAGAGAGAGAGAGAATAAGAGAGGTGAGATGGCACCTCACTCTCAAATGAGGGTGGCGGTGAAGTGGCACCATCTCAGCCCTCCATCTTACAAATGAGGCTTAAGTGATATGTTTGCACTTAAGTCCCCTAATTATTCTCCCTAATTATTCTCTCAATAATTCCTCACAGCACCATCTCAGCCCTCCTTTGCTTCCCCACCCTCGGTCATTCCCTAGGGCAAGCCGCCGGAGCCCCCACCCTCGGTCGACGGAGCCCCCACCGACGGAGCCCCCACCCTCGGTCATTCCCTAGGGCAAGCCGCCGGAGCCCCCACCCTCGGTCGACGGAGCCCCCACCGACGGAGCCCCCACCCGCGGCTTCCCCACCATCGATCATGCCCTACAGAGCCCCCTTCCCCACCCGCGGCTTGCCCTAGGTCACCGGCTCGCGTACTCCGAAGGACGCGGTGGCACTCACGAGGATGACCGGTTCTGCGCCGCGGGAGGTGGTTCGAGGAAGCGGTGAAGTCCACCCAGAGCCCCCTCGGCTTCCCAGAGCCCCCACCGCGACTGCGTCCACCCAGAGCCGCGGGGGCTTCGCCCTTCCCCACCGCGACTGCGTCCACCCAGAGCCCCCTCGGCTTCCACCTTCCCCTCCGCGAAGCATCCACCCAGAGCCCCCTCCCCCACCCCTCGGCTTCCCCCTCCCCTACCCCTCGGCTTCCACCCAGAGCCCGAAGCTCCTCCGTGGGCTCCACGACCGGATGGACTCCAACGTCACCGCCATCCTCCCCAGGTTAAAAAGTGAATCCTTTCAAACCCTATTTTCTTTCGAGTCTTCATTTACTGACAAATCTAGGTTTCGGTGTGTGAAGGACCGAGTATGATCGAGGAGTCAACACCTTCTCCCCCGGTGGGGAGGCTGTTCCAGATGGAGTACACCATCGAGGCCATCAGGCTGAAGACGAAGGAGGGTGTCGTGCTCGCTGTAGAGAAGAGGGTCACCTCTCCTCTGCTGGTATATCAAACACATCCAGTCTTTCCTATCTATTGCTATTTACTAGCTTGGTGTACTTTCCAGAATGCCGTGTCCGACACACACTAAGAAACACACTATAGGCGAGTTGAAGAAAAAGCCATTCATATTTTGTTTATTCGTTATTGTGTTTAATTTTGTAGGAGATGGTGTTGATTTGGAAGATGATGTAGGAGATGGAGATGAAGATGATTTGGACACCATTACGCCGAAGATAGGAATGGAGTTTGCTACACAGGAGGATGCGTACAATTTTTATAACCGGTATGCATTAAAGATGGGATTTGGAACTAGATGGTCATCCACTAGTAAGTCTAGGTCTGATCCCAATTTAGTCATATCCAGATTAATTGTATGTAGCAAGGAAGGAAAAAAAAGAGTCTTGAAGAAACCAATTGTGGACGAAGAGGTATATCATCGTCGTGAGATACGGGTTGATTGCAAAGCAATGATCAAGATTTATCTTACAAAGTCAGGAAGATGGAGAGTTGGAAAATTTGTTCCTGCACATAACAATCACGAGTTATCCACTCCATCGAAAGCAATAAAGCATCGGTCTCATAAGAAGGTCCACCGTCAACCAGTAGTGAAGAACTTAATTACTCAGCTTCATAGCGAAGGCATATCAAACGCAAGCATTACAAGAGTGGTCAATTCCTTCGAGCCTGACCTACAACACTTGATTACACCACAACAAGTCCGTGATCACCTAAGAGTTGAGAGGAAGAACAATTTGGGCAAAAATTGTGCTAAAATTGTTAAGCATTTTATCGAAAAAAGGACCAAGATCCGAAGTTTTACTCAAGCATTGAATTAGATGATGACTACACATTAAGAAGTATTTTTTGGGCTGATAGAAGATCACAAGAATCCTACCAAAAGTTTAGTGATGTAATTATATTTGATGTGACATATCGTACTAATAATTTCTGTTTACCATTTGCTCCTTTTACTGGTATCAATCATCATCGACAATCTACCTTGTTCGGATGTGCATTGTTAGCTGATGAGACAGAGCAGACGTTTGTGTGGTTATTTGAGCAGTGGCTTAAATGTATGGGGGGTAAAGCACCAGGAGCTATCATTACTGATCAGGATGCAGCTATTGGGAATGCAATTGCTAGAGTTTTTCCAAATACTATACACCGATATTGTGATTGGCATCTAGACAAGAATGTTGGAGAGCATATGGTCCATCTTAAAGCTATCCACGGATCCGAGTTTGAATTGCATTTCAATAGACTACGAAGTAGTAGCAGTATATGTGAAGCCGAAGATTGTTGGAAAGAGATGATGGCAACGTACAAGCTACGAGAAAAAAGTTGGTTGCCAAAGTTGTGGGAGCGGCGAGCTAGTTGGTTACCTTGTTATTTGAATGATAAGTTTCTTGCAGGCACGCGTACAAGTCAAAGAGCGGAAAGCATAAATGCTTTTTTTGATACATATGTTCATACAAGTACACCCTTAACTGAGTTTGTCGTTCAATATGACAAGGCATTGGCAAGTCGTCGAAAAGCCGAGGAGGATGAAGATTTCAAAACTATCGATACTAGGCCCGTACTATCTCTAGAATGGCCACTTGAGGAGCAAGCTAGTAGATGCTATACAAGAGCCTTGTTTTATATTTTCAAACAAGAAATGAAGGATGCCCAGATTTATTGGGCTGATAAAGTGCACAAAGAAGGAACAATAACTACATATCTTGTTGGACGGGCGACAAAAGAGAGAAGTAAATGGAGGACTGTGGTATATGATTCTAATGGGGTTGTAGTTTCATGCGGCTGTAGACATTTTGATTATGTTGGATTACTTTGTAGACATGCCCTGTGCATATTATGGAAGAAACATATTCCAGAGATACCGGATCGTTATATTTTGAAGCGATGGACCATTAAATCTCGACATCGATTTGGAGATGTTGGCATGGGTGCTACTATTGAAAATTCTGAAGTGGATCGTAATCTTCATTGGGGTATTCGTTACAAATGCAACAAGGCTTTGGAGGTTGCATATAAGGTGCCTAACTTTGCTGCTGAATTTGATAGGTTTCTAACAAGCAAGTTAAAAGAATATGATAACTTAAGATTGTCTGAAGGAGATGATGTACCATCCCAAGGAATGAATCACCAAGTTGATCCTATTGCACCAACCGTATCCCAAAATTCATCAAGTTTAATTCCTGAAATTAATATTCGTGATCCTACGACATCTCAGAGGCATAAAGGGCGACCAAGACTTCCTTCCAGATTATCTTCCGGATTAGAATTGTCTCAAAAAGAGGCTACTAAAAAAAGAAAAACATGTGGATTTTGTGGAAAAAAGGGTCATTACAGGACTGGGTGTAGCAAAGCTAAGGTATTGTATAAGTTCAAGAAATTTTATCCTTGTCTCTTTTTAATGAGTTAATTGAGAATATGTTGAACTTTCAGGTAAACAATATTGTATACAGTGGTCAATCTGATCCGGGTGGTTCACAAGCACTTCCAAGAGCTCACTAGGTAATTTTAATTTACTGAAGTCTATAGTTCAATTATTGAATATAGTACAAGTTGAAATTGTACATTAGCCGAGTTTAGATTATTCATGTACCCAAGTTTCATATCCATAAGTGTTTATGAAGTTGTTTATATAGTAATCAGATATTACATGCTTCCAAGAGTCCTAAATAAGGAATATCAATGTCAATTGGTGAAATGAGATGATAATCATGTTTAAATAGCTAATGGTGATGTTTCTAGGCCACTACTAGGTCCATACTAGGTCAATACTTTGCTACACTAGGTTTTCTAGGTCGCACCTTACCTTAGTGTATACTAGTACTTACCTCAACCTAACCACTAACATTCCCTTTCTAACATTTGGATACTAATTCCTTTACTAATCTGCCCTTACTAATCCTAACAAACATTCAACAAGACTGATACTTCCATGTATCAGTTTGTACTGATACGTTAAAGTATTCCCTTCAAACACTGACACTCTATCAATACACTCAAAGGTATACATAACTGACACCCAACCCCCCTTGCTTCCAGTAACTCTATTTCTTGCAATCAGTCCTGAACTGGACTGATACCTGAACAAGTCTCCCTCTCATTACTAATACACTGCCATATCAGTATCTGATATCCTCAGTATCACCCTATACTGGAATGATCTGCAGGTAACTAACTGATGCCCATACTCAAGTGAGCTTTCCACCTCTCCAAGTGCTGTGCTAAGCACACTGCAACTAATGCTTACCTGGCCAATGTCTGCACCTATTTGAATGTTGTTCAAACAGCAATTACCTATCTACCCAGGTATGTGACTGATACTCAGTATCAGTGTTGTCCCCCACTGCCTTGCACCTCACTGCATCATTATCCAATTTACTGTCTCCAGTTCCAGCAGTGCCCGATACCAAGTATCAACAATTCCACTACTACATAATACAGTTAACACAAGCCCCCCTTGAACTTTCCTCTAGTTCCATGTGTAGACCATGTTTGAATTCTGAGAATTGTAACAATGTAGTTTAGATTTGTGTCAGGTGATGATAGGTTCTTTGTGGTCACTCTACCAAATTTTAGTAATATTAATGTAGTTTAGATTTGTGTCAGGTGATGAAGTTTTGAAGTATTTTTGTAATATTAATTTCACACTATAGTAAGACTGGTAACTTTACGATCCTGTTGGCAGTAAAGTTAATTTCACATATTTTGTTTTTGTGTCATTATATCTGCCAGTAATGATTGTTGTTTGATATTGTAGGAGGTCGAGTATGCAGGCACAGGAGTTTTCATCAACTAATGCTGGCATAATGATATGTAGTCAATGACCAGTCTATCTGGGAGCATTGTCAATGTACTTATTCTATTGCTGGTTCTGGGATTTAAAGACCAATTTCTATAATTCCCTGCATATAGAAGTAACTGTCCAATAGGTTGAGGCGATGTTGAACTTTTTCTTTGCAGGATGGAAAAATCGACTTGTACTTTTTGTCATGTTCCTGCAATATCTTTATTGTTAAGAGAATAATGTAATGTACTTGTACCCAAGTGTTTGAAACTTTTAGGAAAAGACTTGATCTTGATTTGTTGCATATTACTTGGTTATTACTAGTGCATATTTTTCTTTAATTGCTCTCTTAATTGTTCACTCTTCCAAATTTTAGTTCAGATAATGAAATTAGTGGCTTAAGAGCCTCATTAAAGGTTGACCTCATTTGTTTTGACTAATTTGGAACGTTTACTCGCTTGGTTCAAAAATTATTTGGTGAGACGAGAAGTGGTTGGGCTTAGTAGAAGAAAGAGAGACGATAGTTCCACACGGCGAAAAGTATCTGGTTGAGTTTGAGAGAGAAAATCCCCAAGGTGCTGTAAAACGAGATCTTTGTTATTCTTTCCAGTCCAAAAGAAACTTGTGCTGTGAGGGAATACTGTTATAGTATCCAACTAAGAGTATCACAGATATAGTAAGTATAATCAGATGAAAGAGGATATGACACGATTGATTGAAGACGAGAGACTAAGGCACTAGCAAATACAGAATGGTCAGGCAACTACTGCAAAAATTTGCTTCTAATTTTAGATCAGGTCTCCGTAGCGTGTAATCAAAATCGACTCAAAATCTTGGTAACATTTAAGCTAGTTCCTACATCAATGTTTCTGGTTTCATGCTTGTGAGACTTTTTTTATGAAAAAGCCTCACTTGAATGCATCTGACAAGTCAAGTAAATTTGATAGCTGAGTCAATCAAAAATGAAAAGCCATACACAGCCTGAGAATCCTCGTTAACCAACATAGGTTAACAAGTATATACACAGCCTAAAAAAGCCTCACTTGAGTGCATCTCTTGCGCCTGTGACTTGTCTTTACTTCTTATATACCAATAGTTGGGCTTAAGCTGTGGTGCTGTGACAGTTATATTTAGCTTGTTGCGTATCTGGTAATGTTTAATCTTCAACTGTACAGCTGAACCTTATGAATATATATCCTAACAAGTGATGCAATGGATGCAAGTCTTTGATTGTTAGCTTATTCGTTGCCTGTTGTCAATGGATGCAAGTCTTTGATTTGTATGACATAGTAGCAGCATATATTGTAATTTTCCGTAAATATCTGAATGTTAAAATATATGGATCATGATTTTTTGAGAGATACTGGACCTCTAATATTTTTACTTAAGACTCTGTTCTGATACATATAAGAAGAAAGAAAATTTTCGGTTGCTTCGTGGCCTGACAATTTCTGGCTACTTACTACTTTTGATGATCTTTGATTCTACTTCTAAACGAATGCCCCACTTCTAGTATTATATCCTGTAATAATAGTAGAGCAAAGAAATGAAACAAACAAATCGTATTTCATACTATTATAGCAAACAATACATGCAAATACCACCAATAATCGGAAGTATATATATACGTAAAATGATATAAACTAACTAGTAAATCGTAATCAACACACAATCAATCAACCATGGATTAATTGGACTACCTAACTATAATTATTAAATAAAAGACTGTGGGCAGCTCTGCCCATCCCCTCCTCCTCCTCCTCTTTCCTTCTTCAGACCTTCTTCCAATGATGATTCCAAGTAATCCACATCCCAACTCCCTGCCTCAGCCTGCAACTGCTTTGCCAATTTGATCGAGCTCCCTAAGCTAGAAGAAGAATTCTGTTGTTGTTCTGTATTTTTCTCATCAGTTCTGTTCGAAGAAGCCTTCTTATTATTATTATGTGATCTCAATTGCCTGCCAATGTTTGGTTTCTTGGAGTGCTCTTCTGGTGAATTACATACTCTCTCTTGTAAGATTGACGAGTCTTCCTTGCCATCTTGCTCGGGATAGAGAACTGATTCCGGTTGGACCTTTTCCATATCGACCACTTCCTGAACAATCTCTTGATGGAAGTTGAGGAACCGATCAAATGAGTTTGTGGGAGAATTGGGTCTCGCATTGCTGAAGGTGGGGAAGCCGAGGGTGTCTGGTGTCTGCTTTCGTTTCCCGTATCTGATACAATCCAAACTCCACAATAATATAATTCAGTGCATCCAGCCCCTGTGTCCGACACATTACCTAGAAATTCAAAAAAAAACAGAGAAACCATGCAAATCCTCGCATCCCCGGTTTCGACACGACGACACAGACACAGCCCTAGAATCCGTCGACAAAGCTGCTTCACCGCTTCCTCGAACCACCTCCCGCGGCGCGGAACCGGTCATCCTCGTGAGTGCCACCGCATCCTTCGGAGTACGTGAGCCGGTGACCTAGGGCAAGCTGCGGGTGGGGAAGCCGACCTGCCGCGGCGCGGAACCGATCATCCTTGTGAGTGCCACCGCGTCCTTCGGAGTACGCGAGTCGGTGACCTAGGGCAAGCCGCGGGTGGGGAAGGGGGCTCTGTAGGGCATGATCGATGGTGGGGAAGCCGCGGGTGGGGGCTCCGTCGGTGGGGGCTCCGTCGACCGAGGGTGGGGGCTCCGGCGGCTTGCCCTAGGGAATGACCGCGGGTGGGGGCTCCGTCGGTGGGGGCTCCGTCGACCGAGGGTGGGGGCTCCGGCGGCTTGCCCTAGGGAATGACCGAGGGTGGGGGCTCCGTCGGTGGGGGCTCCGTCGACCGAGGGTGGGGGCTCCGGCGGCTTGCCCTAGGGAATGACCGAGGGTGGGGAAGCAAAGGAGGGCTGAGATGGTGCTGTGAGGAATTATTGAGAGAATAATTAGGGAGAATAATTAGGGGACTTAAGTGCAAACATATCACTTAAGCCTCATTTGTAAGATGGAGGGCTGAGATGGTGCCACTTCACCGCCACCCTCATTTGAGAGTGAGGTGCCATCTCACCTCCCTTATTCTCTCTCTCTCTCTATATATATATATATAAACAAATAACATACATATACATACAAATATACATTATATATATATATATATATATATATACATTATATACACTATACACTATACATAAATATATATTATATATACATAATACCCAATTATACACAATATATACAAATTTATATACTATACATATACATAAATACACAATCTATATAGTATATATAAATATATACTATATATATATCCTTATACACAATTATATATACACATTTATATACAATATACGTTATATATATATACATATATATACAATTATATATTATATATATACGTACCTACTGTCATGTCCGGGGGTGCGTGTCCGCCGTGCGGTCGTCGCCGGCGAGGGGGCGACGGAGCTCCGACGGGGCTCGGGAAACAACAACAGCAGTGGCAGTAGTCACAGCAACGGCAGTAGCAGCTGTGCCAGCGTGGTTTGGCGGTTGTAGGCGGTTGGGAATGGTGGCTGACGGTGGGGGTCGATCGTGGGGATGGTCAGGAGGTGGATGGTGGTGTTGGGGCGGTGTTTGCTGGTGGAGTCTGGCGACGGAGGGAAGTCGGAGTCAGGTTGGATGGAGTTGGCGCTGGTGGTATGGTTTGGATGTGACGACGGAAAAGAGGAGGAGGGTGGCGATCATGGTGGTAGTGGAGGTGGTCCTGGTGGTAGTGGTAGTGAGGGGGACGATGCTGGTGGCGGTGGCGACGGGCTGAGGGAGGTGGCAGGGCGGTCGGGTTGGTGAGGGATGTCGTGAAGGGGGTCGGGTTGGATGGTTTGATTATGGTGAAGATGGTGGTTGATGGCGGTGGCAGTTTGTGCAGGCGGCCGGGGAAGGGTGATCTGGCGTCGACGGCAAGGGTAGGCGGAGGAGGTGGTGGCTGTGGCGGCTTGGAAGTCCGGTAGGAGGAGGGAGAAGGTGGTGTACGGGTGGTGAGGGAATTTCGGCTAGGGTTTGGGGTTGTTTTAGTTTTTAGAGAAAATAAAGAAAAGAGGGGAGGAGTTGTATTTATACACATATAAGGGGGTTGGTTTGACTTAGGAAAAGTTGACTTCGGTCAACATCCTCTTGGGTTGGGCTTAGGCACATAGGGGAATGTTTGGGAGGGCTATAATTTGCATTAATTAAATTAAAATGCTAGGTTCAATTGAGGGGGCGATGTTGTGCGTTTGCACATTCCGAAAATTATGGAGAAACTTCACGTGAAGGAAAAATTGGGTTTTCTTCATGCAGTTTCCAATGGTGTGGACACCTCAATGCATTTTTGCATAAAAATACCCAACAATTGGGAAAATTGCACAAAGATGGAAATTAGATTTTAATTAATTAAATTACCGCGTATAGTGTTCTGGAATTAATTAGAAGTACATGGGATTAAAATTAGGTGGGACACAAATATAATGGACATAGAGGATTCTGTGTAGAATATTAACAAAATTCGGGTTGCATAGAACGGTCAAGATTGTGCCTCCAATTTTGATTGGAACGCACAAGGGTACAAAGTCATATTTTATTTAGAATTAATTAATAACGTCTGCGATGAATGTTGTGCGACTAAAATATAGTACAAGAAAGCATAATTATAACTTACCCTAAGGTCAGAATGGTTGGCGGGCACGTCTAGGACAAGGTTGTATAATTTGTAGGAAGGCAATGGCTAGAGAGGTGCTCCAATTATCGAAGCAACGGTAAGGTGCACTAGGAGATATAATGTTGTACAAAATTCTAAAATACTGTAATCTAATTCTACTTGTCTCCAAATTAAACCTAGTCTCTTTATCTAAGCTAAGTAAACCTAAATTTGGTCAAGGGGGTTTATAATCTACCCAACTTATAAGAATTTTGTCCTCTAAATTAAAATAACACATAATAAGCTATAAATCATCAAGCAATGTTACGGACATACCTAGGACTGGTGGAGCTGGTCTCTTCTCTATCTGCTGGGCTCTATCGACATACTAGGAACACTCCTGAGCTTGATGTTGGTTTGATCCGCACCTCAAACATAGTCCTAATCTTCTTCTGCAATCCTTCTGAATATGTCCCTTCTTTCTGCAAAAGTGACATGCCGGTTGCTCTCTCTGCTGATACGGCACTATCTCCTGTTGCGCCTGCACTCCTGGATGATGGATCGGTCCTCTTGCTCTAGGCTGACCTCTGGCTGGTATGGTCGTGTTGGAACGTCTTGCTCCTCTATCGATGGCCTCCTGGATCCTCGCTTCTGAAAGAACCTCCTCATAAGAAATCATCGCCTGGGCGGTAGTATACCTCTGCAGCTCGAAAGTAAGGCCGTGATGAAATCTCTGGGCATTCTCTAGATCGTTGGGTATCAAAACGGCACCAAATCTGCTAAGTCTGCTAAATTTCGCGTCGTATGCGTCTACAGTCATATTTCCTTGTTCTAGATTCACCAACTGGGAGTACATATCACGACCCGCACCCGGTATAGGGGCACGAATGCGTGGGTACGTCCAGCCTACGCCACAACATCGACGGTAGAATGCTGTCTAGGTCAAGGCATTATCTAAACAATCTCGCATGAGTGTCCAACTCCATAAGGAGACATGGATAACACAATATAATGAACAATATACTCAATCACATAACTACAGCACGATAAGAAATCAAATAAATAAAATAAAATACAACACAAGTCTAATGTAAATAAATCTAACTCAACAATATCCAAGTCTCAAACAAAGTACGCCGGAGACAAATCCGGTACCAAAAACTACAGAAGAAGCTAACTTGATAACTAGTGATTCCGGCTAAATCTTCCGGAATCGTGACTGAACTACTAAGTCCAAGACTGCAGCTACTCACCCTGTGATCCATAAGATGTCGGATACCGGTCCTCTAAGGCATAGTCTGGAAAAATATATCCAGTCAGGATTGGAACGAAATACACCTCTAACAGCAGTTCCACATATATTGATAAAACTATAATACAGTGTAAAAAAATACAAACAGATATAAAAACTGGCAATAAGGAATATTGGCGAGCATGAATATACTGGAAACAGAAATACTGAAATAAAGGAATACTGGAGCATATAATGTACATCTAGAATGAAATAGAAATCCAAGTACACGCTAGAATAATAAACTGGTATGTAAAGGTGTACAAGAACAAAACTAGAACATGTGGGGATGCTAGATTAATACACTAGAGATACATGTCAAGAATCATCTAACTAAGTGTGTGAAATATCAGCATATCATGAGATCGGCTTGGGACTGATAAGACTCACTACATTGGTTAGCGATCATCCCTGAGGTCAGGCCAATCCATCCGGATAGCTATGATGCGAGTAATAGTCAGGCTAACCATATGTAACAGTGATGAGGCATGTAATGGTAAGGCTGTACCGACGTGAGGCATGGGTGAGCTATGATGCATGTAAAGTTGGGTACGATTATAGAAGCATAAAAAATACGCTGGATAGCTATACGCAGTATGTTGATGCAGGGCAGCGTAAATAGAGGACCTCAGAGCCATCAACGTACAACAGAGCTTTTCCGCTGAGCACAGCGTAAAGTATAAACTCAAGGACCATCCGCGTAAGGCAGTATATCCAGGCTGCTTCAGCATAAAAAGGGTGCTACATCGCCTTTATGACGTAAAACTCATCCGCTTTTAATACAGCATTGAAGTGTACTAGAGACGCTTCGTATTCCACGAAATGAACCTGACAAGTCGTGCAGTGAACCTGACAAATTATGTAGTGAACCTGACGTCTGACTCCTGACAAAGAGTACTGCACGACTACCCAGGCGACAACTATAATGATGGCACGACACTGCAACCCAGGCTGTCATTTACTGCCATTTCCTTGGCGTAAACCGCTTTTACGCATACAAAGGAATATACTGCCTAGTTTTACACAGGAAGATGTGAGCTGTTTACGCTCCACAGAAGACAAACAGCCTGCTACGTCAAAAGCTGCTCTTCATACAGGGCTCGAGGCACATCTCTGCATTTAATGCGCAGAGTAATAACAGAACTCGAGGCACGTCTCTGCATTTAATGCGCAGAAAGGGTGGCAGACCTTCAAAATACGCCTCTGCATTTAATGATCAGGATAATGGCGGATCTCTGTATTTAATGCAGGATATTTGATTAAATGTCACTGAACCGTCGTTTAGTGACATCCTCTTTGCGTAAACTACTTTTACGCATACAAGGGGATACACTGCCCAGTTTTATACAGGCAGACGTGAGCTTCTTACGCTTCGCAGAAGACAAACAGACTGCCACGTCAGCAGTTACTCTTCGTACAGGATTCCAGGCACGTATCTGCATTTAATGAGCAGAATGATGGCAAATCTTCAAGACACGCCTCTGTATTTAATACGCAGGATGGGGTCAGATCTCTGTATTTAATGCAAGAGATTTGATTATATCTTCAAAAGTCGTAATTTCGGCTAAGACGTCCACGTCATCACCTTGGCACATTATGCCAACTCAGGCCACAATCAGAGGAGGAGGATTAGCTATCTTCTGCGCCCACTCGGCTTCTACACCCACTCGGCTTCTACGCCCACTCGGCTTCTATGCCTACTTGGCTTCTACGCCATGGTGACAGTTATTGGCTTCTACGCCAACCTCTTCTACACAAAGGATAACTACCTACGTGGCTTCTACGCCGTAATCTTTGCAGCAGTTATACGTGTTGTCCCTTAGTTGGACACGCGTCACATGCTCATTTAAAAGTTCATCTATACGCGGGCAATGGTTATTATAACCATCGTGTAAAAGGGTGCTATAATTTCCATTACTCGGTTTCTACACCGACTGAGTGGTCACTGTCACTAAAACTCTATAAATAGAGACCTCTATCAACAGAGGTCCGAGGTCAAAAATTGGTGGAGAAAACGGTCAAAAAAGAGAAGAATCCAGAGCTCAAGCAAAGAGTAGTGATCGACGACTTTGGCATCGAGCATCCACTCTCTTCAGCAACCTTCGAAGCTGCTTTCTGTCTTCTACGGCACTTCTTCATCATCGTGTGGTCCAAGGGACAAAGTGATCGACTGCAGATCATACTCCTATAGCAATATTTATCTAGATTAAATAAATTGTACTCGATATTCCTCGTATAGGATTAAATTGTATAAACTTGTTTGTAAACCGAAGAGCGGGGTTTTCGTAAATATAAAAACCTTGTCGTTTCCTTATTTCTTTCGTTTATTTATCCGAAACAAGATGACAACTCTACTGGGGACATCTTTCTCTTTTAATGAGGAAGCAATTGCTCAACACGATGCGGTATCCGTAGGATCCGTAAAGAAGACACTGGTCGTCCAGTTCGACCAGTCTGCCTACGAAGACATGCTTCGAACAGGGGGTAGCTCTCACTCTCTCTCTGTCCAAGACAACAGGAAGCTGCATAAGGTCTGGATGCCCAAGACACCCCCTACCATTCCCGTCGACTCTCCGACCTCTCCGACCAACAAGGTGGTAGCATCGCTGCCTCCGCGTCTTGTGCGTAAAATTCAGTCTCCCGTCACTGACGGAATAGACAAAACTTCTGGCAATGCCTCAGTGCTAATCCAGAAGTATACTCCGCGCCTTGCGCATAAAATTTAGTCTCCCGTCACTGACGGAATAGACAAAACTTCTGGCAATACCTCAGTGCTAATCCAGAAGTATACTCTACGCTCTGCGCATAAAATCCAGTCTCCCATCGATGACGTGGCAGACAGAATATCTGATAATGCCTTAGCGCCAAATTAAAAGTTCCAAACGCACTCCACGCGTAAAGATGCATCTGCCCTCCGCGGAAAAGCAGATGATCCCTGCAATCTACGTAAGGGAAAGCAAGTGGCGGAATACTCAACTTTTTGGCCTTTATGCCAGTAAAGAAAGAATCTGCCCGCCCTCCGGATTACGCGAGGAGCTGACGGACGACTAAGGACCTCTTCGGCTTTACGCCAACCTGAGCAGAGCTCCAATTTACGCCAGGAGAGGTCCTTCAGCGTAAAGCAGGCTCAGTTTGCGGAAAGACAAACTCCTCGGGGATTATCCGCTACCCAGATGGCCAACCTGTTGTATACGGGTGGCACACGAAAAACTATGGTCCCCAACATCCGCATGCCCATTGATGTGAACAGAAGGAAAGCCATCTTCTTCTTCTTCTTCTTCTTCTTCTGCACATCCTCCTGACCTGCGCAAGTATCTGATCCAGAAACGCAAGGAAAGGGGATCTTCCAGCATGTCTATTACGCCTCCTTTCGAGCACTGTTGTAATAGTCATAGGATTGTAATTAATTATTGCTGTTCTGAAGCAAAACGGTCAGTTTTTGACCGGTTGAGCTACTCTTCGTCTTTCCAGGAAAAAGCGCCCACGCATGCATCTGTGAACATGGCTTCATATACCTAGAGGAAGGTCGAGCTCAAGACGTCATCCTTCTAGGACTCCGAGCCGAAGGAGATTCAACCAGCTCCTTAGGAATACTGAAGCTGGGGTGTTCCAAAACACTCGTTCGAGGTCGTGACAAACGCCTTCGTACTCTTCTGATTCCAAAGATGGGGGTCGCCAGTCTCCCGAATTAGATACTGAAAGTATAGAGTCAACTTCTACAGAGACCTATACTCATCCTTCAATGACACCCAGGAAGAGGGGAGTTTATGCCATTGAAGATGAACACGAGGAAGCTTCCCTGTCAGGGAGCACTGAGCAACGCATTACTACACTGGAGACATCTCTGAAAGAAATGCAATCCATGATGGAGAACATGCACCAGATGATGCTGACTCAACACACAGCTGCTATGGCTCAAGCATCGGTCCCTCCAAATCAGATACGTGTGGGGGTGGACTTACCACCATCCAACACGATCCAAAAGCCTGCTCTAGATCAGGAGTCAGCAGTTCCTCCGCTTCCTCGCTCGGAGAATGTGTTAATGCAACCAATTCCTCACCACTCCGTGGTCCCGCTACCGGCTGAAAATTCGATGTAGGCAGTACAGGAGTTGAAAGTCCAATCGATGCCTTGAAGCACAAAGATCAGCTTAAGAAATTGGGAATCAACCAGCCTTACTCGGCTATCTGGGAAGAGGCCTCTTTCCTTCCTAGATACAAACCACAGACCATGGCTCTGTTCAAGGGAAAAATATCACCGAGTCAGTACATGAACTACTTCGGTATGATGACGGTGTTATTACAAGGGAATGACGCCCTCCTCACTCGGGTGTTCAAGGGCTGTCTCTCGGGAGTGGCTTATCAGTGGTACCGCAGCCTGGCGGACAACTGCATTACTTCCTTCGAAGACTTCAAAGCTTTATTCTTCGCACGATTCTACGAGGGAGGAATGGACATGTCTATGTCCTCTCTCATCGAAGTGAAGAAGAGGGAAAAAGAGGACGTTCGCACCTTCATCGAACGTTTCCGTCAAGCCACTTTGTAAATGCCTCCCAGAGTTCCAGACTCGGCATTGGTGGACATTTGTAGGAAGAACGTGCTTCCCGTAATCTCGGTGTTCACAGGACCATATCAGTTCCATGATTGGCCCTCGTTCATCATCTCAGCGGTAGCCGCCGAGGACAACAGTCGGAAGGCGCGTGAAAATGGTATCATGATCTCTGCCTCCGACAGAGACAAGAGGTCATCCCCCAACAGCGACCATCCTCGCAGTTCCAAAGGAAAAGAAGCTCTGGCGATCAATACGTCCAGACAAAAGACTGCGGCAACCACGAAGACGAAATCTGGGACTTCCAGGCCCAATAAAGTGTACTCTTTCGACGACGATGATATTCCGAGCATATTCGAGTGTCTCATCAAAAGCGGCAAGATTACCCTTGTTTATGGTGGAAAACGAAAGAATGAAAATATATTCAAGATGGGGTTTACACGAAACCCGCCTTCTTTGATTTACAAACAAACTTGTACAATTTGATCCTATACGAGGATGTGGGAGTACAATTTTTTTAATCTGGGTAAATATTGCTATAGGTGTTTGATCTACAGTCGATCACTTTAGCCCTTGGACCACACGATAATGAAGAAGTACCGTAGAAGACAAGAAGCAGCTTCGAAGGTTGCAGAAGAGGGTGGATGCACGATGCCAAAGTCGTCGATCCCTACTCTTTGCCTGAGCTCCGGAATCTTCTTCTCTCCCTCTCTCTCTTGACCTCTGGTTTGATCTTTTTGGAGGCTTTTAGACTAATTCCTTCTACCTTCCAATTTGTTGACCTTGGATCTGATATTGGTTTTCTTGACCAATTTCCGACCTTGTTCCTCATTGATAGAGGTCTCTATTTATAGAGTTTTAGTGATAGTGACCACTCCGTCGGTATAGAAATCGAGGAGTCGAAAGTACAGCACCCTTTTACACAATGGTTAAAATAACCAATGCCTGCGTATAGATGATCCTTTGAATGAGCGTGTGACGCGGGTCCAACTAAGGGACAAAATGCGTATAATCGCTACGAAGATCACGGCGTAGAAGCCACGTAGGTAGGTATCCCTCGTGTAGAAGAGGTGGACGTAGAAGCCAATGTCTGTCACCATGGCGTAGAAGCCAAGCAGGCATAGAAGCCGAATAGGCGTAGAAGCCGAGTGGTCATAGAGGCCGAGTGGGCGTAGAAGCCGAGTGGTCATAGAGGCCGAGTGGGCATTGAAGCAGAATGGGCGTAGAAGCCAAGTGAGCACAGGAGCTGAATAGGCGTAGAAGTCGCTGCGTACCGTGCCAGAGTGCTGATGTGGACGTCTTAGCCAGAATTGCGACTTTTGAAGATATAATCAAATCTCTTGCTTTAAATGCAGAGATTTGCCACCATCCTATGCATTAAATACAGAAGCGTGTTTTTGAAGGTCTGCAGCCCTTCTGTGCATCAGTCGCGGAGACGTGCCTCGAGAAACTGTCACCGCTCTGTGCATTAGACGTAGAGACGTGACTCGAGGAACTGTCATCGCTTTTTGCATTGGACGTAGAGACGTGCCTCGAGCCCCGTACGGAGTGCAGCTTTTGATGTGGCAGGCGGTTTGTCTACTGCAGAGCGTAAACAACTCATGTCTGCCTGTATAAAATAAGGCAGCATATCCCCTTGTACGCGTAAAAGCAGTCTCCGCTGAGGGGATGTCAATAAACGACGGTTCGGTGATATTTAATCAAATCCTCTGCATTAAATACAGAGATCCGCCATCATACTGTGGGGCACGTCCCGAGTGGTCTGCCATCTTTCCAGCCGTCGTTTGGGTAGCCGTGCAGCACTTTTTGTTAGGAGTCAGATGTCAAGTTCACTGCGTGACTTGACAGGTTCATTTAGGGGAAGACGAAGCGTTCCTCGTACGCTTTAACGCTGCTTTGAAAGCGGATGAGTTTTACGCCATGGAGGCAATAAAGCACCCCATCTACGTTGAAGAGGCCTGGACATACTGCATTTTACGCGGATGGTCCCATCATATTTTACGCCGTGCTCAGCGAAAAAGCTCCGTTGCACTCTTGATGGCCTTGAGGTCCCCTGCTTTACGCTGTCCTGCATCACCATGTTGCGTAGAGCTATCCAGCGTATTTTTCATGCTTCTACAAGACCCCCTTCAAAGCTTTCAAATTCCTCGAAATTTGGAACGCTTTGAATGAAGCATGAACCGCTCCTCGTAACTCGAAACATTTCTGAATGGAGCATTGAAATGGTCGATGCCGACTTTATGGCAGATTTTATTGGGGACTGGTGTGACCTCTCTCTCCTATAAAAGGCTGAGGAGTTTAACCTGTTCTCCCCGCATTCCTTTCTCCATACAAGGATGATCGCTGGAGTCTGTCGGGTACTTGGGATATCTTGAGGTCAAGAACGAGTATCCTCTGTGTGAATTCTTTGCAATTGACCGCTTTTGAGGACCGTTCAGATGTACGCGTGATCTGGCCGGCGTATCCTTCAGATGTGCGGGAAGTCGTGGATCGTGAAATCATTAGTCTGCAGCTTCTGAGCATAAACTAAACACCATCGAGCGTGAAATCATAGACTTATAGTTCCTGAGCGTGAAGTCGTAGGTTTGTAGCCTCTCGAGCATAAAAGCTACTGAGCACAAAGGCATCTGGGCGTAACACCCGACTTGTAGCCATCGAACGTAAAGCCGAAGATTCGTAGCTGTCGAGCGTAGAAAGCTCCTTAGCGTAGAACTGTAGATTTGTAGCTTCTGAAAAGAAAAAATTCCGAGCGTGAAGTCGAGGATCTGTTGCTTCTGAGCGTAAACTAAGCGCCACCGAGTGTGAGATCATCGATTTGTTATTTGCTGGCATGAAGTCGTAGGATTGTGGCCTCTCAAGCATAAAAGCTACCGAGCATAAAGGCATCCGGGCGTAAAACCATAGACTTATAGCTTGCGAGCGTGAAACCGTAGATCTGTTGCTGTCGAGCGTAGAAAGCTCCTTAGCGTAAGAACTGCTGACCTGCTTTGCGAAAAACTTTTCGAATTCGCTGACTGTCTGTCTTCTCTGAATAATAGGCTGACGTAGGACCCAATCATAACTGAATATTTAATTAGGAGATTTGGTTCGGGGTCTGAGGAGTCCATCCGAACTCTATATATATCCCAAGTTTTCTGAGAGAAAAACTTTTCATCCGTCTTCTGAGAAAGAAAGCCTCCGACTGTTCAAGCTCTTCTCCGAGTCTTCTCTGTGTCTTCAAAGTTTCCAATAATGGCCTCTAAGCAATCCTCCTCCTCTAAGGAAAAGAAGATTGATTCCTCTTCTCGTTCTTCTGTCCAAGCAGGAGTGCCTCCGGTTGGACAGGGCGAACCCCATTCTGAGCTGAGCATCCCGCCGATGAGCAGTGCACCCGGTCTGAAAGGTAGAGCTTTTCAGGAATTTGTCATTGATAGGAGCCATTAGTAGGTCTCCATTAGGCTGGGCTAACCTGTAAGTGTCATCTTCAATCATATAAGGACATTACTATTTCTTTATGATTGTTTGTACGGATTTTGTACCAGAGTTAATATGGACGTAGTACGATACCGTATTTGTTGAGGACTTCCCACTGGGAGAATTTTTTGTGGACCTATTATTCGTTGCGCACATTAAGTGCAAATAATAAGTTGGGGACAAGCCCTGCCAGAGGTAATATGGACATGGCAGTTTTTGTGGACTCAACACCACTAGCGTACTTAGAGTTAAGTACGGGTGCTAAGTTGAGATGACAACCGATATCAGAGGTAACATGGACATGATAATCGATGGCCGAATTTAGGAAGGTTTGTTCAGAGGTAATATGAACATGACAAACTCCCTGGGTTGTGACTCAATCGGGGATGGAGGTACACATCTGCTCAGAGGTAATATGGACATGGCAATTTTTGTCGACTCAACACCACTGGCGTACTTAGAGTTAAGTACGAGTGCTAAGTTGAGATGACAACCGATATCAGAGGTAACATGGACATGATAATCGATGGCTGAATTAAGGAAGGTTTGTTCAGAGGTAATATGAACATGACAAACTCCCTGGGTTGTGACTCTATCGGGGATAGAGGCATACATCTGCTCAGAGGTAATATGGACATGGCAGTTTTTGTGGACTCAATACCACTGGCATACTTAGAGTTAAATACGGGTGCTAAGTTGAGATGACAACCGATATCAGAGGTAATATGGACATGATAATCGATGGCCGAATTAAGGAAGGTTTGTTCAGAGATAATATGAACATGACAAACTCCCTGGGTTGTGACTCTATCGGGGATAGAGGCATACATCTGCTCAGAGGTAATATGGACATGGCAGTTTTTGTGGACTCAACACCACTGGCGTACTTAGAGTTAAGTACGGGTGCTAAGTTGAGATGACAACCAATATCAGAGGTAATATGGACATGATAATCGATGGCCAAATTTAGGAAGGTTTGTTCAGAGGTAATATGAACATGACAAACTCCCTGGGTTGTGACTCCATCGGGGATGGAGGTACACATCTGCTCAGAGGTAATATGGACATGGCAGTTTTTGTGGACTCAACACCACTGGCGTACTTAGAGTTAAGTATGGGTGCTAAGTTGAGATGACAACCGATATCAGAGGTAATATAGACATGATAATCGATGGCCGAATTTAGGAAGGTTTGTTCAGAGGTAATATGAACATGACAAACTCCCTGGGTTGTGACTCTATCGGGGATAGAGGCATACATCTGCTCAGAGGTAATATGGACATGGCAGTTTTTTCAGAAGAAGAAGATGATGGCTTGTTCCTTCTATTCATATTAGTGGGCATGCGAAGGTTGGGCACCATGGTTTTTCCTGTGCCACCTGTGTACAACAGGTTGGCCATCTGGGTGGCGGATAATCCCCGGGGAGGGTGTCTTTCCGCAACCTGAGCTTGCTTTACGCCGTGGGACTTCGCCTGGCATAATTTGAAGATTTGCTCAGACTGGTGTAAAGCTGAAGAGGTCCTCAGTCGGCCATCGGCTTCCCGCCTAATCCAGAGGGTAGGCAGATTGCTCCCTCGCTGGCGTAAAGGCCGAGAAGTTGAGTACTCTGCCACTTGCTTTCCCTTGCGGAGATCACAGCGCTCATCTGGTTCCCCGTAGAGGTCAGATATTGTCTTGCGCACGGAGCATGATTTGTACTTCCGATTTGGCGCTGAGGCATCATCAGAAGTTTTGTCTGTACCGCGCGTAGCGAGAGACTGGTTTCTACGCGTAGAGCGCAGTGGATACTTCTGGGTTAGCGCTGAGGCTTTGCCCGAAGTTTTGTCTGTACCGCGCGTAGCGGGAGACTGAATTTTACGTATGGAGCACAGAGGGAGCAATGCTACAACCTCATTGTTCGGAGAGATCGGAGAGATTGGAGAGTCCACAGGAATGGTAGAGGAGGTCTTGGGCATCCAGACCTTGCGCAGCTTCCTGTTGTATTGGACGGAGAGAGGGTGAGAGCTACCCCCGGTTCAAAGCATGTCTTCGTAGGCAGACTGGTCGAATTGGATGACCAGTGTCTTCTTCACGGTTCCTATAGATACCGCATCGTGTTGAGCAATTACTTTCTCATCAAAAGAGAAAGACGTCCCCAGCAGAGTCGCCATCTTATTTGTGGTAGAAAATTGAAGAATGAAAATGTATTCAAGATGGGGTTTACACAAAACCTGCCTTCTTTGGTTTACAAACAAACTTGTACAATTTGATCCTATATGAGGATGTGGGAGTATAATTTATTTAATCTGGGTAAATATTGCTATAGGTGTCTGATATGCAGTCGATCACTTTAGCCCTTGGACCACACGATGATGAAGAAGTGTCGTAGAAGACAGGAAGCAGCTTCGAAGGTTGCAGAAGAGGGTGGATGCACGATGTCAAAGTCGTCGATCCCTACTCTTTGCCTGAGCTCCGGATTCTTCTCTCTCTCTCTCTCTCTCTTGACCTCTGGTTCGATCTTTTTGGAGGCTTTTAGACTAATTCCTTCTACCTTCCAATTTGTCGACCTTGGATCTGATATTGGTTTTCTTGACCAATTTCCGACCTTGTTCCTCATTGATAGAGGTCTTTATTTATAGAGTTTTAGTGATAGTGACCACTCCGTCGGTGTAGAAATCAAGGAGTGGAAAGTACAGCACCCTTTTACACAACGGTTAAAATAACCAATGCCTGCGTATAGATGATCCTTTGAATAAGCGTGTGACGCGGGTCCAACTAAGGGACAAAACGCGTATAATCGCTACAAAGTTCACGGCGTAGAAGCCATGTAGGTAGGTATCCCTCGTGTAGAAGAGGTGGACGTAGAAGCCAATGTCTGTCACCATGGCGTAGAAGCCAAGCAGGCATAGAAGCCGAATAGGCGTAGAAGCCGAGTGGTCATAGAGGCCGAGTGGGCGTAGAAGCCGAGTGGTCATAGAGGCCGAGTGGGCGTTGAAGCCGAATGGGCGTAGAAGCCGAGTGAGCATAGGAGCTGAATGGGCGTAGAAGCCGCTGCGTACCGTGCCAGAGTGCTGATGTGGACATCTTAGCCGGAATTACGGCTTTTGAAGATATAATCAAATCTCTTACATTAAATGCAGAGATTTGCCACCATCCTGTGCATTAAATACAGAGGCGTATTTTTGAAGGTCTGCAGCCCTTCTGTGCATCAGTCACAGAGACATGCCTCGAGAAACTGTTACCGCTCTGTGCATTAGACGTAGAGACGTACCTCGAGCAACTGTCATCGCTCTGTGCATTGGACGTAGAGACGTGCCTCGAGCCCCGTACGGAGTGCAGCTTTTGATGTGGCAGGCGGTTAGTCTACTGCAGAGCGTAAACAGCTTATGTCTGCCTGTGTAAAATAAGGCAGCGTATCCCCTTGTACACGTAAAAGCAGTCTCCGTTGAGGGGATGTCAGTAAACGACGGTTCGGTGATATTTAATCAAATCCTCTGCATTAAATACAAAGATTCGCCATCATACTGTGGGGCGAGTCCCGAGTGGTCTGCCATCTTTTCAGCCGTCGTTTGGGTAGCCGTGCAGCACTTTTTGTCAGGAGTCAGATGTCAGGTTCACTGCGTGACTTGACAGGTTCATTTCGGGGAAGACGAAGCGTTCCTCGTACGCTTTAACGCTGCTTTGAAAGCGGATGAGTTTTACGCCATGGAGGCGATGAAGCACCCCATCTACGCTGAAGCGACATGGACATACTGCATTTTACGTGGATGGTTCTATCATATTTTATGCCATGCTCAGCAGAAAAGCTCCGTTGCACTCTTGATGGCCTTGAGGTCCCCTGCTTTACGCTGCCCTGCATCACCATGTTGCGTAGAGCTATCCAGCGTATTTTTCATACTTCTACTACCCTTCCCGAGGAGAAGTGGCCTAATAAAGTCGGTAGTACTAACAACCCAAAGTACTGCATCTTCCATAGATACATACACTACTCTACGAAGGTGTGCTATGTACTAAAGAGGAAGATCCAGGAGCTGATCGATGCTAAGGCCATCACTCTGCGCAACAGCGAGAAGACGGTCACAGCCAATATGATCTCTCTGCAATTTGGCGATCTGCCTCCCCAAGAAGTCCCGGATGGCGTTACACCTATGTCCCGGACAACGATGAACATCGTTAATCTCCCTCCAGCTAGGGGTCAAAATCATGACTTGCTACCCCTAACTACCCAGCGAGGTAAGATTATGTGGGTTCATCCAGACCTGGTGTCGGAGATCGAGAAAGTGACTCAAGCTGCTAAGGCTAAGTCCAAAAAGAACTCAAAGCATAAGCCGTGTCACATGATTACGGTACACTCGGCCTCAAAAGACGAGGTCTTGGCTACTGGAACCCGTTCAGGAAAAGCTTACCTCAAGGACTATAGAGCAAGTCAGGAAGATGCACCGACGGACGCTTCAGCTACCAAGCCTTCAGAACCAGAGCCCGCCACACTAGAGACCGGTCCTTCGAGACCAAATTCGGCGGACAAGGGGAAGCAAAAAGAAGTGCGCTTCGATAAACCTGTGAAGAACTGTCACACCCCAGTCCCAAAAATATGTAGGACTAGGACACGCGAGCATGCCAGCCGTATGAATATGGCGCTCCAATATATGGAAACCATATCACACGTACGCTGTAATATGAATAGCAATTCACAAGTGGTAAACATATATGTCACAAAACATAACTAAATCTTATCCACAGAAATCATATATAAATGAATAACCCATACCTATACTATATCTCAATGTAAAGTATATAATGATGGTAGTCGAATGGAAACAAATCCACTACCGGACTAGAATATAGATTAGACAAGGTAAATACAATATGAATATTAACTACCAATCATGAGCTCGAAGAGAAGTCCTCATTGCAATATACGTAGCAAGTCCGGATCTGCGCTCCTGTGAATACTCAAGAACAGATACACCTGGCAGAGAACCAGGTCCGCAGAGGGACATAACAAGATACTTAAACACATGCCATAAAGTAAATACTGTGAAAACTCAAGGGTGACCTAACCATCTAAGTGAAATGCACTTTGAGGACAACTTGAGTATATGGGAAGGTGTAGGCTAGACATATGCTGACGTAATTCACCAGTCGTGACAACTGGCTAATATATGCCACACATGCCCCCATAGGAGGGCGCTCAGTAATAACGTCCATCTCCGAAGAGCATGGCATCTGTATAATATAACGTCCATATCACTCCGTCGAGTGTGGCATCAGTGTAAAGGAAGTGGGGTGTCCCATACGCCTACAAGTCGTCCTCCCCGCCCAATGATCTAAGCATGTTGCATTCACAACACCCGTCAGCTACTACGCCTCGGCGTCGTAACTCTGGCTCATAGTCTATCGCTAGAACAGTAGCCCAATCCTTACAACCAACAATAAAAAGGATGGAACCATTATACCACGCTAGTCTATGCTCCACCTACCAATAACTGCTAAGTCTTCTAACATGCATCACTATTAACAGTTATTCCCTATCCGTCGCACGCCTACACGTACAGGTGGCCAACCACATACGCAGGACCGTGTCCTATATGAGACTCACAACACGTGTAAGAGATGTGTCAAGGCCTGGGAGTCATACGAATAACTCCACACTTTAGGTGGGTCCTCTAGACACTAGGTCAGACACTATCCTAACGTCAACGCATCCGTTGACTGCATCCGAGTCTCTCTCGGACGCGCATAATTTAAGATAATAAACATGCATCTAATGTATAGAATTTAAACAGTATAACAAAGGCAAGGTATACTTGCCTGGCAGGCGACTGTGTAGTCCCAATAACCAGCTCCGGAAGTCGCGTAGAACCAATCCAATCAGTCCTCGATGTCAGCGTGCGCAGGTACGGGAATTAGGGTAACGACTGCGGGTTGTCTTGGCAAAGGTGACGAGTCCACGATGACGACGATGGCGACGGTAATGACGATATAATGATTGGGTTATGGTTAAGGGGATGATTTGGCAAATAGTGGTGGTTATATTGAGGATGGGGGTTTTAAATGGTGATGATGATCACAATGGTGATGATTATGGAATCAAGATATTATTTATGATGCTAGTGGTGACATGGAGGATGACTAGGTTGGTGGTGACGAGGGCGATGATGTGGAGGAGGGTGATGACCAGGAGGACGATGTGGGTGATTAGGGTTAAGGTATTGGTGACGATGATGGTTGCCGCTGACGAAGATGGTGATGACGAGGGTGGTTAGGGTTTAAGTGTTGAGGACGAATGATAATGATGATGCTCAAGAGGGTGAGGACGACGACAAAGACAAGGTTAGTTACGGCGATGACGGTGATGGTGAACGATGAAGGTGGTGTTAATGTAGGTGGTGGTGGCTGAACTCCGGCCAGGGTGGTCCGGTCAGGGAGGGGCCGGTGAATGGTGGTGGTGGTGTAGACTGATGGTGGCAATAGAGGCTGTAGGAAAGAGAGGAGGTGGAGGCCAGGGTGGCAGGCGGAGGTCCGGCCAGGGGTATTGACGACAGGGAGGAGAGGAGAAGGGAAAGGGAGTCAAGGTTGAAGAGGAGGAGGACCGAGGTGGTGATGGGTGGTGGACAGGGTAGTGCTCGTAGTGGTTCAGCGAGTCCGTTGGGTCGTCGGCAGCACTCTCCGACTTCAGGCGGGTGGATCCGGTCGAGTACAGGCAGTGATGGTGAGGCGTTCGGTTTGGTAGTCGACGTGGGCGGGTCTCCGATCGAGGGGATTCGGCTTCGACGGGTCGGTGCCGACGGTCGGTGCAGAGTTCAGCGAGGGTGTTCGTACGGTGAGGTCGACCGGGGGATGGCTGGATAGGTCATCGTGGAGACTTCAGCGGGGTTCTGGGGTCGCGGAGGGTCGGGTCGATGAAGTTTAGCGGAAGAGCAGCTGATTGGCGGTCGTGCAGGCCGGCGGGGTCGACTGTGAATGGCGATGCAGCGATGTTCTCCGGCCGACGTGCAGGTGGAGAAGGAGGGGATAGTCATGGCCGCGGTTGGTCGAGCTGGTAGTTGTGTTTGGATGATGGGGAATCGGAGCGGGATGAGGTCCGGCGTGGCGGGGCTGCTCGTCGAGGTGGCTGGGTGTCGGCTCCGGCGACGGCTAGAGGAAGGAGGAAGAGGGTGAACATGAAGTATAAGGGAGGTCGGCTGAGAGTTTTCCTAGGTTTTGTTTAGAAAAGGAAAAAGGGAAGAAAGTTGTACTTATACATATGTGGTCTTTGGGTTTGGGTTGACCAAGGATTAGGGCTTGGTCAACACTCCTTGGAATGGGCCTTGGCCTACATGGGGATGTTTGGGAGGGCTAGAATTTGCATTAATTACATACAAGGATAACATTTAAACTAACGGGGTGATGTGTGCGCTGTACATCCCAAAAATTATGGGGAAAATTCACGTGAAGGGAAAATTGGATTTCTTTACGTATTGTCCAAGGGTGGGGATACCTCAATGCATTTTTGCATAATAGCCCCCAACAATTGGAAAAATTGCACAAGGCAGAAATTAGATTTAATTAATTTAATTGAATGCGCACGATGTTTTGGAATTAATTAGGAGTACCTTGGAATAAAATTAGGTCGAGCACAAGCATCTGGGCGTAGGGGATACAGTGTAGAATATTAATAAAATTTGGGTTGTACAAAATGGTCAAGATTATGTCTCCAAATTCTGATTTGAACGCACAAGGGTACCGAGTTGGTATTATTCTAGAATTTGGAAATAACGTCCGCGACGTTTATTGTGCGATTAAAATGTCGCACTGAAAAGCATGATTATAAATTATACAGAGGTCAGAATAGATGGTGGTCAAGTCTAGGACAGGGTTGTGGAATTTGTAGACAGACAATGGCCAGTGTAGTGCTCCAATGAATGAAGCAACGGTAACGTGTGCTAAGCGTCATAACCAATACAAAAATTAAATAAACACTGAGTCCTATTTCTATTTGGATTTAATCTAGCCCTAGTTTCTCTATTTGTGTCGAATAAACCTAATTTTTGGTGAGGGGGTTTACAATCTACCCAACTTAAAAGTAATTTCGTCCTCGAAATTAAAATAGGGCATAATTTGGTTTAAATTCTTCACATGTGTGCATCAGGCAAGTCAATCGTGATCTCTTCCAAAAATTTAAGATTTATTCAACTCCATCGCAATCACCTTTAAATTTGATTAACCATTATTTAGATCAACTTCAACATATTACACTATCTTCTCGATTTTCTAATTAATTAATTCCCATCCAATCTAATTCAAATTTATATAACACCCCGATTCAAAATTTATCTCGCAATCTCAACTATCATAATATCCTCTAGAAAGCAATTATAATAAAATATTATTCTCATTTTCAACTTATGAATTCTATACTCTTCCGATTTCACCTTCAATTTACATCCTCAATATTTCCAATAGGTGATTTAGCACTCAAAAATTTAATTCTTGATTCAATTCATCGCATTTGGATTTCAGTTCGACCAAGTTTATATTTAGTGTTCTATTTTATTTTTTCTCGAGATTTAGATCGATGATTCAGTCCCCAATTCTAAAAATTCAAGTCACGTGCTGAAAATTTAAAATTCATTGATCCTCATCATCTTACTTATTCGTCCAAAATTTTAATATTTTAAAAATGACTTGAACCATTCAATCAGATTTTGCTCGATCACAATCTAAAGAAATTCCTCTCAAGCTGATAAATGCAACTGCTACCCAACTTAGAGTTTACCCATCTATCACATAAGGCTCTTACATTTAAGAAATCTCATTCCTTAATTTTTTTTTAATCATGCTACTCAATCCTTAAAAGTTTTAACACCAAATATATTACATGTGATATGCCCTTGGTTATAAAACAATCATCAAATAAGGTAATTTGGCCTATCGAGTATATCTAATGCTATCTGTGAACCAACTTATGCTAAGCACGAGTTTCATCTTTCCGAAATAAGGGAAGACGAAAAACAATAATAAAGAGTTCAAGGGGAGGTAATAGATTAGGAGTAGGGGGATCAAGGCGTTTAAAGAATTTAATAGGAATTGTCAAGGCAGTTGTGGATTGAAATTCTATTTTGGTAATTCCTATTCACATGCTCGCATCGGTACAGTTATGTAACGGATACGATATGCTCAGACATATCTAGAGGGTAAGTACATTTCGTCTACTAATTACTATATATCTCAATCCACGTAAAGTAATTATACGAAGGGCGAACCAAGCGCACTATGGTTGATCAGACCGTAGTATACTGATTCTGAAATATATTAGTGTACGCGTCCAATAATACATATGTCATGAACAAGTTTGATAAAAGGATGAGCTTGCAAAACTAGGCTGTAAAATAGTAGCATAAGTCAAGGTAGTATATAAATATAAATGCGCTAGATCATGATAAAATAAGGTACAAATAATTCAAGTTCACAAACCAAACAAAATAAGACTCTACAGCCTCTACAGTTGTACCACTAACACCTTGTCTAAGCTGCTAGTCGACAAAAATAGGGGTATGGGCCTCTAAGTTCTACCATCAGAAATAATACTATTGTCTTATGCAAGCATATAGTTAATATCATTCAATTATACTACAATAATTATGTCAAGAGGACTATGTGTCACTAGGTTGTGAGGCATACTACCCAACTCAAAAATTAATTATCTAATACTGTGATAGTCTTGAGGGGGTTCTACAAAAAAAAAAAAATATTATCCTTACAAATAAAGCATAACTCTTATTGGAGTTTACGAGAAAATTAGCCTATTACATTATATTGGTAATGGTCACCTTAAGTTCTAATCATAGTGCTCATAGATCAAGTGTCAATCGTAAGAATGGAAGAGCTACCGGTTCTTAAATGAAAGGAGGATATATCTATACTGGGTTATGGGTACAAATTATGCGGTTTAGGACTAAGGGTAATCATCAAATTACAATCTACCAGAATAACTTAAAACTATCAAGTTCTAGCTATCAAGCACATAAATTCAAGGTTCAAGATTACAATTATCACCTTAGTAAACTATATATCCTATCATAGAATAAGGTCACTTGGCCTATAATAGGAGGAGCCAAGTGGCACGAGTTGAAGGATGAAGGAGGAAAAACACAGTTTAAATCGTTGCACAATTGGTGAACGTTAAGGTTACAGGGACAAGATATGAAATTACAATAGAGGGACTCAAGATAATATCATGGTTTCCTAAGGGAAAGGTGGTGAGAAAATCTCCGTATTTGATGTGCGACCAAGGGAAATGTCATACTCGTTGCTCTGAGCTTCCTGAGGTACTGTCTGCTAATATCAAGACAAGGATCTATATCCTAACATTATCTCACTATGCACATTAGGTTCCGTCCCTACATTCGATCTCAGATTTCTATTGGCTCCTTAATACTAGGGTCAACCATTAGGGTCAAATCTCTAACTAGCTCTAGTAGTACCTATACTACTCTTAAGTCATTCATAATTATGTCAAGGAATAATGGTAAGCCATTCTTTAGATAAGGGTACCAGGGTTCACTAAATATTCTAAACTTAGCGATGTGTCAGGGTTCTAGTTACTCTTAATAGGAAGTTTACTCTACTTATTATCTAACAACAGGGACTTCTATATTCTACGAGAAGGCTACACTCAAGGAACTATCAGGGATGCACATGAATCAAGCAGGATGCAATTATTCAAATAGAATGAATTGGGAGGAGGAGGAGTCATAGTCAGATGTGGATGAGATCCTATACTCTAATCCTATGTGCAGGCTTGCTCGGTACAGTAACATAACCGAGACAATATGCTCTGACCTGCATGGGCCACCACAAAAACATGTCACGCCCCAGTCCCAAAAATATATAGAACTAGGACACGCGAGCATGCCAGCCGTATGAATATGGCGCTCCAATATATGGAAACCATATCACACGTACGCTGTAATATGAATAGCAATTCACAAGTGGTAAACATATATATCACAAAACATAACTAAATCTTATCCACAGAAATCATATATAAATGAATAACCCATACCTATACTAGATCTCAATGTAAAGTATATAATGATGGTAGTCGGATGGAAACAAATCCACTACCGGACTAGAATATAGATTAGACAAGGTAAATACAATATGAATATCAACTACCAATCACGAGCTCGAAGAGAAGTCCTTATCGCAATATACGTAGCAAGTCCGGATCTGGCTCCTGTGAATACTCAAGAACAGATACACCTGGCAGAGAACCAGGTCCTCAGAGAGACATAACAAGATACTTAAACACATGCCATAAAGTAAATACTGTGAAAACTCAAGGATGACCTAACCATCTAAGTGAAATGCACTTTGAGGACAACTTGAGTATATGGAAAGGTGTAGGCTAGACATATGCTGACGTAATTCACCAGTCGTGACAACTGGCTAATATATGCCACACATGCCCCCATAGGAGGGCGCTCAGTAATAACGTCCATCTCCGAAGAGCATGGCATCTGTATAATATAACGTCCATATCACTCCGTCGAGTGTGGCATCAGTGTAAAGGAAGTAGGGTATCCCATACGCCTACAAGTTGTCCTCCCCGCCCAATGATTTAAGCATGTTGCATTCACAACACGCGTCAGCTACTACGCCTCGGCGTCGTAACTCTGGCTCATAGTCTATCGCTACAACAGTAGCCCAATCCTTACAACCAACAATAAAAAGGATGGAACCATCATACCACGCTAGTCTATGCTCCACCTACCAATAACTGCTAAGTCTTCTAACATGCATCACTATTAACAGTTATTCCCTATCCGTCGCACGCCTACACGTACAGGTGGCCAACCACATACGTAGGACCATGCCCTACATGAGACTCACAACACGTGTAAGAGATGTGTCAAGGCCTAGGAGTCATACGAATAACTCCACACTTTAGGTGGGTCCTCTAGATACTAGGTCAGACACTATCCTAACATCAACGCATCCGTTGACTGCATCCGAGTCTCTCTCGGACGCGCATAATTTAAGATAATAAACATGCATCTAATGTACAAAATTTAAACAGTATAACAAAGGCAAGGTATACTTGCCTGGCAGGCGGCTGTGTAGTCCCAATAACCAGCTCCGGAAGTCGCGTAGAACCAATCTAATCAGTCCTCGGTGTCAGTGTGCGCAGGTACGGGAATTAGGGTAACTGCTGCGGGTTGTCTTGGCAAAGGTGATGAGTCCACGATGACGACGATGGCGACGGTAATGATGATGTAATGATTGGGTTATGGTTAAGGGGATGATTTGGCAAATGGTGGTGGTTATATTGAGGATGCGGGTTTTAAATGGTGATGATGATCACAATGGTGATGATTATGGAATCAAGATATTATTTATGATGCTAGTGGTGACATGAAGGATGACTAGGTTGGTGGTGACGAGGGCGATGATGTGGAGGAGGGTGATGACCAGGAGGACGATGTGGGTGATTAGGGTTAAGGTATTGGTGACGATGATGGTTGTCGCTGACGAAGATGGTGATGATGAGGGTGGTTAGGGTTTAAGTGTTGAGGATGAATAATAATGATGATGCTCAAGAGGGTGAGGACGACGACAAAGACAAGGTTAGTTACGGCGATGACGACAATGACGGTGATGGTGAACGATGATGGTGGTGTTAATGTAGGTGGTGGTGGCTGAGCTCCGGCTGTCACGCCCCAGTCCCAAAATCTATGAGACCAGACACGTGGCAATGGCCAGCTGGTACGACTTCGCAGGGCTTTCCAATTTAATGGACCCGACGAAGTGCACTTACGCTGTCCATGGTCAAGTGATCCAAGTAATAGTCTATTTCTAATATATAACAACTAAATCTAAATCTCAATCCAGGGTAAGTAATCTCAAGAAAGAACGATACGCATCATCAGTCTGCAGCCCAATAACACATCCATTCGAACAGACCAGAAGAACAATATAGGTCTATAAACACTAGGCTATATAAGCAGAATAAAATGGAAGTACTACAAGACTGAAATAGCTGAAAATGTAAATATACCTGCAATGATGTCCACACTCTATTAGATCAAGTATCCTGCAACTGCACAAACAACCTGGAAGGGAACCAGGTCCTCAGAGGGACGTAACAAGATACAAAAAAATACATGCCATAAAGTAAGTACTGAGTAAATAAAGGGGGTGTGCTAACCATCTAAGTGAATGCTATTTAAGGACAACTTGAGTGTATGGGAAAGTGTAGGCTAAACATATGATGACGTAATTCACCAATCGTGACAACCGGCTAGTGTATGCCACATATGCCCCCTATAACACGGGCACCTGATAACGTCCATCTCCGAGGAGCATGGTATCTGAAATAGTATAACGTCCAACGTTCTTTAGAGTATGGTATCTGCAATATGTAACAAGTAACGTCCAACACTCGAGAGAACGTGGTATCTGCAATATATATACGTCCGTATCACTCCGTCGAGTGCGGTATCTGCATAGAAGGAGTGGGTGTCCCATACGCCTACTAGTCGTCCTCCCCGCCCCATGATCTAAGCATGTTGTATCCACAACACGCTTCCGCTACTACGCTGGGGCGTCGTAACTCTGGCTCATAGTCAACGTTAGCGCAAGGGTCCATCCCTACAACCAAACAAGGACAGAGATAGGACCATTGTACCACGCTAGTCTATGATCCACCTACTAATAACTGCTAAGTCTTCTATCATGCATCACTAATAGCAGTTATTCCCTATCCGTCGCACGCCTACACGTACAGGTGGCCAACCACATACGCAGGACCGTGCCCTACATGAGACTCACAACACGTGTACGAGATGTGTCAAGGCCTGGGAGTCATACCAATAACTCCACAACTTTAGGTGGGTCTACTAGACACTAAGTCAGACACAAGTCCTAATGTCAACGCATTCGTTGACTGCACACGTGTATATAAATATAATAGAAGACTTATATTTAGGTCTTCTACTATATAACAAGCACGTGGCTAGGGTCTGCGACATATTTCCTCAGCTGCGATACGTGAAATACGTCATGTACTCCCTCTAATGATGGAGGTAATGCAAGACGGTAAGCCACTTCGCTAACTCGTTCCAGAATGTCAAAAGGTCCGATATACCTCGGACTCAGCTTGCCTCTGCCTCTGAATCTGATGGTACCACAAGTGGGCGATATCCTCAAAAATACGTGGTCACCCTCCTTGAACTCCAATGGTCTGCGGTGTGCATCTGCCCAGTGTTTCTGTCTGTCCTGTGCTGCGCGCAGGTGGCTCTGAATCTGCTTGACCTTCTCTACTGTCTGTGTCACCAACTCTGGACCCAGTATCTGACGCTCTCCCACGTCACTCCAACAAACTGGAGACCTGCATTTCCTGTCGTACAGTGCCTCATAGGGTGCCATCTGTATGCTTACCTGGTAACTGTTATTGTAGGAGAATTCCACCAAGTATAGATGGTCCTCCCAAGATCCTCCAAAATCAATCATGCACGCTCTCAACATATCCTCCAATATCTGTATCGCGCGCTCTGACTGTCCATCAGTCTGTGGTTGATACGCAGTGCTGAACTTGAGACGAGTTCCTAAGCTCTCCTGCATACTCCGCCAAAAATGTGACGTGAATCTGGAATCACGATCCGATACGATGCTGACAGGCACTCCATGTAATCATACTATCTGTCTCATATACATGTCAGCTAGTATCTCTATGGATTGCCCAACTCTGAAGGGCAAGAAATGTGCAGACTTGGTGAGTCTGTCTACGATAACCCAAACTGCATCCTCCCCGCTAGGGCTTCGCGGGAATCCTGTGACGAAGTCCATGGTAATGTGTTCCCACTTCCTCTCGGGAATGGGGAGTGGCTGCAATAATCCTGCAGTCCTCTGATGTTCAGCCTTGACTTGCTGACAAACTAAACACTTCGCCACAAATCTTGCAATTTCCCTCTTCATCCCATGCCACCAAAAATGCTGTCTCAAGTCTCGGTACATCTTCGTACCCCCGGAATGAATGGAATAAATCGAGCTATGAGCCTCTGTCATCAACTCTTGGCTAGCTCGCCACTCGAAACATATAGGCGATTTCCACACCTCAACGTTCCGTCTTCATGAATCCTGAGTCCCGTCTGCAGGCCGGCTTCGGTTCTCTCTCACAGACGTCGAAATCTCGTATCTGTAGGCAATGCTGCCTTGATTCTCTCAATCAAAGTAGACTGAACCTCAAGACTGGTCATCTGTCCATCCATGCCAGGCAATACGATCTCTATCCCAAGCTCCTGGAGATCCTCTAGCAACTGTCGCTGCGTCGTCAGAAAGTATGCCATGGGCTTCCTGCTTAAGGCATCTGCTACGACATTCGCCTTGCCAGGGTGGTACTGTAGCTCAATGTCATAATCTGTCATCAGCTCTAGCCAACGTCTCTGCCTCATATTGAGCTCCTTCTGCGTGTAGACGTACTTCAGGCTTTTATGATCTGTGTAAATCTCAACACGCTCACTATAAAGGTAATGTCTCCATAGATTTAGTGTAATTATTACTGCAGCTAGCTCCAAGTCGTGCGTCGGATAGTTTTTCTCATGAACTCTCAGCTATCTCGATGCGTAGGCTATCACCTCGCCGTGTTGCATCAGCATACATCCCAATCAACTCCCAAACGTATCACTATATACTACAAATCCTCCTGATCCTGAAGGTAGTGTCAAAATTGGTGCTGATGTCAGACGCTTCTTCATCTCACCGAAAAGCCGCCTGACACTCGTTGGTCCAGATAAACTCCTCGCCTTTATGCGTCAGTTGCGTTATAGGCGCATCTATCCTCGAGAAGTTTTCCACGAACCTCCGATAATATCCGGCAAGTCCGAGGAAACTCCTAACCTCCGTAACTGATGTAGGGGTAGGCCACGTCTCGACTGCAGCTATCTTCTCCGGGTCAACTGATAGTCCATCTCCGGATGATTATGTGTCCCAGAAATGGTACTCTATCCAAGCAGAACTCACATTTGCTGAGTTTGGCGTACAACCTTTCATGTCTCAGCGTCTCCAACACGATTCTGAGATGCCTCTCAGGCTCCTCCTGGCTCTTGGAATATATCAGGATGTAGTCTATAAATACACCATGAACTTATCCAAGTACTGGTGGAAGACATTGTTCATTTGGCTCACAATTACTGCTGGCGCTTGGTTAAACTAAACGTCATGACTAAAAACTCATAGTGTCCATACTACGTCCGAAAAGTCGTCTTAGGAATGCCCTCTCTCCGTAATTACTCTCCGTAATTAGATCTGATGATAGCTGGATCTGAGATCGATCTTCAAAATACATATGCGCCACTTAGCTGATTCAACTGTACCGTCCCGTTTTTCTTCGGTATAATTAAGATGGGTATTGCCCCATAGAGAAACACTAGCCCGACCAAAACCCTTGTCTAAGAGATCCTCCACGACGGACCCACAACTCAACCAACTCTATCGGTGCTAGTCTGAAGACGGAAAATTAACTGGCTCGGCTCTTGGAGTCAAGTCTATAACAACCCGATCTCTTCGTCAGGTGGCAGGCCTGGAAGATTATCTAGAATCACATCCTCAACCCTGATATAATATGGTGGTATACTGGTTCACCTCATGCGTTGTATACTCCTAAGGTAGATGGGCACCATGCTCCCAGGCTCTCTGAAGAAACTCAAACTCAGGGTAATCCGGTGGTCTAAGGATGACACAACCACGACGGCAATCAAGCATTGCGTGGCATTGGTTCAACCAATCCTTGTCTAGGATAATGTTATAGTCTAGTCTTAAACCTCAAAATAATTTCTCCCATTTTGTTTCCAACATCAATCCTCAAAAGAACAATTTTCGTGCCTAAGGTATAATTATCTTCCCCTCAAAGTTTTCCCTAAAATTCTATTCCTCGAATTTCTTCTTTTCGTTATTCATCTCTCCAAGTCACAAAGTGCAATAATGGTATCACTCAAGCACATTTCTTGAAATCAGATCATTATCTTCCAATTGAGAGCCTGAAATTTTATCTTCTCTAGTCCATAATATCATTCCTGATATTGCTATAATATGCAACCACTAGTTTCTAGCATCGGGCTATGCATTTCCTTAGGTTATTCTAGGTCTTGATCAATAACCTTTCCAGCTCCTTGTACTTCCAAGATCACTGCTATCTCGAGTGCGAATAGGGTACTACTGGCTCCAAATCTTTTGCCACCCTTCCATACCAGTTCTAGAATCCAAAAGAACCTATCAGCCTACCCTACTGAGGGTAACAATCTTCTCAGAGATTATTGCACAATCATGTCTTCTGCCGTCTGAACTACGATCTTCTTCTGGAGGAACCCATCAGGCGCAAGCGTCCGTCTTTCGAATAATAAGGGATGAGAAACAATAATAACGATATTGACGGAAATTGAGCGAATACAAATTGGAAGTCCAAGGACGATAATCACATATAAGAGGAGTTTTAAATTCGGTTATGGATTGAGATCTTATTCACATTTATCCTAAGTTGCAGGCTTGTTCGGTACAGTAACGTAACCGATACGATTTGCTCTGACCTGCATGGGCCACCACTAAAACTATGTCACGCCCCAGTCCCAAAATCTATGAGACCAGACACGTGGCAATGGCCAGCTGGTACGACTTCGCAGGGCTTTCCAATTTAATGGACCCGACGAAGTGCACTTACGCTGTCCATGGTCAAGTGATCCAAGTAATAGTCTATTTCTAATATATAACAACTAAATCTAAATCTTAATCCAGGGTAAGTAATCTCAAGAAAGAATGATACGCATCATCAGTCTGCAGCCCAATAACACATCCGTTCGAACAGACCAGAAGAACAATATAGGTCTATAAACACTAGGCTATATAAGCAGAATAAAATGGAAGTACTATAAGACTGAAATAGCTAAAAATGTAAATATACCTGCAATGATGTCCACACTCTATTAGATCAAGTATCCTGCAACTGCACAAACAACCTGGAAGGGAACCAGGTCCTCAGAGGGACGTAACAAGATACAAAAAAATACATGCCATAAAGTAAGTACTGAGTAAATAAAGGGGGTGTGCTAACCATCTAAGTGAATGCTATTTAAGGACAACTTGAGTGTATGGGAAAGTGTAGGCTAAACATATGCTGACGTAATTCACTAATCGTGACAACCGGCTAGTGTATGCCACATATGCCCCCTATAAAACGGGCACTTGATAACGTCCATCTCCGAGGAGCATGGTATCTGAAATAGTATAACGTCCAACGTTCTTTAGAGTGTGGTATCTGCAATATGTAACAAGTAACGTCCAACACTCGAGAGAACGTGGTATCTGCAATATATATACGTCCGTATCACTCCGTCGAGTGCGGTATCTGCATAGAAGGAGTGGGTGTCCCATACGCCTACTAGTCGTCCTCCCCGCCCCATGATCTAAGCATGTTGTATCCACAACACGCTTCCGCTACTACGCCGGGGCGTCGTAACTCTGGCTCATAGTCAACGTTAGCGCAAGGGTCCATCCCTACAACCAAACAAGGACAGGGATAGGACCATTGTACCACGCTAGTCTATGATCCACCTACTAATAACTGCTAAGTCTTCTATCATGCATCACTAATAGCAGTTATTCCCTATCCGTCGCATGCCTACACGTACAGGTGGCCAACCACATACGCAGGACCGTGCCCTACATGAGACTCACAACACGTGTACGAGATGTGTCAAGGCCTGGGAGTCATACCAATAACTCCACAACTTTAGGTGGGTCTACTAGACACTAAGTCAGACACAAGTCCTAACGTCAACGCATTCGTTGACTGCACCCGAGTTTCTCTCAGACGCGCACAGTTATAATATCTAAAACAATAAACAGGAAGCTAAAATACAGAAAATTAAACAGTATAACAAGGCAAGGTATACTTGCCTACGTGAGGCTGCTGATGATGGGGTCCCGGTACCGCGTCCAAGTCCTCAGGTCCCGTAGTACCTAGAGATGAGATACAAACCGATAATCAATAACCTATTCCACGATAGACGGGGATGCGACACACATCTACACCTAAACTCAGTCACAACTCAAATAGTTAACTACAAATTTTATAGTCCTCAATCTCTGATCCTTGATCCGAATAATACCTATCACAAAATCAATCATCTGTATAATCTCATCAGACCAAATCCTCAATTCCCAATATTTATCATGACATTTTTCAGTAGTTCAAGTCATGATGCCCTCAGATTTTACCCTGGTATTCGCTGACATTAATATGCACGTTTAAATTTTTATTCTTGAAATAAATAATTATTTATCAAACCCTCAATGATATACCACCCTTACCATTTCACAATATAGCTACTACTCAATTAAGTTCATCATTACTCATCAAATGTCAATGAAGGGTTATTGGTTTAATATTATACACTAGTACACAATAATCATCTGCTCCTAAATTTTCATCAGTGTATCATCATTAAAAATAGCTCTTAATATTAAACAATGCTTTGATAGCACAACGTCATCCTACGACTATATGCACCTCCAAATATTCGATATTCTTGATATCGCAACGTCATTTCAATAATTTAATCCTTCCCCTCGATACAATTCCATATTTTAATATCACCACAACATTTCACAATACTTAAACCTGCTCCTCAATAAAACAAATATTATGCATGTACTACATATAGCACCCTAAAATCTCACACCTAGTATTCATACAACCTAGACTTAGTCTATATCATCACAACCTGAACTCACCACATATAACATCATTCTAAAACTAAGTTAGATATAATTAACAAAACAACATTTAACTACTCAAGGAGAGGGGAGAGTTTACCTCAACAATGCGTCGTGGTGGTGTTGATGCTAATTATCTAGGACAGGTCGGCTGGATACGGCTAAGGCTGCTTCGACGTGGATCGAAGATCGACATCACAATAACCCGTCACTGAGACTCGTCGACGGCAGAGTCGAAGAATCGATGATACAGCAGCTCGCGGAGACGGGCTCGGCCGGAGTGGCAGCTTGGCCGGGTCGAGGGGACGGTCGGAAGAGCGGAAGAGTTCGACAGTATCTCGGTCGGTGCATCGATGAAGAAGATGGTGGCTGTGGTGATTGCCGGACTGAGGTCGGGGGTGGACGCTACACAGTGGAGGGAGGTCGGCAGCGGGTCAGCTCTTGCCGGATGTGACTGCACAGTCCGGAGCACTTCGGCCAGAGTTCACTTCCACGGGAGTGCAGCAGTCGGCGCTGCAGCTCGACGAGGGAGCCGGCGGAAATGGGGGTGGTGCTGCGGTGCTGTTCCAGACAGCGGGGCGGAGTCAGTCGTGCTGGGTTGGCCAGAGGTGCTCGACTGGTGGGTGGCCTTGGCACTGCAGGAGAGAAGCGTCTGGATGCGGCGGTGACAGCAGGCTGACGGCGGAGGAGCAGCTAGCCGGAGTACTCTCGGTCGGGTGTGGGTTCACCAAGTAAGGAGGAGGAAGGAAGAAGGAGAAGGTGAAAGGAAGAAGAAGAAAAATGAAGAATGGATCCCTACGTTTGTAATGTAGGAAAGGGAGGAGAGAGAGAGAGTGAGGTTTCCTAAATGTTGGGATTAGGGCCGGTTGGGAAGTGTGAGGGTGGGGTGAGGTGATGCTTTATAGGGGAGTGTGTAGGTTGAATGGAGGGTTATGATTCTCCTAGGTAGATTGAATGGTTGTGATGTAATATGGATAGGGTGTGGGTTTCTTCATGAGGGAATTGGGATTGGGACCCCATTTTGTGACCCAACAATTAATCATGACCAATGAGGTGTTGCCAACAATTTGTTAATTACAAATTAGCCCCCGTAAATTCGGGAATTTGCATGGACACATGAAATAACGTAAAAATTGCGGAGAAAAATATATTTAAAAATTGTAATGGGGAGGGGGTATTGCGCGTTAGGCGTGGGTCTAATTTAAAGGGCATTAGGATTAATTTAATATTAAAATAGAATTTACAGAGTTAGTAAATTTTGATTTAATTAATGATAACGCGTCCCGCGAATTTAATTTAATTGGGGCCCGCGGGGTCAAAATCTGGAAACGGCGCAAAGGCCAAAAATGGTGGGGGCTTAGAGTTGGTCTTGGACCCTTCAGTTGGTTCGGCTCAACGGGTTAAGTTGGTACCCCAAAATCGAGGGTAACGACATAGGTGTCCGACACGGAATAAAATACGGTTTACGATTTCCGAAAATGTTGCACAATTAATTTAGAGCACACAAAAGTTGATTTTAACAATCAGAAAAAGTCCAGTGCCTAATTTGGCGAGTTGAGTCGAGTGTACAATATTTGTACAGAATTTATGGGCTGATAATCGGCTCCGAAAAAATTAGACAAAGATAGGGCGCGCCAAGGGTTTTAATTAAATAAAATAAAATCACAGGCAAACTCAACTCTACTCTAAACCTCATTATCTTCTGTAAATTCCAAAAATTTTCCACATCCAAATCTGACTATCTATAGAATTAGTCGAGGGGTTTTACACCGGCCAGGGTGGTCCGGTCAGGGAGGGGCCGGTGAATGGTGGTGGTAGTGTAGACTGATGGTGGCAATGGAGGCTGTAGGAAAGAGAGGAGGTGGAGGCCAGGGTGGCAGGCGGAGGTCCGGCCAGGGGTATTGACTACAGGGAGGAGAGGAGCAGGGAAAGGGAGTCGAGGTTGAAGAGGAGGAGGACCGAGGTGGTGATGGGTGGTGGACAGGGTAGTGCTCGTAGTGGTTCAGCGAGTCCGGTGGGTCGTCGGCAGCGCTCTCCGACTTCAGGCGGGAGGATCCGGTCGAGTACAGGCAGTGATGGTGAGGCGTTCGGTTTGGTAGTCGACGTGGGCGGGTCTCCGATCGAGGGGATTCGGCTTCGACGGGTCGGTGCCGACGGTCGATGCAGAGTTCAGCGAGGGTGTTCGTGCGGTGAGGTCGACCGGGGGATGGCTGGATAGGTCGTCGTGGAGACTTCAGCGGGGTTCGGGGGTCGCGGAGGGTCGGGTCGATGAAGTTTAGCGGAAGAGCAGCTGATTGGCGATCGTGCAGGCCGGCGGGGTCGACTGTGAATGGCGATGCAGCGATGTTCTCCGATCGACGTACAGGTGGAGAAGGAGGGGATAGTCATGGCCGCGGTTGGTCGAGCTGGTGGTTGTGTTTGGATGATGGGGGATCGGAGCGGGATGAGGTCCGGCATGGCGTGGCTGCTCGTTGAGGTGGCTGGGTGTCGGCTTCGGCTAGAGGAAGGAGAAAGAGGGTGAACATGAAGTATAGGGGAGGTCGGCTGAGAGTTTTCCTAGGTTTTGTTTAGAAAAGGAAAAAGGGAAGAAAGTTGTACTTATACACATGTGGTCTTTGGGTTTGGGTTGACCAAGGATTAGGGCTTGGTCAACACTCCTTGGAATGGGCCTTGGCCCACATGGGGATGTTTGGGAGGGCTAGAATTTGCATTAATTACATACAAGGATAACATTTAAACTAACGGGGTGATGTGCGTGCTGTACATCCTGAAAATTATGGGGAAAATTCACGTGAAGGAAAAATTGGGTTTCTTTACGTATTGTCCAACGGTGGGGACACCTCAATGCGTTTTTGCATAATAGCTCCCAACAATTGGAAAAATTGCACAAGGCAGAAATTAGATTTAATTAATTTAATTGAATGCGCACGATGTTCTGGAATTAATTAGGAGTACCTGGGAATAAAATTAGGTCGAGCACACGCGTCTGGGCGTAGGGGATACAGTGTAGAATATTAATAAAATTTGGGTTGTACAAAATGGTCAAGATTATGTCTCTAAATTCTGATTTGAACGCACAAGGGTACTGAGTTGGTATTATTCTAGAATTTGGAAATAACGTCCGCGACGTCTATTGTGCGATTAAAATATCGTACCGAAAAGCATGATTATAAATTATACAGAGGTCAGAATAGATGGTGGTCAAGTCTAGGACAGGGTTGTGGAATTTGTAGACAGACAATGGCCAGTGTAGTGCTCAAATGAATGAAGCAACGGTAAAGTGTGCTAAGCGTCATAACCAATACAAAAATTAAATAAACACTGAGTCCTATTTCTATTTGGATTTAATCTAGCCCTAGTTTCTCTATTTGTGCCGAATAAACCTAATTTTTGGTGAGGGGGTTTACAAGAACATTCAAAACAAAGGTTTAGAGAGGCCATACAACTTCGACATCCTGGCCCAACTAGCTAATACACCAGCCAGGTTGTCCATCTTCGAACTACTCAGGCTCTCCCAAGACACTCGTCAAGCCCTGAGTGAAGCATTGATGCAGGCGGATGCATACTTGACCCAGCTCAAGTCCCCTGATAAAGAACCAGTGGCATGCCCTCAATGCCACAGTGTGATGGAGGTGGTCCCGAACATCACTTTCACTCAAGATGACATGTTGTTAAAGCATAACAGGCATGACAGACCCCTCTATTACACCGGGTACGTCGGTTCCATGGAGGTCGACCAGATTCATATAGATCCGGGATCGTCAATCAGCATCATTCCTCATAGTCTATTCAGACCACTGAGGATTCCTACCAGCGAATTGGCTTACACCACCACTACAATCGTGGGTTTCAACGCCAGGAAGAGTAAGCCGTTGGGGAAAATTCACCTGAGGATCCAGATTGGCATCCTCAGATCGGTGGCTACATGTTATGTCATTGATTTAGAGGTATCCTACAACATTCTGCTGGGCAGACCTTGGATCCACGACCACAACATCATTCCTTCGACTCTACATCAATGCTTTAAATATATAGATGCCCAAGGAACAGTACAAACGGAGTTTGCTGACCTGAACCAGTTTAGAGGAGTAGAATCCTACTACTCTGATGCCATGTTATACTCTCAAGACTACACGGAAGAGGTGTCAGCCAAAGTAGAGAAGGAATCCCATCGGGAGCCAGAAGAACCCTCTGCCAAGCAACCTCTGTCAATCAAGGTGAAAGGACGGACTACTCGTCCAAAAGCCATGGAGCCTATGGCTATCCACATGAACAAAACCAGGTCAGGAAAAGGGGGTGATCCTTTAGTGATTACTTTGAACCAGAAGCCTCCACCCTTGGTTATCAACCTTCGGCGCAACAGGCAGCCGATTGATGTAAATGCAACCGGGAACGAAGTTTCAGATGATAATAAACATCCTCTTTTCCAGTATATTGATGCTCAAATTCCAAATCAGGAATCCTCTCCCCATGATGATATAGAACCTATAGCACAAAAATCCTTGGAAGCTATAGACTCCTATCATCCATATATGTGGGAAGTAGCGTCATCATCCAATGTCACCACGATATATGGACCACATGAGGATTCTATCTTCATTGTACAGCCTACTCGCAGCAGTCAACATTCAATAGTCTTCGGCCGCATGCGCAACGAACCGACTGTACAAGAAGATTCTTTCGATAACGATGCTGGCAAAATTCAAGTTCACAGATACAACCCGCAAGCTCGGAAGATCATGCAAAGTATGGGTTATGACTTGAAGCTGAAACCAGGTCTCAACTACGGGAAAGGCAGACGAATACCGCTGCACGGAGATCCCTACTATCAACGAACCAGTTTCGGGTTAGGGTATACCACCTCCCTTGCAACTCCTGAGTCAAACGAGGATATCTTTTCCACTTCTCAAAACGGCTCAGCGCCCTCCGACTCATCTCATGCTCTCGAACGAACATTATCAGTAAATATGGTAGTGACATATTCCTTCGAAGCAGACGAACAAGAATCTGAACCATTTGAGAATAACGCTTGGGCTCAGCAAATGGATACACAATGGGAGTTTCGCTTCGAGAAGAGAGAACCTCCCACTGAAGATAAAGTTATCCAGATTGACGTTGGGGATAAACTTTTGCCAAAGCCGATATTTATCAGTAACAATCTTTCCGAAGCAGAAAGGGAAGAAGTTATCCGGCTGATAAAAGAATATATCGACATCTTTGCGTGGAATTATGAGGACATGCCATGCCTTGATCCAAAGATGGCTACTCATAAGTTCAATATATTGCCCGATTCGAAGCCTGTGAAGCAGCACCAACGCCGGTTCCACCCGGATATGATGGACGCCATTGAAGCTGAAATCAAGAAGTTGATAGCCTGCAGTTTCATTCGGAAAGAACAATATCCTGACTGGGTCGCCAATGTTGTCACGGTTATGAAGAAAAATAGGAAAGTACGTGTCTGCATCGATTACCGAGATCTGAATGCAGCCTGCCCCAAGGATGAGTTTCCTCTTCCCATCACAGACGTCATGATTGACAATATATGCGGTTTTAAACGTATATCTTTCCTGGACTGATTTTCAGGATACAACCAAATCAAGATGCATCTTGAGGACGAGAAGCATACTGCCTTCCGGACACCATTGGGGGTATATTGCTATACGGTCATGCCCTTCGGATTGAAGAATGCCGGGGCTACGTACCAACGGGCTATGAGTAACATATTCTATGAGCATTTATGCAAGACAGTGGAGTGTTACATGGACGACGTAGCTGTCAAAATCTGCCTCAAGGATAATCACATCCAAGACTTGAAGATAGTATTTGAATTGATGCACCAATATCAACTCAAAATAAATCCTACAAAGTCCTTTCTGGGGGTATCTAGTGGCAAATTTCTGGGATTTATCATTACCGCCAAAGTCATTCAAGTGGACCCTGATAAAGTCAAGGCCATCTTAGAAATGCGACCGCCCCGTAATTTGAGAGAACTCAGGGGATTTCAAGGTCGTCTGGCTTATATTTCGAGATTCATATCCAACCTCTCTGGGAGATGTCAGCCCTTCTCTTGTCTCATGAAGAAAGGTGTATCCTTCGTATGGGATGAAGTGTGTCAGCAAGCATTTAACGATATCAAACGCTACCTCACTAGTCCGCCAGTTCTGGTGCCTCCAGTCATAGGAAGACCATTCGTGCTGTATGTTCGAGCGATGGATCATTCTCTGGGAGCTCTTCTCGCACAGAAGAACGATATCGGTCATAAACAGGCTATCTACTACCTCAGCAGGATGATGGTCGGAGCCGAACACCGGTACAATCCAGTGGAGAAAGAATGCTTGGCTCTGATGTTCGCTATCCAGAAAATGCGACACTATGTTACAGGCCAAACCATTAACATCATCTCCAGGATCAATCCTCTTCGGGTACTGATGAACAAGCCAAGTGTTCTTAATTCCCGACTCGCGACTTGGGCGATGTTATTAACACCGTATGACATGGTGTACGTCCCTCAGAAGTCCGTCAAAAGCCAAGCGTTGGCTGACTTCCTAGCTGCTCATCCGATCCCGGAGGACTCCAAACTGTACGAGGACATTTTTGACGAAGTTGCAGAATATAATTCTACAATGGAAAGTGATGCATGGCAACTGTTCTTCGATGGTGCCTCCAAGACTGGTCCCAGGGGAAATGTGGTTTCGGGAGTAGGAATTATCCTGGTTACTCCTGATAAGCTCGTCATCTACCGAGCATATTCTCTTAGCGATCCCTGTTCTAACAATATGGCAGAGTATAACGCTCTACAAATCGGGCTCCAAGTCGCTAAAGAGTTGGGCGTCGAATCTCTGGAAGCTTTCGGTGATTCTCTGCTGATCGTCAATCAAGTCAGAGAAATATATGAAGTCCAGAATCCAGACCTCATCCCCTATCAACGAGCAACGGTCGAGATAGCAATGACATTCAAAGGATTCTTCCTAGGGCATGTACCTCGATCTCAGAATCTGGAAGCTGATGCCCTAGCCAGTCTAGCTACAGATTTAGCTACCCCTATAAGAAGGCAGAATTCGGTGATCCTTCTTAACATAGATTTATTCTGTGTGAAAAATAACTTTCACGTAGAAAACATCTACGCTGTGAACACAGATCCTCCCAGGAGAGACTGGGGAAGTCCCTTTATAGATTTTGTAGTATACGAAATCTTGCCGGAGGACCCTAAAGAAGCAGTATCCGTCAAAAGATGATCATTACGCTTCTACTTCGACGCATCTTCACAATGTCTATATCGCCGGTCTTATGACGGACTATTATTACGATGTCTCTCTGGTGATGAAGCACATCGGATTATCCGTGAAGCTCACGACGGCGTATGCGGAGTGCATCAACCTGGTCCTAAGCTATAGGACCGCATCAGGAGAATGGGCTATTACTGGCCTACTATGATCACAGATGCAATAAAGTATGCAAGATAATGCAGAGCCTGTCAGGTCCATGCAGACTTTATCTATCAACCTCCTGAATATCTATATCCTACGGTCGCGTCCTGGCCTTTCGAAGCATGGGGTATGGATATCATTGGTCCTATTCACCCGTCTTCTTCCAGAGGTCACCGGTTCATACTGGCCATTACAGATTATTTCTCCAAATGGGCAGAGGCGATCCCTCTTGCTGAGGTAAAGACATCTAATATGATCAGCTTCATCAAGCATCACGTCATTTATCGCTTCGGAATACCCCGGAGGATAATTCACGACAATGGGCCTCAGTTCATCAGCCAAGCGTTTCATCGATTTTGTGATAAAAATCGAATACAAAATATGGCCTCTACGGCATATAATCCTGCTGCTAATGGTTTGGCGGAAGCTTTCAACAAAACCATTATCAAGCTCTTAAAAAAGTTCGTCTCTTCGAACAAGAGGGATTATAATGAGAAGCTGGGAGAATATCTCTGGGCATACCGCACAACGGTACGAGCACCGACAGGTTGCACCCCATTCTCACTGGTTTACGGGAGCAAAGCAGTTCACCCCATCGAAATTTAGATTCTGTCACTCAGGATAGCCGTGGCTAATGAGCTGACTCAAGAAAAGAATGACCTGTTAAGGCTTCAAGGGCTAGAAGGATTAGACGAGAAATACCTCCAAGCTCAACAGCGCATCGTGTTCTACCAAGCACGCATTTCCAGAGCTTTTAATCAAAAAGTAAAGGAAAGAGTGTTCAAATTTGGCGAGCTAGTTTTAGCCGTAAGAAGGCCGATGATTCTTACTCACAGGAGTAAGGGCAAATTCCAGCCCAAATGGGAAGGTCCTTATGTGATCGAGATAACATTCTCAAACGGCGCTTACAGGTTAGCCAAGTCTAATGGAGACCTGTTAATGGCTCCTATCAATGGCAAATTCCTGAAAAGGTACTATGCTTAACCTCCTTTGCTCAAATGGAGTACGGTGAAGACCTTATTTTGACAATACTACTTCCAAAACAAAACTAGTTGGATCGTATTCTATCATGTCCATATAACCTCTGAATAGATATGTTTAACTAATTTGGAACTTCAAGACCTATCACGTCCATATTACCTCTGATAGTGTTTTGTGTACAAATTTTGGCTAAAATATATTCTATCATGTCCATATAACCTCTGAATAGATATGTCCTGCTGAAACTTACCGAGAGTATATCATGTCCATATTACCTCTGATATCACTTTTACCCAAACCTGTCATTTATATTCCAAAATGATGGGTCCACAAAGTCAGATAAGAGTCTCTTTATTACTTCCGGAAAGAGCAAAAGTACATTGAAAAGCAAAAAAGTACATCATTTGGGGGAAGCGGTTAGGTCGCGAATTTGCTGCGCTAGAGCAACCATTCTCTCATCCCGGGAGCTCAAGACGTCGGCGCAAGCCCGTTCCAACCTTGCCGCATCGTTGTTCAAAGCCGCTAGCTCAGACCGAGCCCGCACAAAACCTAAGTGGAAAGCACCCACACGCGTCAGATTCTGCTGAACAGTCATCCGTCGCTCATTTAGCACATCTCGGACTGCCGACAAAAAGAGAGCCTTCGCCTCTACTCGAACGAGCTCATCCTTCAATATGCGGGCCTTCGCTGCTACTTCCTCATATTCGGTTTTGCACCGGGTCAACTCGGGGACGACATACTCCAATTAGACACGCTCATGATCCATCTCCTGCTGCTAAGCCTCGATGGACTTAGTCAGAGACTCCATCTGTTCAGCAAGCTGCGCAGTCAGGGAGTCGTACCTAGCTTGAACGAGACCATCAATGTTGCCTTGAGCTAGCTGCAAGTATTCGTTAATGGGTTGCTCCAAACCATTAACTATCTCCTCCAGCGTGTCAGCTACCCCAGTGTCGTTGAATTCTCGGATCGGCACTATCACGGATCGGGAGGACCTCCTCAGCTCCTCGAAGCTCAGATTCTTCGCCAACACCATTGATATTAACATTTTCAAGGTGGTGTAGAAGATACTAGTGTACTACTCGGTCAGCGCAGCTAGATCAGAATGGACGCTAGGAGTGGCCACGATATTGGCGAATCCCCCTCCAGGAACAACCGCAGACGATGTTGCCACGGCCGTCGCCTCAACAGGTGGTGGGACAAAAGAAGAAGCGCCAACACCGGACGAAGTGATCGGCGTACTCAAATGAGGCATTGTCGTAATGATAGGCTCGTCCTCCTCTTGAGATGTCGAAATCTCTTCGACAGGTGAGCCGACACCTGAAAGTATCTCCTCTTCAAAGTCAGGTACCTCCGTGTCGCCGCCAGGACCTGACACAGAGCCAAATGGTGCATCTACACTGCCCTTCCCGAAGATGTCCTCCCCAAAAAAGAAGACAAAAGGAAGTTAATATCGAAATGATGTTAACTTTTCTAAAAAGAGGCGTAAAGACGACGTTTACCCATGACCGATGGTGTATATGTCGCGTCTGCGGCCAGTACATCTAAATTATTTCTTAACGATGCTAAGCGAGCTGTCATACCTGGAGAAGGGGGTGTGCTAACAGACATCGACAGGTACTCTTCCGAATCTTCGCCGAGATCCACTAGAGGTTCACCAGGTGGAATCTCGCCGGGTGCACCTACAGACACGGCAGGGGTCTCTCCCAATACTGTACTGGATAAAGGTACATAGAATCTTATTATGATCGGCCCCGAAGGCGACCTCGTTCCACTACCTGAAGTAGTAGCAGCGACAGCACCCTCCAGCAGAGATTCTCTGGCACCACCAGCCGGAACATTAGAGGGTCCCTCTCTAAAAGGCGAGGAACCTCCAATCAAAGAATCATCTCCAACAGGGGGAGATGCCAGCTCACTTCTAGGAGCCTCATTACCAGGAATCTAGAGAGGACAATTAACCGTCTTCTTCTTCCTCTTGCGAGGGGAAGTCTCCTTCAGAGCAGGAGCCCTTCGCTTCCCAGAGATTACCAAAGCCCCTGCAGGCGGAGGTATTTCACCCCTCGGTACTGACAGCGGAGGCTCATCCGGAGTAACGGACTCTTCACCCTTGTCAAAAGAAACCGAGGGGACTTCGACTCTTCCCCCAGGCTTGGAAGAGGGCATCTTAAAACTTCCATGCATATCAAAATCGCGATGGAAGGTGTTGGTTGCCACGTAGAACTGGGCATACGAATGGAGAATGCGCAGCTCCGTGGAGAGTGAAATGACGGGCACGGTAAAAGTTGCCTCAGTGCAACCCATGATAAAATATCGCCATCCTCTGGCTCCATCAATGAGTCCACCGCTGGACATGAAGCTGGTGACGGCATTGCCCACGTACAACTGGTCGTACCCAAATTGCTCGGCAAACCGACTAGGCAGGTAGGGTTCCAAGAAGCATTAGTCTTCACTTCTGTACAGTAAATGGGAAGGTCTAATGCAGACCAACCAATTAAAAGACTCAGGAGAAAGAACGATCTTTCCGTCGCCTTCGTCCTAAAGTCTGATCCCCTGTTGATTGAGATGTACATGGGGGATAGTGCAGAAGAGCTTCCAACTGTGACTGAAGTTCAGCACCCGCCGATAGTCTAAAACTTTGGTCACGTTCCAGGAAGAATTCTCGTAGTTCAACAAGAAACTACCCCCCGAACTACTGCCAGAGCCGGGAGACATCACCCTGGGATTATGGAGAATTAACCATCCCATCAAATACAGGTATGATAATTCTACCCTGGGAAAGCTATCACGCCGAGTTTCATCAGCGAGCAGCCCGTCAGTCATGGCCCTCAGGCCAGCTTGTATGCGGCACACCATGGCAGGGAGCAAGCCCAGTCTTGCCCCAAACACCAGACGCACTACAGGCCATAGCGTATTGCGGTGAATGCGGTCCACAGATGCGATGCCGGGTACCACCAGTTGGCGCAGCCATATGGAGAGGAAGCCAGCCAGTTGAGCTTCCCTGGACAGAGGCTTGCGGCAATACCTCAAATAACTATAGGCCTTAGTGCCTGCAAGATACTTCCCTATCCCTTCGTCGAGGATCCAGTCCGGAGCCCCAGCGTCTTCCATGAGATCGTCGACTACCTGAGCATTAAGCACGCTCAGAAAATTCAGAAGCTGATCTTTGCCTTCCAAGACCTTCTTTGGCTTAGCAGTCCTGGACCGGTGAAAGAAGAGGTAGGACGTCCATTTATTGCTATGAGCCAAATCTAATGGCTCACCATAAAAAGCGGTGCAAGCGAGGTAGTGGCACATCAGCTCCTGGTACACTTCCACTACCCGAGGGTCAGAATCCCCCAGCTCCCGGTTCGTGGGAACATACTCTTCATATGGAGTATCCCCCATCGGCAGTCTCGAGATCTCTGCCATCTCGTGGAGGGCCAATCCTAACTCCCCAGTGGAGTGGCGAAAGTCCCGGTGAGCGAGATATATCGCTCCATCAGTGCCAGAAACAGGTTAGGGTTGAGAGGTAACCCAACACTGGTGGCACTTACAGCTGCATACAGACCAATTCCCTCCAGCTCGGTCTGAAAATGCTTCAGGGCCCATTCAGCTAAGCGAGCCCATCGAAGATTTGTAGGGGTGATCCACCCACTTGTCCGAGGGTTTACCTTACTGTCGGTAATTGGACCGGCTGGATCACTAAACTGTCTTCACTCGGGACACTGCCCGGGTACAGTCCCCTGAACGGCATCATAGAGCCGGAAGGGCGGCTGACAAACGACCCCTGGTCAGCTCCTTTCAGATGAAATATCTTCCCAAGCCTGCCGTGAAGATCGGAAGTCAGCGTCCACGACATCCTCCTGGGATGTGTAGCATGGAAGAATGCCGAGATGGGATAGTCTCTCAGCATCTTGGGCAGATACAAAACCAAGCTTCCGGCAGGAAAAACCCAGAGTTCTTTCTTGGGCTTCGTCTGGGACTGCTTGTCATTCATGTCCCCGAAGAGAAAAGCTGGCTTTATGTATTGGTCCCCGTCTATATACGTCAGGGGCTCTCCATTGATCATGCTCAACAGCATCCGCTCTCCTTGAGCCTATATCAAAATTTCTCTTCCTTCGGGATATTGGGGTCCAGAGATGGGAAATGTCACGTAGGACAAATCCTCCAGGTAGTTGGAGTGCAGCATCCCGGCGGCAGAACCCATCACATCGGCTAGCGGAGACGCATGCAAGTTAACTGCAAGAGTGCAAGAAAAACACATCAGTTTCTATAACTAGACATTACAGGTCTTACAGCATATGCCAAAAATCAACAGTCTGTGCTTTATGCCAAGACTGCAAAAACTTGAGCTTTTACGCTGGGATCCCATTTCGAGGCGTAAAATTCAAGACAGGCAGTATACGCAAAGTTTTCGACAGTCTGTGTTTTACGTCAGACTGCCAAAATTTGAGTTATTACGCCGGAATTTCCATCCCTGCGTAACACTCAAATTATATAGTTTATGCCAACTTTTGACAATCAAAGCTTTTACGCCAGACTGTGAAAATATGGAGTTTTTGCACTGACACATTAGAAATGTGGGCGTAAAAGATGAAACATCTCTGTGCATCATCTTCCTCGAAGAGGCTATCAGCACAGAAGACGACCTAGCGCGTTCACGTACAACGTGTGCGAAGGATTTTTAATCGTTCTTTTTTGTCCCAAAAGCTCTACCTTTAAGCCCGGGTGCACTGCTCGTCGGCGGGACACTTCGCTCAGAATGAAGCTCGTCTTGCCCGACCGAAGTCGTTCTCGCTTGGGCAGAAGAACGAGAAGAAGAATCAACCTTCTTTCCCTTAGAGGAGGAGAGTTATTTCGAGGCCATTACTGGAAACTTTGAAGGCTCGGAGAAGAAACGAAGAAGAACTCGAACAGTCAAAGGCTTTCTTTTGCAGAAGACGGATGAAAAGTTTTTCTCTCAGAAACTTGGGGTATATATAGAGTTCGGATGGACTACTCGAATCCTGAACCAAATCTCATAATTAATATTCGGTTATGATTGGGTACTACGATAGCCTATTACTCAGAGAAGGCGGACAGTCAGCGAAATCGAAAAGTTTTCGTGCGAAGCAGATTCGTAGTTTTTACGCTAAGGAGCTCGACAGCTCAGATCTACGATTTTACGCTCACAGGCTACAAGTCTATGGTTTTACACCCGGATGCTTTTATGCTCGGTAGCTTTTACACTCGAGAGGCTACAAACCTACGACTTCACGCTCAGCAGCTACAAATCTATAATTTTACACTCGGTGGCTTTTACGCTCAGAGGCAATAGATCCACAATTTTACGCTCGGAAGATTTCTTTTTCAGAAGCTACAAATCTACAGTTCTACGCCCGGATGCTCTCATGCTCAGCAGCTTTTACGCTCGAGAGGCTACAAACTTATGATTTTACGCTCATCTACAGTTACAGATCTATGACTTTCCGCATATCTAAAAAATACGCAGGCCAGAGTACAGTACATCTGAACAATTCTCAAGGCGGTCAATTGCAAGGGTTCACACAGAAGATACTCCTTCTTGACCTCAAAATATCCTAAGTACCTAAAGCATACAGAGTTCAACATTGAAAATTACTCTTCTCCTTGGGTCGATTGGAAGTTCATCCAGAATCCAGTTTGAATATTTCGTCTACAGTTCAAGATGGCGACTCAGTTTTTGACAGCCATTTCTCGCCCTGTTCTAAGGGATTTTCGTGAAATCATTCTTGAAGATGATGGTCTGAACGAGAATTCTGTTTATCAAAAGTGACAGTTCAGAATTCTACGTGGTTCCTCATTACTAACAGCAGGACAGTTCGAATACTCGACTGCTAAGCGGCTTTCTGCGCATCCTTAAGTTTGCGTAAAAGACAGGACAAAACCTAGCACTCTTTCTAACAGAGTCGGCATAAAATTACCAGACGTGTCGAAGCTACACATATTCAGACTTCACAGCAAAATTATATGGCAAGATAATCATATGCACAAAAGAAGACAATTTTACTAAAACATGATTACATATGAGGGAAATCTAGTCTACAAGGGTTTTTCTTTATTTTCATGATTACATATGAGGGAAATCCCGTCTACAAAGGACTTTTTCATTGTCATCTGATGATCTCGCCCAGAATTTGTTCTGCCAGGTTCTTGCATGGGCGGAATTCTTCATCCATCTTCTCCAGCAGTCAGTCGGTTCCCGCAAACTGACTGACCTGAAATGATCAACGGCGGGAGGATACAAAAATGGGCCTAGACCCATCCTCTAATACAGGAAAGCAGGGTCAATCTGCTTTCCTGCGTCTAATGCCGTGACAGATTGAGTTAAGATATTTCACCCAACTCAATACTCGAGGACAGAGCTAGTTTCTGCTCTGGTCCACGAAAGTATCAGGAGAAGATACAGCTTGCAAGCTATATGGTCAAATACGACCCTTCCTCTCTCCGGAAGAACCGCCATACAAAGTTGCTGATTATCCTGAGCAAAGGAGGCTATGATATCCTTCCATGACCATCGTTGCAGAGGATATTTGCTCGAAGACGCCGTCTTTTTTGGCTCCTTACATGCTGGAAGAACATGATCTTCTTCTTCCTCAAGTCGACCCGGCGAACTCCAACGATCATCTCTGTGTGGTGAAAGAAATATGGGAAGAACAGGTTAACTCCTCAGCCTTTTTATAGGCGAAAGAGATCACACCGATCCCCAATAACTCCGCCATAAAGTTAGCCTTGAAAGAACATGTCAGACTTGACCGTTTCAGAGCGTTTCAAATTACGAGGAACGTTTTATGCTTCATTCAAAGTGTTTCAAATTACGAGTTATTTAAAAGCTTTGAAGGGGGTCTTGTAGAAGCATGAAAAATATGCTGGATAGCTATACGCAGCATGTTGATGCAGGGCAGCGTAAATAGAGGACCTCAGAGCCAACAACGTGCAACAGAGCTTTTCCGTTGAGCACAGCGTAAAGTATAAACTCAAGGACCATTCGCGTAATGCAGTATGTCCAGGCTGCTTCAGCGTAAAAAGGGTGCTACATCGCCTTTATGGCGTAAAACTCATCCGCTTTTAATGCAGCATTGAAGTGTACGAGGGACGCTTTATATTCCTCGAAATAAACCTGACAAGTCGTGCAGTGAACCTAACAAATTGTGCAATGAACCTGACGTCTGACTCCTGACAAAGAGTACTGCACGACTACCCAGACGACGACTATAATGATGGCGCAGCACTGCAACCCAGGCTGTCATTTACTATCATTTTTTTGGCGTAAATCGCATTTACGCATACAAAAGAATACACTACCTAGTTTTACACAGGCATATGTGAGCTGTTTATGCTCCACAGAAGACAAATAGCCTACCACGTCAAAAGCTGCTCTTCGTACAGGGCTCGAGGCACGTCTCTACATTTAATGCGTAGAGTGATGACAAAACTTGAGGCACGTCTCTGCATTTAATGCGCAGAAAGGGTGGCAGACCTTCAAAATATGCCTCTGTATTTAATGATCAGAATAATGGCGGATCTCAGCATTTAATGCAGGAGATTTGATTAAATGTCACCGAACCGTCGTTTAGTGACATCCTCTTTGCGTAAACTGCTTTTACGCATACAAGGAGATACGCTGCCCAGTTTTACACAGGCAGACTTGAGCTTCTTACGCTCCACAGAAGACAAACAGACTGCCACGTCAGCAGTTACTCTTTGTACAGGATTCGAGGCACGTATCTGCATTTAATACGCAGAATGATGGCAAATCTTTAAGACACGCCTCTGCATTTAATACGTAGGATGGGGGCAGATCTCTGCATTTAATGCAAGAGATTTGATTATATCTCCAAAAGCCGTAATTTCGGCTAAGACGTCCACGTCATCACCTTGGCACATTATGCCAACTCAGGCCACAGTCAGAGGAGGAGGATCAGCTATCTTCTACGCCCACTCGGCTTCTACGCCTACTCGGCTTCTACGCCCACTCGGCTTCTATGCCTACTTGGCTTCTACGCCATGGTGACAGTTATTGGCTTCTACGCAAACCTCTTCTACACAAAGGATAACTACCTACGTGGCTTCTACGCCATGATCTTCGCAGCAGTTATACGCGTTGTCCCTTAGTTGGACACGCGTCACATGCTCATTCAAAAGGTTATCTATACGCGGACAATGGTTATTATAACCATCATATAAAAGGGTGCTGTACTTTCCACTACTCGGTTTCTACACCGACTGAGTGGTCACTGTCACTACCACATTTTAGAAAAAGGATATTTTAGTAATTTCCTATTTAAATAAATATTGTGCATGGTAAATAATTTTTGTTGTATTATTTAATTATTGTTAGATATTATTTAATTATTTTGGACTTATTTTAGTGGACCCAACTAGTTTAGTTTGGACCCATGGACCAACATGAATTAATTAGTTAGACTTGGCCCATTTAGAAAGCCCATGGTTAAGAAGATGGATTAAATTAATTAAATGATTAGACTAGAAGCTTCCTTCCTTAATTATTTCTTCATGAGAGGCCCCAAGGGGTACATTGGACATTTTACAATTGCTTGGGGGAGGGGCTATGGCCGGCCTATTAAAGAGGGGGGAAATTTCTCTCTCCTCTCATCTCATTCCAAATCTAGATCTAGAATTCTCCCACTACCAAATTCCCTCCATTCCCAATCCAATTCCCTACCAAATTCATTCCAAATTCTTTCCAATTCACCATTAGAGAAGAAGGAAGCAAGGATCTAGAAGAAGGAAGCAAGGATCTACAAAGAGGAGCAAGGATCTACAATTTAGAAGGAAGTTCATCTCAATTGGAGGTTTCATTGGGAATCCATCTCCCAATAGGTATAATTCAGATTTTCCCATTTAAATAGCTTCTAAATCTGAGATTTAATCATATAAAATTAACCTATATGTATGTACTACCCATAGGACTTTGTTTTGTGTTCATAGGAGACCCATGGAGAAAGTTATGGTGCTTTTTGTGTCAATTTTGTTGGAATTCCGAATTTACATTTTTTTGTGTGTGTCAATTGATCCTATAGATCAATTGGACATGAAATTTGTGTTTGAGGCTAGTGTCGTGTCCATATTGGGATACTTGTGGTTCGTATCCCAACTATTTGGTGATACGTGTCATTTGGGGATTTTCCTCCGACACGGGGCTTTGAACATGTCGTATTTTGACACGGACACATAGATCTACTTTTGACGCTTTGATTTGTTCATAAATATTATTTGTGATCTGTTTGTGTCCTTCGGGGTGCATTTAGTTGTGTGTTGGACTCGTGTCGCATGCGTGTCCTAGATCTAGTGGGATACGGTGAGATACTCTCCAATTGTGTGTATTTTTGTATAAATCTAATTAATTATGGTTTAATTCTTCATTTATAATTAGTATATATATATGGATATTAAATATTTATTTTGTGTATTTATTATAGTAATTATTGTAGCATAGATCTATATTTTGGGTGTGCTAATATAATGTACCATATAATATGTAGCTTTCTTGCATGCAAATATATATGTTACTACTTGTTAAATAATATAATTTATACATAAAATGTTTTATAAAATATATTTATGTGTTTAATTGTGTAATTATATTATTTATAATTATTATGTAATTATTTGGATATTAATGTAAATATTTTAGGTGTGCTTCTAGCCATGTAAATTATATGTTCTTTGTTAAATATTTGAAGGTATAAGTTTATGTGTATATTAATATATATATGTACATTTTTGTATTAATGGTTTATATATATATATATATATACTGTTTTATATATTCTGTTTATATATATATATATATATATTGTTTTATATATTCTGTTTTTATATATATAATTATATATATATAACTTGTTTTAGTGACAGTGAATTAATGACAGTAAAAACTGTCATTAATTAGCCGACTAATAGCAGCCGCTGTAGCCTTCGGGCAATTAATGACAAACCTGTCATTAATTGCAGCAGCGGGAAACAGCAGCTTTTCTGCGACGCTTTTCCGCGACAGTTTAACTGTCAGCGAAAACCAAAGCAGTGGCAGTTTATTATTTGGGTTTCGGTGACAGTCCTTCGGTGACAATCCCGACTGTCACTATTTAAACTGTTTTGATTTAATCCTATTTTATTCACTGTTTTTCAATGACGCTTTGACAGATTTAATGTATATATTATATATTATAATTGTATATATATATATGTATATATATATGTGTTTTGTGAGGAATAATAATTGTAATAATATATTATGTTATTTATATAAATGTTGGGTTGTATATATATTATTTTAGGGTATATATTAATTATATTATTAGTATACTTTGTGTGAGTTCTTTTTGAATCTAATTTGATTCCTAAATTATTGTAGTTTATCTCTATATTATTTTATAGATGTCTTGTGAGGTTGACTTTGGGTTTGACCATGTTTGACTTTAGTGGACTTTAGAGTTGACCATAGTTGACTTTTGACTTAGAATTGACTTATTGACCTAGAAATTGCCTAGTTTGACTTGTTCTCTTTCCGGGACCTTGTATTAATGTGGTATTCCATATCTAGGTCTTCGAGGCACCGAGTCAGACATTTGTGAGACTGTTCATTGGACTTCAGGCGAGTACATTCTCTGATAGTTTCTCATTTATGATATCCTCTATGTTCGTTGTATCTAGTGTAGATATACATGTTCTCTTGACACTATGGTTACACGGATTGGTATATCCGGATCTCGTCATGAGATGTTATTCCTTGGTATATGGTGTATATGGTGCAAGTATTGTTTCATTGGTTATCTTGTACATGTACAGACATTGATTCTCGGGGAGACTAGCTATCTTCTTGGGGAATCTAGTGCCATAACGTACCGTGGTTGGATCTATTATACCAGTCGGGGTAGGGAGTATTTTAGTGTAGATATGTGATCATACCCTCCTTGTGCATGTCTTGTTCCTTGTGAGTGTTGATCATACACCGCACGTATAATCAGCCAGGCCATCATACTCTTGTGCAAGTTCCCAAGCCGATCACATGTTAAAGCTAGTACTCACACACTTAGTCATTAGTATTCTTGTTCCATCAGCATATTGTTCATTATTGTATTTCTTTCCAGTATTTCCTTATTGTCTATACATTCTTGTATCTATTTATGCATCTTGTTTATCCACAACTACTTACTGTTACATTGTTTTTATCATTATTTGAGAACTGCTGTTAGGGTTGTACTCTGCTCCTTTCCTGACTGGATATATTTTTCCAGATGACACTGAGGAGTACCCTACCTATTATGGACCCCAGGATGTTGTGGGTTTAGATTCTGAGACCCTGGCTCAAGAGGGACTTATCCCAACTGAGACAGTTGACCCTGGAGTTGTAGCTTTATAGTTTTGTAGTATTCTTTTGTACTGGATTTGTCTCCAGCATATTTCTGTATTTTTCTTCAGACTCATTGATGTATTATTTTAGACTCATGAGTTGTATTGTGACTATTCTATTCTTATCTGATTCGTGTTCATTCTATCTTAGTTCTGTGATTGAGTACACTATCTTTTGGTGGTTCATTATATTAGATAGACTTTCTAGACAGCGTTCTACCGCCGATTCTGTGGCGTAGGCTGGGCGTTGTTTCCGACTAGTACCCTTACCCCGGGTGCGGGTCGTGACACATTTTTGGTGGTGGCCCATGCAGGTCTAGCTTCACAAGTATGTGATGTCGTGGTAGTGCGACAACTTAGTTGTACTACTGCAAGCCTGCAATAGGATATAGGATATAGGCTGAGATACTCAATCACATCTAGGAAATTTTTTTTGATTCAACTATTCTCCTTTGACATTGATACTTGATCCCTTAAACTGTCCTTTCCTTGATATCTTTTATCATATGCCATATTGATCCTCATTCCATCTTTTTATGAGACATACTCGGAGATACTTGCGGAGGCACGCAAGGTTGAGCGGGATCTGGGTTTGAAGACCAAGAGAGACCGTGATTCTTTTCTGGGGGCCAACAGCAGTGCAGTATCTGCCAAACGTCCTCATTTCCAGTCCAGACCTTTCCAGCAGCCACAGCAGAACCAGACTCCAGCTAGAGCGCCTTTTTACCAGGCACCTCAGCAGCAGAGGCAGTTACAGCAAGCTCTATGCAACTTCTGCAAGAAGCCCGGCCACATCTGGGAAGTTTGCAGAAAGAGGCTAGGAGTTTGTTTGTATTGTGGTACTGAAGGGCATCAATTGAGGGAGTGTCCTCGTCGTGCAGTTCAGGGAGCAGCTCCAGCTCCGAGGGCACAGATAAGACCACCTGCAGCACAACCGAGGGGACCGCTTCCGACACAGCAGCAGCGTTTTGTCCAGCATCAACAGCAGGGAGGTGCTCGGCAGGGACGAGCGTTTGCTATGACAGTCGAAGAGGAGGAACCCACAGGAGATATCATCGCAGGTTCTATTCTTCTTGATTCCATTCCAGCTTTAGCTTTGTTTGATAGTGGTGCTTCCCATAGTTTTGTATCTGTTTCTTTTGCTCTAAAGCATGGTTTGGTAGCTGAGTCTTTGCTTAGGACTTGCAAGATCATGACCGGGGGAGGCATTATCCTGGTTAATGATATTTGCAAGGATCGGAGAGTTACTCTGGAAGGCCGGGAGTTGAGTGCATGTCTACTTGTAATGCCACTTCCGAGCTACGACATTGTACTCGGGATGGATTGGTTGAGTAGGCACCGTGCTAGCATAGATTGTAGAGGAGGTAGAGTTTTGTTTGGTCCGCCAGGAGAGCCAGAGTTCGAGTTTGCTAGAGGAACTGCGGAGCAGGAAGAAGGCATTATTTGTGGAGCTATGGTGGAAGACAAGGAGTTGCCACATCCGTTGATAGCAGAATTTTTGGATGTATTTTGAAGAATTGCCAGGATTGCCGCCAGATCGAGATGTTGAATTTTCTATAGACTTGGTGCCAGGTGCAGAACCGATTTCGCAGCATGTCTATAGAGTAAACAACAGCGAGCTAGTCGAGTTGAAGAAGCAGGTGGACGAATTGCAGGATAAGGTGTTTATCAGATCGAGTTCTTCACTATGGGGAGCCCCGGTATTGTTTGTACCGAAGAAGGATGGATCGGTGCGTATGTGCATTGATTACAGGGCTTTGAATAATCTCACTATCAAGAATAAGTATCCTTTGCCACGGATTGATGATCTGTTTGATCAGTTGAGTGGTGCGAAGGTGTTTTCTAAGATAGATTTGAGATCAGGCTACCATCAGGTGAAGGTGAAGCCGGAGGACATATCGAAGACTGCTTTTAGAACTCGGTATGGTCAGTACGAGTTTATAGTGATGCCGTTTGGTTTGACTAATGCACCGGCGGTATTTATGAACTTGATGAACAAGGTGTTCCACCAGTACCTTGACAAGTTCGTGGTGGTGTTCATCGACGACATACTCATATACTCGAGGACACCGGAGGAGCATGAGGAGCATTTGAGGATTGTGTTGGATGTGCTGAGGAAGAAGAAGTTGTATAGGAAGTTGTCCAAATATGAGTTTTTCTTGGACAAGGTAGAATTCTTGGGGCATGTTGTGACTGGTGATGGTATTTCAGTGGATCCGAAGAAGATTCAGCAGTGGAATCTTGGAAGACTCCGAGTTCGGTAGCAGAGATCAGGAGTTTCTTGGGATTGGCAGGCTACTACAGAAAGTTTGTGCAAGATTTTTCGAGGATTGCCGAGCCGATGACCAGACTCACAAGGAAGGATGTGGAGTTTGTTTGGACGGAAGATTGCCAGGCTGCTTTTGAGGAGTTGAAGAAGAGGTTGACGTCTGCTCCTATTTTTGACATTGCCATCAGGGTCCGGAGGTTTCACTATTTATAGTGATGCATCGGGAAAGGGTTTAGGTTGTGTTCTTCAGCAGCATGGGAAAGTGATTGCCTATGCATCCAGGCAATTGCGTCCTCATGAAAAGAACTATCCTACCCATGATTTGGAGTTGGCAGCTGTCATATTCGCCCTGAAGTTGTGGAAACATTATTTGTACGGAGAGCGTGTGGAGATCTTCACAGACCACAAAAGCTTGAAGTACGTTTTCACGCAGAAGGAGTTGAACATGAGGCAGCGTCGGTGGTTGGAATTAATGAAGGATTTTGATATCTCTTTGTAATATCATCCTGGGAAAGCCAATGTAGTTGCCGATGCTTTGAGCAGGTATCCGGTAGCTATGTTCTTGACGCAGGATCGATATTTGTTGGAGGACTTGGAGAGCTTGGGCATTGAGGTGATTGTTCCGGGTGGTGCTATACAGATGTGGGGATTGCAGATACATTCAGATTTGATGGATAGGATCAAGGCAGCACAGTATGATGATGTATCTTTGAGGAGTATCAGAGCTCAGGTGAGAGCAGGATTGGAGGATGATTTCACTATTGCAGAGGATGGATCTTTGAGGCATGGAGTTAGATTGTGTGTGCCTAGTGGGGAGTTGCGCGAGGAGGTGTTACAGGAAGCGCATCGCTCTCAGTATTCCATACATCCAGGTGCTAACAAGATGTATCGGGATATGCGAGAGAGTGTGTGGTGGTATGGCATGAAGAGGGAAGTGGCACAGTTTGTATCCAGATGCTTAGTGTGCCAGCAGGTGAAAGCCGAGAGGCAGAGGCCAGGAGGTTTACTTCAGCCATTACCCATTCCAGAGTGGAAGTGGGAACATATTACTATGGATTTTGTGTCCGGACTACCACGATCTCCAGGAGGGAAAGACGCGATTTGGGTCATTGTTGATAGATTGACCAAGTCGGCCTACTTTTTGCCTTTCAAGGTGGGTTTGTCTACGGAGAAGCTGGCAGAGATGTATGTGAGGCAGATCGTTAGGATACATGGAGTTCCCGTCAGCATAGTCTCAGATCGGGATAGTCGTTTCACTTCTCATTTCTAGAGGAGTTTGCAGGAGAGTTTGGGCACTCAGCTCAAGTTCAGTACTGCATATCATCCCCAGACAGATGGGCAGTCAGAGAGGACTATTCAGACTCTCGAGGATATATTGCGCACTTGTGTACTAGATTTCGGGGGTTCTTGGGAGGACCATCTCCATTTGGTAGAGTTTGCTTACAACAACAGTTACCAGGCCAGTATAGAGATGTCACCTTTTGAAGCTCTATATGGTCGGAGGTGTCGTACTCCTTTGTCTTGGGACGATGTTGGAGAGAGAGTTTTGCTTAGGCCAGAGATGGTTGTGGATGCAGCAGAGAAGGTTCAGTTGATCAGAGACAGACTTTGAGTGGCGCAGGACAGACAACGGCATTGGGCCGATAGCCATCGGAGACCCTTGGAGTTTGAGGTATAGTTTAGATTTTATTTTGTGTGCTTGTTCTTGGTTGTTTGTTATAGATAAGTTCTTAAGGTGGTATTTTGTTCTAGGTGGGTTTTGTTCTAGGTGGGTGGTTTGGTGTTTCTGAGGATTTCTCCGACACGAGGCACGATTTGCTTCGGTGGAGGCGGAAAGCTTCGTCCGCGATTCATTGGACCTTTCACTATTCTAGAGAGGGTCGGTGCAGTTGCTTATAGACTAGACTTGCCACCTGCATTGGAGGGAGTGCACAACGTGTTTCATGTGTCGCAGTTGAGACGATACGTGGCAGATCCTAGTCATGTATTGGATCACTCAGAGATAGAGGTGGGCCCTACTCTTAGCTATCCAGAGCAGCCAGTTGGGATTCTGGATCGGAGAGAGAAGGTGCTGAGGAACCAGACTATTCCTTTGGTGCATGTCGCATGGAGGCATCACTCTCCGGGGGAGTCTACCTGGGAGAGAGAGGATGAAATGCGAGAGCGTTATCCATATTTGTTTGTACCTTGAGGTATGTTATTTCTAGTTATGTTCTGTTCATTGTTATGTTCTATTCATTAGTTAGTTGTGATTCTTTAGTTCTGTTCTGTGATTTTTTGGGGGTAGTTTTCGTCTTTGAATTTCGAGGACGAAATTATTTTAAGGAGGGTAGACTTGTCACTACCACATTTTAGAAAAAAGGGTATTTTAGTAATTTCCTATTTAAATAAATATTGTGCATGGTAAATAATTTTTGTTGTATTATTTAATTGTTGTTAGATATTATTTAATTATTTTGGACTTATTTTAGTGGACCTAACTAGTTTAGTTTGGACCCATGGACCAACATGAATTAATTAGTTAGACTTGGCCCATTTAGAAAGCCCATGGTTAAGAAGATGGATTAAATTAATTAAATGATTAGACTAGAAGCTTCCTTCCTTAATTATTTCTTCATGAGAGGCCCCAAGGGGTACATTGGACATTTTACAATTGCTTGGGGGAGGGGCTATGGCCGGCCTATTAAAGAGGGGGGGAAATTTCTCTCCTCTCATCTCATTCCAAATCTAGATCTAGAATTCTCCCACTACCAAATTCCCTCCATTCCCAATCTAATTCCCTACCAAATTCATTCCAAATTCTTTCCAATTCACCATTAGAGAAGGAGGAAGCAAGGATCTAGAAGAAGGAAGCAAGGATCTACAAAGAGGAGCAAGGATCTACAATTTGGAAGCAAGTTCATCTCAATTGGAGGTTTCATTGGGAATCCATCTCCCAAGAGGTATAATTCAGATTTTTCCATTTAAATAGCTTCTAAATCTGAGATTTAATCATGTAAAATCAACCTATATGTATGTACTACCCATAGGACTTTGTTTTGTGTTCATAGGAGACCCATGGAGAAAGTTATGGTGCTTTTTGTGTCAATTTTGTTGGAATTCCGAATTTACATTTTTTGTGTGTGTCAATTGATCCTATAGATCAATTGGACATGAGATTTGTGTTTGAGGCTAGTGTCGTGTCCATATTGGGATACTTGTGGTTCGTATCCCAACTATTTGGTGATACGTGTCATTTGGGGGTTTTCCTCCGACACGGGGCTTTGAACATGTCGTATTTTGACACGGACACATAGATCTACTTTTGACGCTTTGATTTGTTCATAAATATTATTTATGATCTGTTTGTGTCCTTCGGGGTGCATTTAGTTGTGTGTTGGACTCGTGTCGCATGCGTGTCCTAGATCTAGTGGGATACGGTGAGATACTCTCCAATTGTGTGTATTTTTGTATAGATCTAATTAATTGTGGTTCAATTCTTCATTTATAATTAGTATATATATATGGATATTAAATATTTATTTTGTGTATTTATTATAGTAATTATTGTAGCATAGATCTATATTTTGGGTGTGCTAATATAATGTACCATATAATATGTAGCTTTCTTGCATGCAAATATATATGTTACTACTTGTTAAATAATATAATTTATACATAAAATGTTTTATAAAATATATTTATGTGTTTAATTGTGTAATTATATTATTTATAATTATTATGTAATTATTTGGATATTAATGTAAATATTTTAGGTGTGCTTCTAGCCATGTAAATTATATGTTCTTTGTTAAATATTTGAAGGTATAAGTTTATGTGTATATTAATATATATATGTACATTTTTGTATTAATGGTTTATATATATATATATATATACTGTTTTATATATTCTGTTTATATATATATATATATATATATTGTTTTATATATTCTGTTTTTATATATATAATTATATATATATAACTTGTTTTAGTGACAGTGAATTAATGACAGTAAAAACAGTCATTAATTAGCCGACTAATAGCAGCCGCTGTAGCCTTCGGGCAATTAATGACAAACCTGTCATTAATTGCAGCAGCGGAAAACAGCAGCTTTTCTGCGACGCTTTTCCGCGACAGTTTAACTGTCAGCGAAAACCAAAGCAGTGGCAGTTTATTATTTGGGTTTCGGTGACAGTCCTTCGGTGACAGTCCCGACTGTCACTATTTAAACTGTTTTGATTTAATCCTATTTTATTCACTGTTTTTCAATGACGCTTTGACAGATTTAATGTATATATTATATATTATAATTGTATATATATATATGTATATATATATGTGTTTTGTGAGGAATAATAATTGTAATAATATATTATGTTATTTATATAAATGTTGGGTTGTATATATATTATTTTAGGGTATATATTAATTATATTATTAGTATACTTTGTGTGAGTTCTTTTTGAATCTAATTTGATTCCTAAATTATTGTAGTTTATCTCTATATTATTTTATAGATGTCTTGTGAGGTTGACTTTGGGTTTGACCATGTTTGACTTTAGTGGACTTTAGAGTTGACCATAGTTGACTTTTGACTTAGAATTGACTTATTGACCTAGAAATTGCCTAGTTTGACTTGTTCTCTTTCCGGGACCTTGTATTAATGTGGTATTCCATATCTAGGTCTTCGAGGCACCGAGTCAGACATTTGTGAGACTGTTCATTGGACTTCAGGCGAGTACATTCTCTGATAGTTTCTCATTTATGATATCCTCTATGTTCGTTGTATCTAGTGTAGATATACATGTTCTCTTGACACTATGGTTACACAGATTGGTATATCCGGATCTCGTCATGAGATGTTATTCCTTGGTATATGGTGTATATGGTGCAAGTATTGTTTCATTGGTTATCTTGTACATGTACAGACATCGATTCTCGGGGAGACTAGCTATCTTCTTGGGGAATCTAGTGCCATAACGTACCGTGGTTGGATCTATTATACCAGTCGGAGTGGAGAGTATTTTAGTGTAGATATGTGATCATACCCTCCTTGTGCATGTCTTGTTCATTGTGAGTGTTGATCATACACCGCACGTATAATCAGCCAGGCCATCATACTCTTGTGCAAGTTCCCAAGCCGATCACATGTTAAAGCTAGTACTCACACACTTAGTCATTAGTATTCTTGTTCCATCAGCATATTGTTCATTATTGTATTTCTTTCCAGTATTTCCTTATTGTCTATACTTTCTTGTATCTATTTATGCATCTTGTTTATCCACAACTACTTACTGTTACATAGTTTTTATCATTATTTGAGAACTGCTGTTAGGGTTGTACTCTGCTCCTTTCCTGACTGGATATATTTTTCCAGATGACACTGAGGAGTACCCTACCTATTATGGACCCCAGGATGTTGTGGGTTTAGATTCTGAGACCCTGGCTCAAGAGGGACTTATCCCAACTGAGACAGTTGACCCTGGAGTTGTAGCTTTATAGTTTTGTAGTATTCTTTTGTACTGGATTTGTCTCCAGCATATTTTTGTATTTTTCTTCAGACTCATTGATGTATTATTTTAGACTCATGAGTTGTATTGTGACTATTCTATTCTTATCGGATTCGTGTTCATTCTATCTTAGTTCTGTGATTGAGTACACTATCTTTTGGTGGTTCATTATATTAGATAGACTTTCTAGACAGCGTTCTACCGCCGATTCTGCGGCGTAGGCTGGGCGTTGTTTCTGACTAGTACCCTTACCCCGGGTACGGGTCGTGACAGTCACTGTCACTAAAACTCTTTAAATAGAGACCTCTATCAACAGAGGTCCGAGGTCAAAAATTGGTGGAGAAAACGGTCAAAAAAGAGAAGAATCCAGAGCTCAAGAAAAGAGTAGTGATCGACGACTTTGGCATCGAGCATCCACTCTCTTTATTAACCTTCGAAGCTGCTTTCTGTCTTCTATGGTACTTCTTCATCATCGTGTGTCCAAGGGACAAAGTGATCGACTGCAGATCAGACTCCTATAGCAATATTTACCCAGATTAAATAAATTATACTCGATATTTCTCATATAGGATTAAATTGTACAAACTTGTTTGTAAACCGAAGAGCGGGGTTTTCGTAAATATAAAAACCTTGTCGTTTCCTTATTTCTTTCGTTTATTTATCCGAAACAACGATCACATAAGCTACTAATATTTTCCCATTTTTCCCCAGCTAGCACGATGGATTCTAGATCACAACTCCTCGTGACAGGTCTCATTGATGCCAACTCGTGTAAAGAACAGTGTCTGAGTCATGTATGTTTAGGATAATAAACGAGAAAATATTTGGTGATGTGGAAAACGAGGTCTTGTACGAAGACCCGCCCTTCTTTTATGTTTACAAACAAGATTGTACAAATTTAATCCTATACGAGGATGTCTAAGTACAATTTATTTAATCTGGGTAAATATTGCTATAGGTGTCTGATCTGCGGTCGATCACTTTAGCCCTTGGACCACACGATATTGAAGAAATGTCGTGGAAGACAGAAAACATCTTCGAAGGTTGCTAAAGAGGGTGGATGCACGATGCCAAAGTCGTCGATCCCTTCTCTTTGCCTGGGCTCTGGATTCTACTCTATCTCTCTCTCTTGATCTCCTTCTCCTATTTTTTAACCTATTTCTGATCGTTCGACCTTTTCCTCTGTTGATAGAGGTCTCTATTTATAGAGTTTTAGTGATAGTGACCACACAGTCGGCGTAGAAACCGAGTAGTGGAAAGTACAGCACCCTTTTACACGACGGTTTAAAATAACCAATGTCTGCGTATAGATGACCTTCTGAGTGAGCATGTGACGCGTGTCCAACTAAGGGACAAACGCGTATAGCTGCTGCGAAGATCACGACGTAGAAGCCACGTAGGTAGTTATCCCTTGTGTAGAAGAGGTTGGCGTAGAAGTCAAATGACTGTCACCATGGCATAGCAGCCAAGTGGGCATAGAAATTGAGTCGGCATAGAAGCTGAGCAGGCGTAGGAGCCGAGTGGGCATAGAAGCCGAGTGGGTATAGAAGCCGAGCAGGCGTAGAAGCCGAGTGGGCATAGAAGCCGAGTAGGCATTGAAGCCGAGCAGGCGTAGGAGCCGAGTGGGCATAGAAGCCGAGTGGACATAGAAGCCGAGCAGGCGTAAAAGCCGAGTGGGCATAGAAGCCGAGTGGGCATAGAAGCCGAGCAGGCGTAGAAGCCGAGCGGGCATAGAAGCCGAGTGGGCATAGAAGCCGAGTAGATGTGGACGCTTTAGCCAGAATTATGGCTTTTGGAGATATAATCAAATCTCATGCATTAAATGCAGAGATCTGCCCGTATCCTGCGCATTAAATGCAGAGACGTGTTTTCGAAGCTTTGTTGTCCTACAGATTTACCATTATTCTGTGTATTAAATACAGATACGTGCCTCGAACTTTGTATGAAGAGACACTGATGACGTGGCAGCCTGTTTGTCTTCCGCAGAGCGTAAGAAGCTCACGTCTGCCCGTGTAAAATAGGCAGCGTAACCCCTTGTCTGCGTAAAAGCAGTTTATGCAAAGAGGATGCCACTAAACGACAGTTCGGTGACATTTAATCAAATCCTCAGCATTAAATGTGGAGATCTGCCATCATCCTGTGCCTTAAATGTAGAGGCATGTTTTTAAAGCTTTGTTGTCCCGTAGATTTACCATCATTCTGCGTATTAAATGCAGATACGTGCCTCGAACTTTGTATGAAGAGACACTGATGACGTGGCAGCCTGTTTGTCTTCTGCAGAGCGTAAGAAGCTCACGTCTGCCCGTGTAAAACTAGGCAGCGTATCCCCTTGTCTGCGTAAAAGCAGTTTACGCAAAGGGGATGCCACTAAACGACGGTTCAGTGACATTTAATCAAATCCCCAGCATTAAATTTGGAGATCCGCCATCATCCTGTGCCTTAAATGCAGAGGCATGTTTTGAAGGTCTGTCACTTGGCCTGCGCATGGTGTAGAGACGTGCCTCGGGTATCTGTCAGTATTCGACGCTTTAAATGCAGAGACGTGCCTTGAGAACCTGTCACCGCTCTGTGCATAAAATGTAGAGACGTGCCTCGAATCCCGTACGAGGTACAACTTTTGACGTGGCAGGCAGTTTTTCTTCTGCAGAGCGTAAATAGCTCACATCTGCCTGTGTAAAACTAGGCAGCGTATCCCTTCGTATATGTAAATGTGGTTTACGTGTAGCGCCCCGTTCCTCCTATTCGAGGAGCGCGGCTAAGAAACACAAGACGGTATCGTTCGATCGGGATAGATTGAATTAAGAACTCGTCCTCATTATGGATTTGTTTCTTCGGAATCGATTTCCATATTCAGTGGACTGCGCCCCAAGGATCGGCTTAGCGGCAGAGTCAGGAGGGACCTCTCCGCTGCTATCTTTTATTGCCTCGGTTTTCGATGTCGCTTGTTGCCTTCGTGCTTTGAGTTGGTTTTAGGATTTGCTTGTTTTCCTTGAATGGTTTCGATGATTTTCATTGTTTTCGTTTATTAACTTGCACTTCTATTCCGAGATTGGAAAGAAAGGAAGAAGTATTAATCGAGCTGTTCGTGTGCAGGTGAACGAGCAGTAGGTGGCTTGCGAGCGAAGTCGTGAAGCGCCTCTTTCCTTCTTCTTTCCAAAAATCTAAGTGAGTGGCTACCAACCCGATTAGCTAGCCTTGCTTCCAAGCCTCACTCCTTCGCCCCAATCAAACGATACCAAGTAATAATAAAAGAGATCAAGATAAAAAAGGAATAGACTTGGAAATATTGCTTGTCAACTAAACTTATGAACGGTTATCATCCTGTATGCTAGTTCATTTATAACTGTTCTATGAATCGTGCTAAGTATGGAAATATATGCTTGTTAAGAAATAAACTGTCAGGATGACTATGCTAAACTGTTATGCTATGAAACAAATTCTATGAGTGCTCTTGATCACGGACAACTTGTGCACAAGGTATGTTATGAGTTCCGCGGACGGTCACCGGGGCGCCGGGACCGATCCGATCTGGACGGAACGTATGTATAGTCGTATGTTATGGGGCAAAGTGTTATGCAGCGGGGCTCGCCACCTGCGTTATATATCATTTATGTCTTGAGACTATAACCCGTCCCTTCGTAGCATCAAGCCAGTGATCCTATGTATATTTAAACCTGTTGCATACTAACTTGTGTCTTCGTTTCAGGGAAGGCATGGTAAGTATTGTGCAGGTAATTCAGACGGACAGGTAAAATCCACCGAACGGTGGCACATTCATTTCAGTAAATTCAATATGCTGCTTACTTGTAAATAAACTAAGGCAAGATAGAAACCCACAAAATATGCATGCTTCACTAAACAACGTGTTGATTGGTATAGTCAGGCTAGTTCGCCTTCACCAGCATGTTTCGATATGCTGACCCTCATTGAAACAGGTTCTCCGCACCAAGGCGAACCGAGCGAGGAGCCGAAGTCGTCTACCCGATCCAGTCCAAGCTGTTGGCGCATCTTCACCGCGCCTCGAAGCCTTTTAAAGTCCGAAGCTGCAACTCTTCATACACAAATGCAGCTCCGTGGCAAAGCCGTCCTCCAGCCTGGAGGTCCTTATCGTTTTGAGTTTATAAAGGAATGTAATGTACAGGACTGCTATCTCATTTTGAGTCATCTCTTTTGTAAGCCGTTCGGCATATTAGCTAACTCGTTCAAGAGTTTGTAATAGATATTCATTATCAATAAAGAAAACTTTTCCATATTATAAATCTGTGTTTCAATTTATCTGCGTACTCTGAATATGTGCTTGCTATGCAAATCATTAAAGCCTTGTGCGGGCGCAACTCCAGGCCCGCACGGCGGTCACTATTCGGGGGACGCCTCAAACGATTCTACGGAATTGGGTCGTGACATAGTGGTATCAGAGCACAGATTCAAAGTTCCTTAGACTTCGTGCTGGAAAAGTTTCTTTAACGATCAAAATTCCTGTGCGAACTCTTGAACTCGCTAGGCCAAAATGAGATACGTTCATGCAATAAGTCCATAATACATTATGATCCTAATGTAATTTACCTTCTTTTGAAGGAATGGATCCAGCGCAATCTGTAGCGCAAGCACCGAACGAAACACAAGAAAGCAGTTCGGGCACTTCGGGAAGCTCTCGGAGCCAACGAGGCATATCTCAAGTCGACCCGCTTGAGCAGGTAATGCAAATATTAGAATCGCAACGACAACGAGATGATGCTCGCCAAGCCAAGCTCGAGAGTAATCTAGAGATCCGATTCTCAGTCCAACAAAAGCAGGTAGATGCCCTGCAACAGATCGTTCAGACTTTGGCTGCCAACCATTCCGCCGCAACAGCAACGACTCCGGTGGGACAGCCCGTACTTGAAGTGGAGACGCCTCAAATTCCAAGGCCGAGGGACGTGACTGTCTTCAACTTGGGCCATTTCAAGAAGGTCTGCAACACCCCATTCAACGGGACTGAGGACCCGGTGGTAGCTCTAGATTGGCTAGCCGAGCTCGAAGATCACTTCGCTCTGCTAGAGGTCCTAGAAGATAAGCGCGTCGCCTGCGCGCAACTACAGCTCCGCCTCAACGCACACGATTGGTGGGACGTACATCGACGATCTCTCCAATTTGATCACGGAGAGGAGACGATCTCGTGGACGACCTTTCGTGCCGCGTTCGAAGAGGAGTTTATACCCCCTCCAGTACGACGTCAAATGGAGAATGATTTCGTGCAACTGAGGCAGGGCAGTTTGACTGTGAAGCAGTACTCCGCCGAATTCAACCGACTCTCCAAATTCGCTAGGGCCTATTTACCTGATGCAGCGAGTTGAGCCAGAAGGTTTGAAGGTGGACTACGCCCTACCATCCATTCGTACGTGGTCAATAATCAGTACGGGACAATGCGTGAAGTCATGAATCACGCCCTATCTCTCGAACCGCAGTATCCTCACGTTTCCATCGGCGCTGTGCATACCTACAATCACAAACGCCAAGGCAACGATAGAGGAAATACCGCTGCAAAACGCCCTAACCACGGCGGTTCACAAAAAGGAAACCCGAGACCATTTTGTGATTACTGTAAAAGGCAAGGGCACACTACTGATAGATGTTATAGCAGAAAAGGTCTATGCTTCAACTGTGGCGGGCCAGGCCACGTAGCTCGGGATTGTCCACTCCCTTCTAAGCTCCTGCCTCAACCCAATAATCCCTAATGGTTGGTTCTATTCCTAAGTTTCGGGACAAAACTTCTAATTAGTTGGGTAGGATGTAGCGTCCCGTTCCTCCTATTCGAGGAGCGCGGCTAAGAAACACAAGACGGTATCGTTCGATCGGGATAGATTGAATTAAGAACTTGTCCTCGTTATGGATTTGTTTCTTCGGAATCGATTCCCATATTCAGTGGACTGCGCCCCAAGGATCGGCTTAGCGGCAGAGTCAGGAGGGACCTCTCCGCTGCTATCTTTTATTGCCTCGGTTTTCGATGTTGCTTGTTGCCTTCGTGCTTTGAGTTGGTTTTAGGATTTGCTTGTTTTTCTTGAACGGTTTCGATGGTTTTCATTGTTTTCGTTCATTGACTTGCACTTCTATTCTGAGATTGGAAAGAGAGGAAGAAGTATTAATCGAGCTGTTCGTGTGCAGGAGAACGAGCAGTATGTGGCTTGCGAGCAGAGTCATGAAGCGCCTCTTTCCTTCTTCTTTCCAAAAATCTAAGTGAGTGGCTACCAACCCGATTAGCTAGCCTTGCTTCCAAGCCTCACTCCTTCGCCCCGATCAAACGATACCAAGTAATAATAAAAGAGATCAAGATAAAAAGGGAATAGACATAGAAATATTGCTTAACTAAACTTATGAACGGTTATCATCCTGTATGCTAGTTCGTTTATAACTGTTCTATGAATCGTGCTAAGTATGGAAATATATGCTTGTTAAAAAATAAACTGTCAGGATGACTATGCTAAACTGTTATGCTATGGAACAAATTCTATGAGTGCTCTTGATCACGGACAACTTGTGCACAAGGTATGTTATGAGTTCTGCGGACGATCACCGGGGCGCCGGGACCGATCCGATCCGGACGGAATGTATGTATAGTCGTATGTTATGGGGCAAAGTGTTATGCAGCGGGGCTCGCCACCTACGTTGTATATCATTTATGTCTTGAGACTATAACCCGTCCCTTCGTGGCATCAAGCCAGTGATCCTATGTATATTTAAACTTGTTGCATACTAACTTGTGTCTTCGTTTCAGGGAAGGCATGGTAAGTATTGTGCAGGTAATTCAGACGGGCAGGTAAAATCCACCGAACGGTGGCACGTTCATTTCAGTAAATTCAATATGCTGCTTACTTGTAAATGAACTAAGGCAAGATAGAAACCCATAAAATATGCATGCTTCACTAAACAACGTGTTGATTGGTATAGTCAGGCTAGTTCGCCTTCACCAGCATGTTTTGATATGCTGACCCTCGTTGAAACAGGTTCTCCGCACCAAGGCGAACCGAGCGAGGAGCCAAAGTCGTCTACCCGATCCAGTCCAAGCTGTTGGCGTATCTTTACCGCGCCTCGAAGCCTTTTGAAGTCCGAAGCTGTAACTCTTCATACACAAATGCAGCTCCGTGGCAAAGCCGTCCTCCAGCCTGGAGGTCCTTAACATTTTGAGTTTATAAAGGGATGTAATGTACAGGACTGCTATCTCATTTTGAGTCATCTCTTTTGTAAGCCGTTCGGCATATTAGCTAACTCGTTCAAGAGTTTGTAATAGATATTCATTATCAATAAAGAGAACTTTTCCATATTATAAATCTGTGTTTCAATTTATTTGCGTACTCTGAATATGTGCTTGCTATGCAAATCATTAAAGCCTTGTGCGGGCGCAACTCCAGGCCCGCACGGCGGTCACGATTCGGGGGACGCCTCAAACTATTCTACGGAATCGGGTCGTGACATTACGCAGAGGAAATGGCAGTAAATGACAGCCTGGGTAGTAGTGTCGTGCCATCATTATAGCCGTCGCTTGGGTAGCCGTGCAGTACTTTTTGTTAGAAGTCCAGACGTCAGGTTCATTGCACGATCTGATAGGTTCGTTTCGAAGAATACGAAGCATCCCTCGTACACTTCAATGCTGTATTGAAAGTGGATGAGCTTTACGCCATAAAGGCGATGAAGAACCCTGTTTATGCTGAAGTAGCCTGGACATACTGCTTTATGCGGATGGTCCTCGAGCTCATATTTTACGTTGTGCTCAGCAGAAAAGCTCTGTTGCACGTTGATGGCTCCGTGGTCCTCTGTTTACGCTGCTCTGCCTCAATACGCTGTGTATAGCTATCCAGCGTATTTTTTATGCTTCTACAAGACCCCCTTCAAAGCTTTTAAATTCCTCGTAATTTGAAATGCTTTGAATGAAGCATGAACCGTTCCTCGTAACTCAAAATGCTCTAAATGGAGCCTGAAACGGTCAAGCCTGAAACGGTCAAGCCTGACACGTTCTTTTATGGCTGACTATATGGCGGAGTTATTGGGGATCGGTGTGATCTCTTTTGCCTATAAAAAGGCTGAGGAGTTAACCTGTTCTTCCCACAGTTCCTTCACCATACAGAGATGATGGCCGGAGTTCATCGGGTCGACTTGAGGAAGAAGAAGACCATGCTCTTCCAGCATGTAGGGAGCCAAAAAAGACGGCGTCTTCGAGCGTATGTCCTCTGCAACGATGGATCATTGAAGGATATTATAGCCTCCATTGCTCGGGATAATCAGCAACTTTGTATGGTGGTTCTTCGGGAGAGAAGAAGGGTCACATTTTGCCATGCTGCTTACAAGTGATGCCTTCTCCCGTTACCTCCATGGCGCCGGATATAAGAAAGCAAAGTTACCCTGCTTTTCTTCTGTTGGCAGTATGGGTCTATGCCCAGTTCTGTATCCTCCCGCCACTGATCATCTTCTTGTTCATCGACTGTGGATGTCGATGAACTGCCATGGAAGAAGAGGAAGATCTTCACCAATGCGAGAACCTGGCAGAACAGATTCTGGGTGTGATCTTCAGATGATGATGAGGAAGCCCTTTGTAGACGGGATTTCCCTCATGTAAGGTCATGAAAATGAAGAAAACCCTTGTAGACTAGATTTCCCTCATGTAATCATGTTTTTTAATTTTAATAAAATCGTCTTTCTTCTTTGCATATGATCATCTTGCCATACTTTGCTGTGAAGTCTGAATATGTGTAGCTTCGACACATTTGATTCTTTATGCTGACTCTGTATAGAAAGGGTGCTAGGTCCTGTCTTGTCTTTTATGCATAACTAGGGAAGCGCAGAAAGCCGCTTTAGCAGTCGAGTGTTTCAAACTGTCTTGCTGTTAGGAACCGCGTAGAATTCTGAACTATTTTTACTTCTGATAAACATAATTTTTGTTCAGACCGTCGTCTTCAAGAGTGATTTCTCGAAAATCCCTTGGAACAGGGTGAGAAATGGCTGTCAAACTGAGTCGCCATCTTGAATTTTGTAGACAAAATATTCAGACTGGATTCTGGATGAACTTCGAATCGACCCATGAAGAAGAGTAATTTTTAATGTCGTACTCTGTATGCTTCGGGCACTTGGGATATCTTGAGGTCAAGGAGGAGTATCTTCTGTGTGAACTCCTGCAATTGACCGCCTTGAGAATCGTTCAGAGGTACTGTACTGGCCTGCGCATTTTTTAGATACGCGGAAAGTCGTGGAGCGTAAAATCATAAGTTTGTTGCCTCTGAGCGTAAAATGCCACCGAGCGTGAAATCAAAGACTTGTAGTTCTTGAGTGTTAAGTCATAGGTTTGTAGCCTCTCGAGCATAAAAGCTACTGAGCACAAAGGCATCCGGGCATAAAATCATAGACTTGTAGCCATTGAACGTAAAACCGTAGATTTGTAGCTGTCGAGCATAGAAAGCTCCTTGGTGCAGAACTGTAGATTTGTAGCTTCTGAAAAGAAACTCTTTCGAGCGTGAAGTCGTGGATCTGTTGCCTCTGAGCGTAAAAAGCCACCGAGCGTGAGATCGTAGATTCGTAGCTGCTGAGCGTGAAGTTGTAGGTTTGTAGCCTCTCGAGCGTAAAAGCTACCGAGCACAAAGGAATCCGGGCGTAAAACCATAGACTCATAGCCTGTGAGCGTAAAATCGTAGATCTGTAGTTGTCGAGCGTAGAAAGCTCCTTAGCGTAAAAACCGCGAATCTTCCTCACACGAAAAACTTTTCAAATTCGCTGACTGTCCGCCTTCTCTGAGTAATTAGGCTGACGTAGTACCCAATCATAACCGAAATATTAATTAGGAGATTTGGTTCGGGATTCGAGGAGTCCATCCGAACTCTATATATACCCCAAGTTTTTGAGAGAGAAACTTTTCATCCGTCTTCTGCGAAAGAAAGCCTTCGACTGTTCGAGTTCTTCTTCGTTTCTTCTCCGAGATTTCAAAGCTTCCAGTAATAGCCTCGAAACAATCCTCCTCAACTAAGGGAAAGAATGTTGATTCTTCTTCTCGTTCTTCTGCTCAAGAGAGAGCATCTTCGGTCGGGCAAGGCGAACTTTATTCTGAGTGAAGTATCCCGCCGACGAGCAGTGCACCCGGCCTAAAAGGTAGAGCATTTGGGACGAAGAAGAACGACTAAAAATCCTTCGCACATGTTGTACGTGACCACTCTAGGTCGTCTTCTGTGCTGATAGCCTCTTTGAGGAAGATGATGCACAGAGACGTTTCATATTTTACGCCCATATTTCTAATGTGTCAGCGAAAAAAACTCCATCTTTTCGCAGTCTGGCGTAAAAGCTTTGACTGTCAAAAGCTGGAGTATAAAATTTGAGTGTTACGCTTCTGGATGAAGATTCCGGCGTAATATCTCAATTTTATCAGTCTGGCATAAAGCACAGACTGTATACCGCCAGTCTTGAATTTTATGTTTTAGGAAACGGATTCCAGCGTAATGGTCAAGTTTTTACGGTCTTGGCGTAGAGCACAGACTGTTGGTTTTTTTTTTACGTATGCTGCAAGATTTGTAATGTCTAGTTTATAGGAACTGACGTATTTTTCTTGCACTCTTGCAGTTAACTTGCATGTGTCTCCGCTAGCCGATGTGATGGGTTCTGTCGCCGGGATGCTGCACTCTGACTACCTGGAGGATCTGTCACACGTGACATTTCCTATCTCTGGGCCCCAGTATCCCGAGGAAAGGGAAATTCTGATATCGGCTCAGGGCGAGCGAACGCTGCTGAATTTGATCAACGGGGAGCCCCTGACGTACATAGACGGGGACCAATACATAAAGCCAACTTTTCTCTTCGGGGACATGATCGACAAGCAGTCCCAGACGAAGCCCAAGAGGGAGCTCTGGGTTTTCCCTACTGGGAACTTGGTTTTGTATCTGCCAAGATGCCGAGTGACTATCCCATCTCGGCTTTCTTTCATGCCACACATCCCTGGAGGATGTCGTGGACGCTGACTCCTGATCTTCACGGCAGGCCGGGAAGATATTTTATCTGAAAAGAGCGGACCAGGGGTCGTTTGTCAGCCGTCCTTCCGGCAATGTGACGGTGTTCAGGGGACTGTACCCGGGCAGTGTCCCGAGTGAAGACAGCTTAGTGATCCAGCCGATCCAATTATCGACCTTCTGTAATGATTTTATGGGGCACGGGGGAGTATATCCTAAGGTTAACCCTCGGTGCGGTGGGTGGATCGCCCCTACAAATCTTCGATGGGCTCGCTTAGTTGATTGGGCCCTGAAGCATTTTCAGACCGAGTTGGAGAACATCGATCTTTTTGCAGCTGTGAGTGCCACCAGTGTTGGGTTACCTCCCAATCCCAACCTATTTTTGGCACTGATGGAGCGATATATTTCACTCACCGGGACTTTTGCCACTCCACTAGGGGAGTTGGGATTGGCCCTTCTTGAGATGGCAGAGATCTCGAGACTGCCATTGGGGGATACTCCGTATGAGGAGTATGTTCCTACGAACCGAGAGCTGGGGGATTTGGACAGTAGGGTAGTGCAAGTGTATCAGGAGCTGATGTGCCACTACCTCGCTTGCACTGCTTTTTATGATGAGCCCTCAAATTTGACTCACATCAATAAATGGACATCCTACCTCTTCTTTCACCGGCCCAGGAATGCTAAGCCGGAGAAGGTATTGGAGGGCAAGGATCAGCCTGTGAATCCTCTGAGCGTGCTTAATGCTCAGGTAGTCGACGACCTCATGGTAGATGCTGGAGCTCTGGACTTGATCCTCGATAAAGGGATAGGACAGTATTCTGTAGGCACTAAAGCCTACAGTTATTTGAGGCGCTGCCGCAGGCCTCTGTCCAGGGAAGCTCAACTGGCTGGCTTTCTCTCCATATGGCTGCGCCGAGTGGTGGTACCTGGCGTCGCATCTGCGGACCGCATTCATCGCAACACACTGTGGCCTGTAGTGCGTCTGGTGCTTGGGGCAAGACTAGGCTTGCTCCCTGCCATGGTGTGCAGCATTCAAGCTGGCCTGAGGGCCATGACATACGGGCTGCTCGCCGATGAAACCAGGCGTGATTGCTTTCCCAGGGTAGAGTTACCATACCTATACTTGATGGGGTGATTAATTCTTCATAACCCCAAGGTTATGTCTCCCGGCTCTGGGAGTAGTTCGGTGGATAGCTTCTTGTTGAACTACCAGAAGTCTTCCTGGAACATGACCACGATTATAGAATATCGGCGAGCGCTGGGCTTCAGTCACAGCTGGAAGCTTTTCTGCACTGTCCCCTCCGTACATCGCAATCAATCGGGGATTATGCTTGAAGATTCTGGTAGAGAAAAGACCAATCTTTCTCCTGAAGCTTTTAATTGGTTGGTCTGTATCAGACCTTCCCATCTACTATACAGGAGTGAAGACCATTGCTTCTTGGAGCCCTACCTGCCTAGTCGGTTTGCCAGGCAGTTTGGGTATGATCAGTTGCACGTGGGCAACGCCGTCACCAGCTTTCGGTCCAGGGGTGGACTCATTGATGGGGCGAGAGGCTGGCGATACTTCCTCATGGGTTGCACTGGAGCAATTTTTACTGTGCCGGTCATCATACTCTCCACGGAGCTGCGCATCATGCACTCGTATGCCCAGTTTTATGTGGCAATAAACACCTTCCATCGTGATTTTGATATACATGAAAGTTTTAGGGTGCCCTCTTCCAAGTCTGGGGGAAGAGTCGAAGTCCCCTCGGTCTCTTCCGACGAGGGTGAGGAGTTCGTCAATCCAGATGAGCCTCTGTTGGCAGTATCGCAGGGTGAAGTACCTCTGCCTGTAGGCCCTTTGGTGATTTTTGGGAAGCGAAGGGCTCCTACTCCGAAGGAGACTTCCCCTCACAAGAGGAAGAAGAAGACGGTTAATCGTCCTCTCTAAATTCCTGGTATTGAGGCTCCTGGAAGTGAGCTTGCATCTCCCCATGTTGGGGATAATTCTTTGATTGGGGGTTCCTCGCCTTTTAGAGAGGGACCCTCTAATGTTCCGGCTGGTGGTGCCGAAGAATCTCTGCTGGAGGCCGCCGTCGCTGCTACTGCTTCAGGTAGTGGAGCAAGGTCGCCTTCGGGGCTGAGTATACCTTTATGCGGATCGGCATCGTGAGAGACTCCTGCCGTGCCTGCCAGTGCACCCAGCGAGATTCCAGCCGATAAGCCTCGTTTGAAATTTGATGAGGACCTGGAAGACTATTTGCCAGCGCCAGTTAGCAGACCCGTTTCTCCAGGTATGACAGCTTGCTTAGCATCGTTAAGAAATAATTTAGCTGTACAGGCCGCAGATGCGACATATGTGCCGTCGGCCATGGGTAAATGTCGTCTTCATGCCTCTTTTTAGGAAAGTTAACATCGTTTCGATACTAACTTCCTTTTGTCTTCTTTTCAAGGGAAGACATCTTCGGGGAGGGTAGTGTAGATGCGCTCTTTGGCTCTGCGTCAGGTCCTGGTGGTGACACGGAGGTGCCTGACTTTGAAGAGGAGACATCTTCGGGTGCCGGCTCTCCGGTTGACGAGATTCCGATATCTCAAGAGGAAGACGAGCCTGTCATTGCGATAATGCCTCCTATGAGTATGCTGGTATCTTCGTCCGGTGTTGGCGCTTCTTTTTTTGTTGCACCACCTGTTGAGGCGACGGCCGTGGCAACATCGTCTGCGGTTGTTCTTGGAGGGGGACATGCCAATATTGAGGCCACTCCCGGCGTCCGTTCGGATCTAGCTACGCTGATCGAGCAGTTCACCGGCATCTTCTACACCACTTTGAAAATGTTAATATCAATGGTGTTGGCGAAGAATCTGAGCTTTGTGTCGCTGAAGAGGTCCTCCCGGTCCGTGATAGCGTCGATCCGAGAATTCTACAATACTGGGCTAGCTAAGACGCTAGAGGAGATAGTTAATGGTTTGGAGCAACCCATTAACGAATACTTGCTGCTAGCTCGAGACAATGTTAAAGATCTGGTCCAGGCTAGATACGACTCCATGACTGTGCGACTTGCCAAATAGATGGCAGGCGTAAATAAATCCATCCAGACACATGAGAGGGAGATGGATGAAGGAAAGGTCGTCCTGGAGGAGGCCATTGCTCTTAAAACGAAGTGCCAGGCCGAGCACGAAGGTAATGTAGCGAGGGTCCTCAGGCTGGAAACGAAACTTGCTCAGGCAAAAGAGTGGGCTTCTCAGTCGGAAGCTCTAGTTGTGGCGGATAGCCGATTGGGCGTAGCACAACAGAACTTGGCGCGTGCAGATGTCGCCCGTGTTGGTTTTCTTCGGGCTAGAGCCGAACTGTCTCTTATGAGGAATGATGAGGCACGGCTGGAGCGGGCTTGCCATGATGTATGGAATTCCAGGACTGAGAGGATGGCCGCACTGGCGCAGCAGCTTCGCGACCTGACTGCTCCCCCAAAATGATGTACTTTTGCTTTTGCTTTTCAATGTACTTCTGCTCCTTTTTGGGAATAATAAAGAAGCTTTTCATCTGACTTTGTGGACCCATTATTTTGGAATATAAATGACAGGTTTAGGTAAAAAGTGATATCAGAGGTAATATAAACATGATATACTCTCGGTAAGTTTCAGCGGGACATATCTATTCAGAGGTTATATGATAGAATATGCTTCTAGCCAAAATCATTTTTGGAAGTAGTTTTGTCAGAATGAGACCTTCATCATACTCCATTTGAGCAGTGGAGGTTAAGCATAGTACCTTTTCAGGAATTTACCATTGATAGGAGCCATTAGCAGGTCTCCATTAGGCTGGGCTAACCTGTAAGCGCCGTTTGAGAACGTCGTCTCGATCACATAAGGGCCTTCCCATTTGGGCTAGAATTTGCCCTTACTCCTGTGAGTAAGAATCATCGGCCTTCTTACGGCTAAAACTAGCTCGCCGACTTTGAACACCCTTTCCTTTACCTTTTGATTAAAAGCCTTGGAAATGCGTGCTTGGTAGAGCGCGATGCACTGTTGAGCTTGGAGGCGTTTCTCGTCTAATCCTTCTAGCTCTTGAAGCCTTAATAGGTCATTCTTTTCTTGAGTCAGCTCATTAGCCACGGCTATCCTGAGTGACGAAATTTGGATCTCGATGGGGAGAACTGCTTCGCTCCCATAAACTAATGAGAATGGGGTGCAACCTGTCGGTGCCCATACCGTTGTGCGGTATTCCCAGAGACATTCTCCCAACTTCTTATTCCAATCCATTTTGTTCGAAGAGATAAACTTCTTTAAGAGCTTGATAATGGTTTTGTTGAAAGCTTCCGCCAAACCATTAGCAGCAGGATTATATGCCGTAGTTGCGATATTCTGTATTCGATTTTTATCGCAAAATCTATGAAATGCTTGGCTGATGAATTGAGGCCCATTGTCATGGATTATACTTTGGGGTATCCCGAAGGATAAATGACGTGATGCTTGATGAAGCTGATCATATTAGATGCCTTTACCTCAGCAAGAGGGATCGCCTCTGCCCATTTGGAGAAGTAATCTGTGATGGCCAGTATGAACTGGTGACCTCTAAAAAAAGACGGATGAATAGGACCAATGATATCCATACCCTATGCTTCAAAAGGCCAGGATGCAACCGTAGGATGCAGGTACTCAGGAGGTTGGTGGATAAAGTCTATATGGATCTGACAGGCTCTGCATTGTCTTGCATACTTTATTGCATCTGTGATCATAGTAGGCCAGTAATAGCCCATTCTCCTGATGTGATCCTGTAGCTTAGGACCGGGTTGGTGTGCTCCGTATATGCCATCGTGGGCTTCACGAATAATCCGTTGTGCTTCGTCACCAGAGAGACATCGTAATAATAGTCCGTCATAAGACCGACGATATAGACATTGTGAAGATGCGTCGAAATAGAATCGAAATGATCGTCTTTTGACGGATACCGCTTCTTTAGGATCTTCTGGCAAGATTTCGTATGCTACGAAGTCTATAAAGGGACTTCTCCAGTCTCTCCTTGGAAGATCTGTGTCCAGTGCGTAGCTGCGTTCTATATGAAAGTTGTTTTTTATACAGAATAAATCTCTGTTAAGAATGATTACTGAATTCTGCCTTCTTATAGGGGTAGCTAAATCTGCAGCTAGACTGGCTAGAGCGTCAGCTTCCAAATTCTGAGATTGAGGGACATGCTCTAGGAAGAATCCTTTAAATGTCATGGCTATCTCGACCGTTGCTCGGTGATAGGGGATGAGGTCTGGATTCCGGACTTCATATATTTCTCTGACTTGGTTGACGATTAGCAAAGAATCACCGAAAGCTTCCAGAGATTCGACGCCCAATTCTTTAGCAACTTGGAGCCCGATTAGTAGAGCGTTATACTCTGCCACATTGTTAGAACAGGGCTCGCTAAGAGAATATGCTCGGTAGATGATGAGTTTATCAGGAGTAACTTGGATAACTCCTACTCCCGAAACCACGTTCCCCCTGGGACCAGTTCTGGAGGCACCATCGAAGAATAGTTGCCATGCATCACTTTCCATTACGGAATTATATTCTGCGACTTCGTCGAAAATGTCCTCGTACAGTTTGGAGGCCTCCGAGATCGGATGAGCAGCTAGGAAGTCAGCCAATGCTTGGCCTTTGATGGACTTCTGAGGGACGTACACCATGTCATATGGTGTTAATAGCATCGCCCAAGTCACTAGTCGGGAATTAAGAATACTTGGCTTGCTTATTAGTACCCGAAGAGGATTGATCCTGGAGATGATGTGAATGGTCTGGCCTGTGACATAGTGCCGCATTTTTTGGATAGCGAACATCAGAGCCAAGCATTCTTTCTCCACTGGGTTGTATTGGTATTCGGCTCCGACCATCATCCTGTTGAGGTAGTAGATAGCATGTTCGTGACCCGTATCATTCTTTTGTGAGAGAAGAGCTCCCAGAGAATGATCCATCGCTTGAACATACAGCACGAATTATCTCCCTAGGACGGGAGGCACCAGAACTGGCGGACTAGTGAGGTAACATTTGATGTCGCCGAATGCTTGCTGGCAGGCTTCGTCCCATACGAAGGATACTCCTTTCTTCATGAGGCGAGAAAAAGGTTGACATCTCCCAGAGAGGTTGGATATGAATCTTCGGATATAAGCCAGACGACCTTGAAATCCCCTGAGTTCTCTCAGATTATGGGGTAGTCGCATTTCTAAAATGGCCTTGACCTTATCAGGGTCCACTTGAATGCCTTTGGCGGTAATGACAAATCCCAGGAATTTGCTACTGGATACACCCAGAAAGGACTTTGTAGGATTCATTTTGAGTTGATGTTGGCGCATCAAATCAAATACTGTCTTCAAGTCTTGGATGTGAGTATCCTCGAGGCGGCTTTTGACAGCTATATCGTCTACGTAACATTCCACCATTTTGCGTAAATGCTCATGGAATATGTTACTCATAGCCCGTTGGTACGTAGCCCCTGCATTCTTTAATCCGAAGGGCATGACCGTATAGTAATATACCCCCAGTGGTGTCCGAAAGGCAGTATGCTTCTCGTCTTCAGGATGCATCTTGATTTGTTTGTACCCTAAGAATCTGTCCATGAAAGTCATACGTTCAAAACCACATGTATTGTCAATCATGACGTCTGTGATGGGAAGAGGAAACTCGTCTTTAGGGCAGGCTGCATTCAGATCTCAAAAATCGATGCAGACACGTACTTTCCCATTTTTCTTCATGACCGGGACAACATTGGCGACCCAGTCGGAATATTGTTCTTCTCGGATGAAGCCGCATGCTTTCAACTTCTTGACTTCAGCTTCAATGGCGTCCATCATATTCGGGCGGAACCGGCGTTGGTGCTGCTTTACGGGCTTCGAATCGGGCAGTATATTGAGCTTATGAGTAGCCACCTTTGGATCAAGGCCTGGCATGTCCTCATAATTCCACGCAAATATGTCGATATATTCTTTTATCAGCTGGATAACTTCTTTCCTTTCTGCTTCGGAAAGATCGTTACTGATAAATTTTGGCTTTGGCGAAAGTTTATCCCCAACGTCAATCTGGATAACTTTGTCTTCAATAGGAGATTCTCTCTGCTCGAATCGAAACTCCCATTGTGTATCTATTTGCTGAGCCCAAGCGTCATTCTCAAACAGTTCAGATTCTTATTCATCTGATTCAAAGGAATCCGTCGCTACCATATTTACTGATAATGTTTGTTCGAGAGTATGAGACGAGTCAGAGGGCGCTGAAAAGATATCCTCGTTTGACTCAGAAGTTGCAAGGGAGGTGGTATACCCTAACCCGAAATGAGTCCGTTGATAGTAAGGATCGCCGTGTAGCAGCATTCGTCTGCCTTTCCCGTAGTTGAGACCCGGTTCCAGCTTCAAGTTATAACCCATATTTTGCATGATCTTCAAAGCTTGCGGGATGTATCTGTGAACCTATATTTTACCGGCATCGTCGTCAGAAGAATCTTCTTGCGTGGTTGGTTGCTCGCGCATACTGCCGAAGACTATTGGATGCTGGTCGTTGTGAGTTGGAGGAATAATAAAGATGGAATCTTCATGTGGTCCACCTGTTATGATGACATTAGATGTTAAAACATCCTCCCACAAGATCTTCCTGCGTTTGACCGTTAGGGGAACTGAAGCCTGTTTATGACCCTCGTCTTTGTGTTTCTGGATCAGATAATTGCACAGGTCAGAAGGAGTTGCAGAAGAAGAAGACTTATTCCTTCTGTTCCCATCAGTGGGCATGCGGATGTTGGGAACCATAATTTTTCCCGTGCCACTTATATACAACAGGTTGGCCATCTGGGTGGCGGATAATCCCCGAGGAGGGTGTCTTCCCACAAGTTGAGCCTTCTTTACGCTGAGTGGCTTCTCATGGCATAATTTGGAGCTCTACTCTGCTTGGCGTAAAGCTGAGGATGTCCTCAATCGGCCATCAGCTTCTCGCGTAATCCAGAGGGCAGGCAGATTGTTCCTTTGCTGGCGTAAAGGCCGAGAAGTTGAGTAGTTTGCCGTATGCTTTCCCTTGCGTAGTTTGCAGGGATCATCTGCTTTTTCGCAGAAGGCATATGTACTTTTACGTATGGAGCGCGTTTGGGACTCCTAATTTGGCGCTGAGGCATCATAAAAAATTTTGTCTATTCCGCCAGGGACGGGAGACTGAAATTTACGCGCAGAGCGGGGAGTAGGCTTCTGGACTAGTGCTGAGGCATTGTCAGAAGTTTCGTCTGTTCTGCCAGGGATTGGATACTGAATTTTACGCGCAGAGCACGGATTATACTTCTGGGTTAGTGCTGAGGCATTGCCAGAAGTTTTGTCGGTCCTGCCAGAGACAGGTGACTGAATTTTATGCGCAAGGCGCGGGTTATACTTCTGGGTTAGTGCTGAGGCTTTGCCAAAAGTTTTGTCGGTCCTGCCAGAGACAGGTGACTGAATTTTACGCGCAAGGCACGGAGGGAGCAAAGCTACAACCTCATTGGTCGGAGAGATCGGAGAGTCCACAGGAATGGTAGGGGATGTCTTGGGCATCCAGACCTTGCGCAGCTTCTTGTTGCTTTGGACGGAGAGGGAGTGAGAGCTACTCCCTGCTCGAATCATGTCTTCGTAGGCAGACTGGTCGAACTGGATGACCAGTGTCTTCTTCACGGATCCCACGGATACCGTATTGTGTTGAGCAATTGCTTCCTCATCAGAAGAGAAAGATGTCCCCAGCAGAGTCGCCATCTTGTTTAGGATAACAAACGAGAAAAGATTTAGTGATGTGGAAAACGAGATCTTGTATGAAGACCCGCCCTTCTTTTATGTTTACAAACATGATTGTACAAATTTAATCCTATACGAGGATGTCTAAGTACAATTTATTTAATCTGGGTAAATATTGCTATAGGTGTATGATCTACGGTCGATCACTTTAGCCCTTGGACCACACGATGTTGAAGAAGTGTCGTGGAAGACAGAAAGCAGCTTCGAAGGTTGCTAAAGAGGGTGGATGCACGATGCCAAAGTCGTCGATCCCTTCTCTTTGCCTGAGCTCTGGATTCTACTCTCTCTCTCTCTCTCTTGATCTCCTTCTCCTATTTCTCGACCTATTTTTGATCGTTTGACCTTTTCCTCTGTTGATAGAGGTCTCTATTTATAGAGTTTTAGTGACAGTGACCACACAGTCGGTGTAGAAACCGAGTAGTGGAAAGTACAGCACCCTTTTATACGACGGTTTAAAATAACCAATGCCTGCGTATAGATGACCTTCTGAGTGAGCATGTGACGCGTGTCCAACTAAGGGACAAACGCGTATAGCTGCTGCGAAGATCACGGCATAGAAGCCACGTAGGTAGTTATCCCTTGTGTAGAAGCGGTTGGCGTAGAAGCCAAAGGACTGTCACCATGGCATAGCAGCCGAGTGGGCATAGAAGCCGAGTGGGCATAGAAGCCGAGCAGGCGTAGGAGCCGAGTGGGCATAGAAGCCGAGTGGGCATAGAAGCCGAGCAGGCGTAGAAGTCGAGTGGGCATAGAAGCCGAGTGGGCATAGAAGCCGAGCAGGTGTAGGAGCCGAGTGGGCATAGAAGCCGAGTGGACAAAGAAGCCGAGCAGGCGTAGAAGCCGAGTGGGCATAGAAGCCGAGTGGGCATAGAAGCCGAGCAGGCGTAGAAGCCGAGTGGGCATAGAAGCCGAGTGGATGTGGACGCTTTAGCCAGAATTACGGCTTTTGGAGATATAATCAAATTTCATGCATTAAATGCAAAGATCTGCCCGCATCCTGCGCATTAAATGCAGAGGCATGTTTTCGAAGCTTTTGTCATGACCCGCACCCGGTTTAGGGGCACGAGTGCGTGGGTACGTCCAGCCTACGCCGCAGCATCGGCGGTAGAACGCTGTCAAGGTCTTGATACTATCTAGCCAATCTCACACAAGCATCCAATCTCCATAAGGAGGCACGGACGACACAATAAATGAACACATACTCAATCACAGGATTACAGCACGATAAGATATCGAACAGAAATTAAATACAACACAAGTCAAAAAGCAATAACTTAACTTAACAATATCCAAGTCAATCAAAAATTGCCGAAGACAAATCCGGTACCAAATAGTATACTTAACGAACTAACAAAAATAGTAATTTTCGGCTAGACCTCTCGGAATCACAACTAATCTACCGAGTCTGCAGCTACTCACCATATGGTCCATAAAGTGTCGGACAGCGGTCCTCTAAGGCATAGTCTGGAAAAATGTTTCCAGTCAGGAAGGAGCAAAGTACAAATCTCAAATAACAGTTCCATTTAATTGATAAGGACTATAAAGCAATAAACATGTGATGCTAGCTACTAAGAAGACAGTGAAATAAATGTAATGGCAATTAAAGAGAGACATGCAATATAAAGAGACAGGCAATAGGCAAAATGATACAGTCAGTGCATGTATGAAAATGAAAAAAACAAGGAACAATATCATATATGGGTGATGTAGTATATGATTTAAATAGGGAACTGTAATCTATTCTAAGTGTTTGAAATAGTAGTTTCAAAATGTGATCGGCTTGGGAACATGTACGATAGCTACAGGGCCTGGCTAATCATGGGTGAAGAGCATGATTAACACTTACATTGTTCTACACTACAATAAAAGGTTAAGATCATATTTCTTACTAACTACTTCCCCGCCCCCAACTAGTACTGTGGATCCAACAATGACACATCACGATACACGAGCAAGTCCAATCTATCATGTACGATAACTAATATACATGTCGTGTACAATGTCAATACGATAATCAATGTAACATCTCATGACTGCAGATCCAAGCTATACTAGTCCGTGTAGCACAGTGTCAAGGATTCAGATGTAACATTTCATGATTATTTAATTTATAGAAATTATCAAGGAATTGGAAATTATTGGAGAATGTACTTGCCTTGGGTCCTTAGCTGGTAATTATTGGTGTCCTGTTCCAGAATATCCCCTGTGTAAACCAACAGCCCTATAGACATATCACAATATCACTTGTATCAGGGGCTACACATAATAGAAATATACAGGCCTTAGGGCTACGCTAGGTACGATAATGGTCATCTAGTAGATAGGCCAAATATATATATTATAAATATCAATACTAAATGCATACATAATATAGATAGTTGTACAATATATATATATATATATACATCACATTGAAAGACGTAATCATACTAAACATATGTACATACTACACATACCAATTGAACAATAATATATATATATCCCATGTATGCCAAAAATATAATTTAGAATATATATATATTGTCAACATTATTACTAAATATACTAATACTATTACCAAAATAAGTTCATACTATATATTAAGGGTATACAAAATATACATATATATGTATACATATATACAATTTATATATATATACATTGAAATATATTAAGTGTATATAAAACATATATATACATATCCACAATACACACTAAAATACGTATTTATATATATACTAAGAATATACTAAATGCTTATACAAAATATATGTATATATATACCATCATTAAAATTAACAATACAGATATTAAAACATTAATTGAAATTATACCTAGTATACATTTTATTAATACATATTATAAAAATAAACCAATACATATATATACATATATATATATATATATATATATATATATATATATATATATATATATATATATACCAAATTAAATTAAATACATACACTTACATTCACATTAATTAAATATATACAATACCTTACGTTAGTTATATATATACATTAATACATTAATTACACTAATTATACATATACATTATTTACACTAATTTACATATACATATTTTAGTATATACATAAATGTATATACGTATGTATATGTATACATATATATACATACGAAGAAGGAGGAGGGAGAGGAGCTTACAGCGGGTGGTTGGGGGTCAGCTGGCCGGAGTACGGCAGGCAGCGGGAGGAGCTAGGCGGGTGCTCGGCCGGGCTTGGTGGAGGAGCAGGGTGGAGGCGTACAGTCCGGTGCGGGGCTGTCGAACGGAGGAGGGATGGCTGACGGGCTGAGCAGCGGTGCAGTTGGCCGCCGTCGCAGCTGCGGCCTGAGAAGAGGGCCGGGGTCGGAGGTCGGGTGGTTGGGTGAACAGCAGAGGGAGGCCGGCGTTACAACCAGCGGAGGGAGGCGAGTAGAGGCGGAGGGGGAGCTTGCAGCGGGGAGATGCGGGTCGGCCTGATGGTGAGAGGAAGAGCAGCCGGACCTGACGGTGGTGGTACTCGGCGTAGGGAGGAATGACAGAGGGAGGAGTTGATGGGGTTGGCCGCCGGAGTTGCAGTCAGCGGGGAGTCGGGCAGGAGGACCGAGTAGCCCGCCGGGATGAGGGCCGGAGGGCTCGGCTGACCGGAGCAGCAGAAGCGGCCGTGGTCGGGGCCTGGCCGGGAACAGGAAGTTGGAGCTCGGGATGGGCCAGAGGTCGGGTTGTAGGGATGAACAGGGTGAATGGGTGTTCCCCCCCTTTCCTATTTGAATTTAAATGAAAAACACTAAAGAAGAAGGAGAAAGAAAGAAGGAGAAGGAAGAGAAGAAGAAAAGAAAAGAGAAAAAGAGGAGAAAATTTTGTATGGGGAAGGAGGCTACGTTGGAGAGAGGAGAGAGAGAGGTGGGGGCTTGGTTGGGGAAACCTAGATTTTCTAGGGATTAGGGTTGATGGTGACATGACATAAATAGGGAGAGAGGGTGTTGATGGAGGGTGGTGATTGAACCCCTAGAATGAGTGGCCCAGATTTGTCAAGAGGAAAAAATAATTCATGTAGGAATGAGGGTGAGGTTTAATTAAAATTAATAGGACTCCCTCATTGGTTTGATCAAATGGGTGTTGACACCAAAAATGCAGATTTGCAAATTAGCCCCCTTAAATTTGGGTATTTACACAGACACATGAAATAACAAAAATTTGGCGGGCGATTCGGTGTCCGGTGTTTTGTAGGGTCAGGGGGTACTGTATGATCGGTATGGGCTCAATTAGCAGGGCGCTGGAATTAAATTGGGATTTCAGAATTGGTTTAAATAGTATCCTCAATTTAATTAGAAATAAATGTAAGTTGTGTTCTAAAATTAATTAGGAGTACATGGGGCCAAAATCAGGTCAGGTCATCAATAGCAATAATGAAGAAGACTCAGAACAGAATATTACCCTAATTTGGGCCGCACGAAAAATAGGTCAAGATTGTCCCCAATTTCGATTGGTACGCACAACGATACAAAATAGGGATTTATTAAATAAAGTCCGCGACGATTTTTGTGCGGCTAGAAATAATACACAGAGAGCATAATTATGAGTTGCAAAAATAGCAGAATGGAAGGCGGGCATGTCTAGGGCAAGATTGTGAAATTTGTTGGAAGACAAAAGCTAGGGTAGCGCTCCAAATATCAGAGCAAAGGCAGGGCGTAAAAATATTAAATAAAATACGGTAATTAATTACAATCTCCAAATATTAAATTCTAGATAAAATAATAAAATCCAGAATTCTATAATTCGGACAGGTGGTCATCTACTGGGCTTCTAGGTCTAGTCTGCTAGCTAAAAATAGATGAACACTGCATCTAATACTATATTTAATTACACATCACATAATTATTTAAATTAAAAATATTATCATGCAATTATTTAATTGTAACTACAATAATATTAAATATTATAAAAAGTCAAAAAATACCCCTGTTTCCGGAACGTGGTAGTGACAGATTTGCTGTCCCGCAGATTTACCATAATTCTGCGTATTAAATGCAGATACGTGCCTCAAACTTTGTACGAAGAGACACTGATGATGTGGCAGCCTATTTGTCTTCCGTAGAGCGTAAGAAGCTCACGTCTGCCCGTGTAAAACTAGGCAGCGTATCCCCTTGTCTGCGTAAAAGCAGTTTATGCAAAGGGGATGCCACTAAACGACAGTTCGGTGACATTTAATCAAATCCCCAGCATTAAATGTGGAGATCCGCCATCATCCTATGCCTTAAATGCAGAGGCGTATTTTCGAAGCTTTGTTGTCCCGCAGATTTACCATCATTCTGCGTATTAAATGCAGATACGTGCCTCAAACTTTGTACGAAGAGACACTAATGACGTGGCAGCCTGTTTGTCTTCCGCAGAGTGTAAGAAGCTCACGTCTGCCCGTGTAAAACTAGGTAGCGTATCCCCTTGTCTGCATAAAAGTAGTTTACGCAAAGGGGATGCCACTAAACGATGGTTCGGTGACATTTAATTAAATCCCCAGCATCAAATGTGGAGATCCGCCATCATCCTGTGCCTTAAATGCAGAGGCGTGTTTTGAAGGTCTGCCACTTGTCCTGCGCATGGTACAGAGACGTACCTCGGGTATTTGTCAGTATTCGGCACTTTAAATGCAGAGACGTGCCTTGAGAACCTGTCATCGCTCTGTGCATAAAATACAGAGACGTGTCTCGAATCCCATACGAGGTACAGTTTTTGACGTGGCAGGCAGTTTGTCTTCTGTGGAGCGTAAACAGCTTACATATGCCTGTGTAAAACTAGGCAGCGTATCCCTTCGTATGTGTAAATATGGTTTACGCAGAGGAAATGGTAGTAAATGACAGTCTGGGTAGCAGTGCCGCGCCGTCATTATAGCCGTCGCTTGGGTAGCCGTGCAGTACTTTTTGTCAGAAGTCCAGACGTCAGGTTTATTGCACGATCTGATAGGTTCGTTTCGAAGAATACGAAGCGTCCCTCATACACTTCAATGCTGTATTGAAAGCGGATGAGCTTTACGCCATAAAGGAGATAAAGAACCCTGTTTATGCTGAAGTAGCCTGGACATACTGCTTTACGCGGATGGTCCTCGAGCTCATATTTCACGCTGTGCTCAGCGAAAAAGCTCTGTTGTACGCTGATGGCTCCGTGGTCCTCTGTTTACGCTGCTCTGCCTCAATACGCTGCGTACAGCTATCCAGCATATTTTTCATGCTTTTACAATATACGCTATATAACAAGAGTTATAGAAATAATCAACATAATGGAAACTGTCAGAGAATGTACTCGTCTTGGGTCCTTAGCTGGTAATGTCAATGTCCTGTTCCAGAGTATCGCCTGGATGAACCAACAATCCTATAGACATATCATAAATGTAATATTGTATCAGATGCTACACTAACACAACACAAATACATAACTCAGGGGCTATGCCAGGTATGTTACTGGTCAACTAGGGTCATCTAGTAGATAGACATCTAAAACACATTATACCTATTTTTAACTAACATTAATACTTATAATATATATACATGCACCAATTTAAATACATATACAATATATTTATGTACCATTTAATTTCATGTATAATATATATATTAGTTGAACAATATATATATACCATATATACCAATTTTAAAAATACACTAAGTGTATATACAAATACATATATACATATACCAATTAATAATTACATACATATACTAAATATATATATACTAATATACCTATTTTATATATTGAAAATATATTAAGTATATACAAAATATATATATATATATATATAAATATATATATATGTATATATATATATATATATATATATATATATATATATATATATATATATATATATATATATATATATATATATATATATACATATACCAATTAATATATATACTATATATATTATTAAAATACACTAATACTAATACAAATTGAGTTTAAACTATATACATGTATACATATACATACCAAATATTATACGTATACCAGGAAAAATATATATATATATATTGAATATATATATATATATATATATATATATATATATATATATATATATATATATATATATATATATATATATATATATATATATATATATATATATACATACATACATACATACATATATATACATACATACATACATATATATATATATATATATATATATATATATATATATATATCAAATAATACATATACTAAAATATGTATTTATATATATATACCAATCATATTAAATATATACATATACATATACATTTATACCAGATTATATTAAATATATATACATATACATATACATATTAAATATTAATTAAATACATAATATACATATACATATATTAGTATATACATATACGTATATACGTATGTATATATACATACATATGAGTATAAATTAAGGAGGGAAGAGGGAGAGGCTCACAGGGGGTTGGCCGGAGTCGGGGTGGCTGCCGGGCTGCAGCAGGAGGCCGCCGGACTGCGGGCTGGTCGGCTGGGCAGCAGCTCGGTTTAGGAGACTCGGCTGCTCGTCGAGGAACTCAGGAAAGAGGGGAGGAGTTCTGGAAGGATGGCCGGAGAAGATGGCTTGTGGTGGTGGTACGGGGGATGAAGGAGGCTGGTCGAGGAGGAGATGGAGGGGAGCTAGCCGGAGCAGGGAGCAAGGGGAGCTCGGGGGAATGATGACACTGGTGGTGGTGGTGGTGTTGGCTTGGAGGTGGTGTTCATGGTGGTGGTGATTGATGATGGAGGTGCTCCGGGGGAGAGCTAGCCGGAGTTGGGCGAGCTCGGCCGGGTGGCCGGTGTCCGCTGCTTGTCGAGGGAGCCGGTCGAACAGTGGCTCGGCGAGTATGGCGGAGGAGGGACGGTCGGGTCGAGTCGGATGGGTGGCTCGGGGAAGATGAACGGAGTCGTGGTGGTGTGGAGGTGACGGAGGTGGTGGTGGTGTGCACAGCCGCCGGAGTTGCAGAAGGGAGGATGACATTCGGGTTGGCCGAAAATGAAACAGGGTCGGGAAAGGAGATGCAGGCCGAGGGAGTTGGCTGCGGGCTGCCGGAGACAGGCCGAGGTCGGGCTTGGCCGGGTGGCCGGGGGTGAACAGGAGCCCGGTTGGGTTTATTTTCCCTCCCTTCTTTAAATTTAAAAAAGAAAAGAAGGAGAAGAAGAAGAAAGGAAGAAGAAGAAGAGAAGAAGAAGAAAGGAAAAATTTGGAATGAAGGAGGGGGCTACGGTTGGGAGCTTGTGAGGAGGTGGGGGGCTTCCCTAGGTTTGGGGATTAGGGCTTGTGTGATGGGACATTAAATAGGGAGAGGTGAGTGGAGAATGAGTGGTGATGATGCACCCATCTTGAATGGGTGGTCAAGATTTGACATGGAGAAAATTAATTATTCATGGAGAGGGTTGGTTGACTAGTCAAATGTTGAGCTTCTCCATTTGGTTGAACCAATGAGGTGTTGACACCTAATGCATTATTTACAAATTGGCCCCCTTAAATTCGGGTATTTGCACAGACGCATAAAATAATAAAAAATTGGTGGGCGATTTGGTGTTTGGTGTTTTGTAGGGTGAGGGGGTGTTGTGTGTTTGGTATGGGCTTAATTAGTGGGGTGTTAGGATTAGGTCAGGATTAAACGGGATCAGGCAAAATGGTATCCTCAATTTAATTAGAAATAAATACAAGCTGTGTTCTAAAATTAATTAGGAGTACATGGGGCCAAAATTAGGTCGGGTCATCAATATCATTAGTGAAGAAGACTCAGAACAGAATATTATCCTAATTTGGGTCACACAAAAAATAGGCCAAGATTGCCTCCAATTTTGATTGGAACGCACATCAATACAAAGTTAGAATTTATTCAGAAATTAAATAAATGTCCGCGACGAATATTGTGCGGCTAAAATGAAGCACAAGAGAGCATGATTATGAGTTACAAAAATGTCAGAATGGAAGGCGGGCATGTCTAGGGCAAGGTTGTGAAATTTATTGGAAGGCAGTGGCTAGGGTAGCGCTCCAAATATTGAAGCAACGACAACAATTAACTAAATTACAATAATTAATCACAATCCCAATTAATTAAATTCTATTAAATACAAATTAATACATAATCCTATAATTCAGTCAGGTGTTCGTCTAGTGGGCCTCTAGGTCAAGTCTACCAACCCAAACATTAATGAACACTATATATATATTATATTTAAATACACATCTCATACAATTATTAAATTTAAATACACATATCGAGAAATTATTTAATATAAATACCATAATATTAATAATATATAAAAAGTCAAAAATACCCCTGTTTTCAGAATGTGGTAGTGACAGTACAGGGCATTTCTGACTGTAGTCGGGAAATACTTCGCATTGAAGTACTCTAAGAACTGCTCCCATGTCTGGGTCTTGCCTACACTACGCTCTATAGAATCCTACCAGTAATGGGCGTTGCCTTTCAGTTGGGCCCTCACTGCGGTCATCCAAAGGTTTAGATGTAGCTGAGAAGCCTCTAGTAGCATCTCTGTGTTGGCGACCCAATCAGAGATCTCCTCTGCAGTCTCGTTGCCCGAAAAAGTATCCGGGCCCATCTGGCGGAACCATCGTACAGTACCAACTGCCTGAGTTGGTGGAGGTGCTGGTACGGGTGCTGGGGCAGGTGTTCTCTATAGAACTGCCATCAAACTCTGTCTCAACGTCTCGGTCTGATGCTACTGTGCCTGCATCATGGCCTGAAAGAACTGAAGCATCTGTGGTTGTCCATCTGATTGTGGCATCTGAGGTGGATAGGGTGGAGGTGGTGGTAATGGGACCTCCGACTGTGCGGTAGGTGTCTCCTCGGATGTCGGCCTCTCGGTTTGTGGCATCGGTGTAGCTCCCAAAGTCTGGCCCTCAAAATGCTGTGTGGGGATCGTCTGGGAAGTCTGTCCCTCGTGCTGTTGGGTAGGATCGCCCTGAGAAGTCTTGCGCCAATGTATCAGCGGGGCCTGTAGATTGACCGGGGCCTGTGGTGGTGGTTGCACTCCAGGTGGTCCCTGGGGTATCTCCTCTCTCTGGGTGGTGTCGGCTGGCACCACGGCATTGGGTGCTCCTCGTCTACTGCGCAAGTTTTTCTTGCTGCAAGAAATATAACTTCATTAAAAGAGTACGGGAATAACAAACGGGATACAGATATTCAATTAACCAAATGTGAAGGAGGTTCAAAGGCAGTAATCAAAGTGGAAGAGATCTATAAATTTCTATCCTATTGCAGGCTCGCTGGGCATGTTACCATACCACGAGCGATAAATATTACCTGTATGGGCCACCACTAAAACCATGTCACGCCCTAGTCCCAAAAATACACGGGATGAGGCCACGTGACAATAGCCAGCTATCACGTCTCCGAGGATATCCCAATTTAATGGATCCTAACGAAGAGTGCTACGTTGTCCTAAATACTAATAAGTACAATATCAACAACAACAGGTAATCTAATCTCATCCACAATATAAACAGCAAGAAAGTACTAAAATAAATGCTGGAATACAAACGCCAGTCTTAAAATATCATAGTACAACCCAAGATGTCTGATGGGAACAAACCCACTACTATGACAAAATAAAAGTATTGAATGACAGATAAAATAAATAATGACTAGGGCATCGGCTGACTAGATAATGATGCACCCAATCCTAAGCAGAAGGCCTACCCACTGATCACGGGAACTCTAATGGTAACCCCTCTAGCTCCTCCGTGGTAGCGTACCTCGTCTCCTATCCAGGTCCGTACACTGTAGGATAATATGCCTTGTCCAAATCTGGAAAGGGCCAGGTCCTCAGAGGGACATAACAAGATACAAAAATGCATGCCATAAAGTAAATACTATGAAAACTCAAGGGTGAACTAACCAGCTAAATGAAATGCACTTTGAAGAAAACCTTGGTACGTATGGGTAGGTGAAAGGTATAAAGCGTAGTGTCGAGCCAGAGGCTAAGTATCTGGCATTAGCTGTAAACAGGATGCCAGATGTATATGCTGACTACATCACCGATCATGATAGCGCACAGCTAGTAACCTCTGTCGGATGTATCGACAAGCATATACTCCCATAACCGGGTAACACTGATCCCATAACCGGGTAACCTGAGCCCATAACCGGGTAACACATGGCCCATAACCGGGTAACACTGAGGCTCACGGCCCCGCAGTTTACTCTGAAACTACGGCAACCGAATTGTCTGTCCCATACACCTACTAATTATCTTCCCCGCCCAATATCAATGTACAAGTCGCGAACACGACATGGACATCTCCTACTATAATGCAAGTCTCTAAAGAAATAAACACTAAGCTAAATACCATCACACGTACTGCTCATACCGATGGCCAGTCGAGAATGAGGCACGCGTCCCTACATGAACTCACTCCGTGACGTGTAATGATACGTGTCAAGGCCTGGAGAGTCATACCGATAACTCCGCAACTTTAGGTGGGTCTACTAGACACTAGGTCAGACATAAGTCCTAACGTCAACGCCTTTGTTGAATGCACCCGAGTCTCTCTCGGATGCGCACAATTTAAAATAATAAACATGCAGCTAATAATACAGAATTTAAACAGTACAACAAGGCAAGGTATACTTGCTTGGAACTCGGGTGTGCGCAAGAAATGCTCCGGAACCTGCAGTCAAGGTAGCACTGTCTCGGATGCCTACGAACAGATAACCATAATTATAAGTCACTACATTACACTATGCTTAATTACTTATGCTAACATAGTACATGTATAATAACACATATACATATATATACAATTATGCATATAGCCATATGTACATATACATTCATAAATACATATGTACATATAATACATTACATATATACCTACTATATATTAATAACATATTTACATATATACATTGTACATATATATATATATATATATATATATATATATATATATATATATATATATATATGTATATATATATATATATATATATATATATACTTAAATACAAAATATACATATATTTATACATATATATATATATATAACAACATAAATACCTTTTATATATATAAATACGTATATACATAAAATGCACATTTATATATAAAATGCACATTATATACAATATATACTATACATAAATATATATTATATATACATAATACCCAATTATACACAATATATACAAATATATATACTATACATATACATAAATACATAATTATATATACACATTTATATACAATATACGTTATATATATACATATATATACAATTATATATTATATATATACGTACCTACTGTCATGTCCGGGGGTGCGTGTCCGTCGTGCGGTCGTCGCCGGCGAGGGGGCGGCGGAGCTCCGGCGGGGCTCGGGAAACAACAACAGCAGTGGCAGTAGTCACAACAACAGCAGCAGCAGCAGCCATGGCAGCGTGGTTTGGCGGTTGCAGGCGGTTGGGGACGGTGGCTGACGGTGGGGGTCGGTCGTGGGGGTGGTCAGGAGGTGGATGGTGGTGTTGGGGCAGTGTTTGCTGGTGGAGTCTAGTGGCGGAGGGAAGTCAAAGTTGGGTTGGATGGAGTTGGCGCTGGTGGTGTGGTTTGGATGTGACGACGGGAAAAAGGATGAGGGTGGCGGTCGTGGTGGTAGTAGCGGTGGCGACGGGCTGAGGGAGGTGGCAGGGCGGTCGGGTTGGTGAGGGAAGTCATGAAGGGGGTCGGGTCGGATGGTTTGATGATGGTGAAGATGGTGGTTGATGGCGGTAGCAGTTTGTGTAGGCGGCCGGGGGAGGGTGATCCAGCGTCGACGACAAGGGTAGGCGGAGGAGGTGGTGGCTGTGGCGGCCTGGAAGTCCGGTCGGAAGAGGGAGAAGGTGGTGCACGGGTTGTGAGGGAATTTCGGCTAGGGTTTGGGGTTTTTTGGTTTTTAGAGAAAATAAAGAAAAGAGGGGAGGAGTTGTATTTATACACATGTAAGGGGGTTGGTTTGACTTAGGAAAAGTTGGCTTCATTCAACATCCTCTTGGGTTGGGCCTTGGGCACATAGGGGAATGTTTGGGAGGGCTATAATTTGCATTAATTTAATTAAAATGCTAGGTTCAATTGAGGGGGCGATGTTGTGATTTTGCACATTCCGAAAATTATGGAAAAAATTTACGTGAAGGGAAAATTGGGTTTTCTTCATGCATTGTCCAATGGTGTGGACACCTCAATGCATTTTTGCATAAAAATGCCCAACAATTAGGAAAATTGCACAAAGATGGAAATTGGGTTTTAATTAATTAAATTACCCCGCAAGGTGTTCTGAAATTAATTAGAAGTACATGGGATTAAAATTAGGTGGGACACAAGTGTCATGTACATAGAGGATTCCGTGTAGAATATTAACAAAATTTGGGTTGCACAGAAAGGTCAAGATTGTGCCTCCAATTTTGATTGGAACGGACAAGGGTACAAAGTCATATTTTATTTAGAATTAATTAATAACGTCTGCGATGAATGTTGTGCGACTAAAATATAGCACAAGAAAGCATAATTATAAGTTATCCCGAGGTCAGAATGGTAGGCGGGCACGTCTAGGACAAGGTTATAAAATTTGTAGGAAGACAATGGCTAGAGAGGTGCTCCAATTATCGAAGCAACGGTAAGGTGCACTAGGAGATATAATGTTGTACAAAATTCTAAAATACTATAATCTAATTCTAATTGTCTCCAAATTAAACCTAGTCTCTTTATCTAAGCTAAGTAAACCTAAATTTGGTCAAAGGGGTTTACAGTAATTATATTATATTCTTCCATTGTTCACTATTATCTTCTTATTGCTTATTACCTGCTGTTATAGCCTAGTTTAACAAGTTTATTCTTTTATCGAGCTTGATCGAACCAAGTATATTATTGGGCGGCCGACTCCAATGCTCTTTGTTTATTCTTGACTTTTACTCATTATATGGATTGAGATATAATTGACTTAAAATTTTAGACATATATACTTGACTTTTAGACAGCATATACGTATCTAAGGTGGATTGGAGTCCACTTGATGTAGCTGGCCATTGCCACGTGGCCTTGTCCAGTGTATTTTGGGACTGAGACGTGACATAGTTTTTGTGGTGGCCTATGCAGGTCTCTGTATATCGTCTCGGTTACGTAACTGTATCGAAAGAGCCTGCGATAGGATTAAATAGGATCTCAATCCACAACTGCTTGACAAATTCTTTTAAACTCTATTATCGCCATTGGACTTCATATATGTACTCGGTCTATCCCCTTTCATTAACATATCGTATTAGTGCTTCTCGTTTCTCCCTATATGGGCATTATCGAGGTTAATATTAAGAGTGTTGAATTTTATTGATTTGTCAAATTACTTAATTATGATAGATCATAGTATCTCATAATACCCTCTCATCTGGAGGATATAAATTGTGACATTGTGCTTATGTTAAGAATGGACTTTGGAATAAGATATTTACCTAGCCAAAAGGACTCTCACAAGAAGGATGGAACTTAATGATCATACAAGAATCGTATGTTACGATAAAGGAGGCAAAAGTGGACAATTGTGTAATGGGATATTGAATGGAATTGATGAGATGCTTAAAATTGAGACATATATTCTCATAGGTAGTATAATAGAATAAATATGATAAAACAAGGTCATGATGTGGTGGCCCATGCAGGTCGAGAGCATATTGTCTCGGTTACGTCACTGTACCGAGCAAGCCTGCGCATAGGATTGGAATATAGGATCCCATCCACTTATTTATCACCTCCCTTGATTTTATTTCACATTCTCATTTGATTACTTATATTGCATCTTGCTTGATCCCTTCTCAGCATCAATCTTCTCTCGTGCTTGATAAGGATTAGGAAGGTGCCTTATACTAGGTATATACACTATAGTATTCAATAACACTATTAGTTAAATTTTTGTAAGTTTGGTAGTATGCCTCATAACCTAGTATCACATAGTCCTTCTGACCAAGTGATAAAGTATAAATGAATGACACCAACTATAGGCTTGCATAAGAAGATAGTGTTTATCTAGACTATAGAACTTTAGTGTTTATCTAGACTATAGAAATTTAGTGTTTATCTAGACTGTAGAACTTAGAGGCTCATACACCCATTTGGTTGACTTTAGACTTAGACAAGAAATTATTATGAAAACTGTAGAGGCGCAACACCGATCTTCTTGGTAAACTTAGATTATTCTGTACCTTCCTCCATCATAATCAAGCGTACTTATATTTTTACTACCTCGACTTATGCTGCTATTATAGCCTAGTTTTGCAAGCTTATTCTTTTATTAAGCTTGTTCATGACATATGTATTATTGGGGGCCCACACTAATACATTGTCTAAATCAGAATCGGTGTATTATGGTCTGATCAACCGTAGTGCACTTGGTTCGCTCTTTGTATCACTACTTCATGTGGATTGAGATATAGTTGACTCAACCTGTTAGACAAATATACTTGCCCTCTAGACTGGTCAGAGCATATCATGTCAGTTACATAACTGTTCTGATGTGAACATGCAAATAGAAATTTACCAAAATAAGATTTTAATCCACAACTGCCTTGGCAACTCCCTTTCAAATTTTCTAACCCCTTTTAATTCCGTACTTGTATTATATCACCTTCTCCTTAAATTCTTTATTGTTGTTTTTCGTCTTCCCCTATTTCGGAAAGACGAACGTTCGTGCTTAGTATAAGCTTGATACGCGAAGAGTACTAGATATATCCCTTAGGCCAAGCACTCAGGATGATAAATAAGGAGCGCAGGCACAAAAAGCCGTAGATACAGGTATAACCTTAGTTATATGTGTCATTTTATATCCATGACCCTATTGTGACACGAGATCCTAGGTGCATAATAGCCGTAGAATTATATATAAGGAAGTTTAGCAGTTATGAGGATGTGCCAATATCCTAACCAGATGATATATCCACGAAGCTAATAGATGACGCGAGTAGCAGTAGTAGTATTCTCCTCCTATTACCATCTCATCCCCTCGGGTGGCTCATCTTCTCTCCTATATCCATTCCTTATCTCGTGCTTAATTCTCCCTATCGTAGTTACGTCTTTTCGTGCCATCATGAATTGTTGGTTTACTTTGACCCCACCCTTATTAATGTTAGTTAAAACATAAATGTGTTAGTAATATTTAATAACTAAAGGATGAGTTCTTAATAATAACCCTTATATATCTTATGTTAGTTGATGTGGCTTCAACACAACGAGTAGGGCCGGGTCCTATCAGATTTTAGATGAAAGAGTTTTGTTAAATCCTCATGTTTAATTCCTTCAGTTTGGGCTGGGCCTGTTTTATTCTCTCTTAGGATTTAGAGTAATTTTTTACTGATTTTTTGTTTGTTTTAGCATCCCTTAGGCTAATAGGAATTTGTTAGACTGTTTGAACTAGTTTATACTTCTAATAGTTTTATAAGTTAGTCAAGACTTTAGCTGTTGTCCAAAAACTTAGACTATGCCTAGGAAAGAATTGAAGGCACTTGTTACGAACTGACAACTATGACAAATCGCTGGCCAAGTAGCGATAGTTGCAGCTAGACCGTTGTAGTAAAGTAGTCGAAGTATTTTCAGACATATTGGTCAGGTGGCATGACAATATTAGACTACGATACTTGAAGGTTACAAAGAAAAATCATGGTTGTGAGATTCAAGACAAGTACCCCAAGATTCTTGACCCAATAAATATATTCATCTTACAACCTAGACAATAGCCTCAAGAGACTGTGACTACTAGTAAAACTTTTATAAGTTGGGTAGTGTAGACGAGTTAGAGGATAATAGGATAGTGTATGGACAATAAATAAGAAATATTAGAATAACAGACCATGACTTTTAGGAAGCACTGCTAGATAGCTATGTAGTGTAATAGCTATAGTGATTATTATGAATATGGGTTAGTGTCAATTTCGAGGACGAAATTTTGTAAGTTGGGTAGATTGTAAACTCCCTCACCAAAAATAGATATTTTGTGTATATTTTATATTATTATATTTATTATAGATATTAAATTTCTTTAGAGTATTCTCTTAGTTAATTAGAAAATAAATTTCTTGATATATTTACTTATATAAATATTTATTTAGAATTATTTTAGGTTATTTTAGATTTTTGGAGATTTTTCTAGAATTTTTGGTAATTAAAACTTAGGAAACATAAATTTTTAGGACTTCTATGATTTACTATACGACCATACTTGCATGCTATTCCTACCAAATATTTATTTTAGTTTAAAATATTTAATTATATTTTTCTATAATTTATTTAGAATTTTAAGAAATTTATTTAGATTTTTAAAATTATTTAGGATTTATTTGGATATATATAGTCTTAATATTAGATAGATTCTAAATTAGTGTTAATAGATATTAATAAGATTTTATAAACTATTTGTATTATCTTTAATTATATTTAACATTATAAATTATTGAGATAAATTCAAACTCTATTTTAAATTAATTCAAATCCTAAACCTACTAGGAAAGCAACTTCATGCATATCCTATCCTTATTTAAATTCATCATAATCCTATCCAAATTAACCAATCCTAGTCGTATTTAATTAAGTAGTGTCTAGCATTATAAATACCTCATCATTCATATTTTTCTTCCCCAAATTCCTCTCTTTTTCGTCCAAAAATAGTCAAAATTCGTCATAAATTCAGCCTCATTTTCTACTAGTTATGACGAATTAAAAAGACGATATCTCCTAGCTCAGGACTCCAAACGCGCTCCAGTTTTTTTTCTTAGAACTATATCAAGGTTAGTTTTCTGATTATATAATTTTTTTAATAATTTATGAACCTATTTTTCCAGAAAATTCTAAAAGTGACAGTTGTCCGAAATCAGACGCATTTTGGTATTTTTGAGATTTCGGGAGATCCCGTACTCGAAATTATGAACCGTTTAAAGTTTCGAAAAGCTGACATGATGATATTCCAGAAAAATATTTTTCTAGAATTTAAAATATAAGTTTAATCTACTGTAAAATTTGTGCAACGTAGACGTAAATAGAAAAACCACTAAAAACTGTCATCTGTGCCCTTGTGGCCATAACTCTTTACTGACTTGTGATTTTATAAAACCGTCTATTCCAGTGTTCATGTAGCTTTGAAATATATAGAATTCCATACACAAATCCAGTATTTGAGTCGGTTGACTTTTTGGTCAACGGATTGCCTCGATTTGTGTGCCACAGATCACAAATCCTTAAAGTTGACTTTCTTTGGACCAAAATTAGAGCTTAACAATAAAATCAGATTATAATAGGATTAAAATACTAATTTAGGTTATTTTATTTAGAGTTAAAATAGATTAAAATAGCAAAAACTATTCATCCACTTTTGTAACCTAAGTTGTTTAATTTATGTGACGGGTAGATCGGACGACGCCTTGAGTTGGGACTTCATTCTTTTTCAGATCAGGCAAGATGCCTTGCCAAATTATTTATAGTAATTTTGCATGCTATTTATATTTCTGTATATTCATTGCATTTCTGTATATTTATTCCATGTTTAGTTTCGTTCAGTCATTACTATATATTAGATATGTTGACACACACTTGACACCTAGTATCATGAGAGGACAATCATTAGGTGTATGAGCTATAACCACTCTGGTAAACCGTAGTAACTAGCACGCACTATGGTGGTCGTGTCCGATGGTCGCTACCCCTGAGGTATGTCGATTGATGGAGTCCGAGGGTCGCTACCCCTGAGGTATGTCGGCTGATGATTTCCACTGACGAGTGTGTGAGTATGAGATTTAGATCGAGTAGCCTACCCTTGCCCATACGTCGAAAAGTTGTCCTTATTTGCATTCATATAGATTGTTTGTACAGCGTACTTACATATTTTCTACCTATTATGCATGTTTACTGTATTCAAATTGGCTTGCTATTCCGTATCTTGTTACGTCCCTCTGAGGACCTGGTCCCCTGCCAGGTGTATCTGTTCTTGAGTATTTGTAGGAGCGCAAATTTGGATGGTTATATATGTTTCGAGGATGTCTACTCTTCGAGCCCATGATGGTTAGCTGGTATTCTTATATTGTGTTTGTCGTGTTGTACTTTTCCATTCGAGTTGGTAGTGGATTTATTTCCATCCAACTATCATCCTTAGATACTTACATTGAGATATAGTTTCATAGATACTAGTTATTTATTTATATTTGATTTTCTGTGGATGAGATTTAGCTTATACCCTGTGACTTGTGGCATATGTTTATACCACTTGTGGATTAATTTTCATAATACAGCGTACGTATGGATTTTGGTTTCCATATATTGGAGTTGCCATATCCATACGGCTGTCATGCTTACGTGTTCCTATTCCTACATATTTTGGGACTGGGGCGTGACACATGAATAATTGATTCTATTTGAAATAGGTGATCAGTTTGTCAAGGGATTAGAGTTTATATGTCTAACTTAGCCTTGTCTTGGATATTGAACTAGGTATAGGAGGGTGTGATGTACTTGTTAGGATTTTATAGTGTTTATATATATCTTGTAATAATAGATTGCCAATTGTACGAATAAGGGTAGTTAGAATATAACTTATAAGAGTATAGCATAGAGTTTAAGGATTGAATTTGATTTACCTAGGTTATGTGGGTAGCTGTAAATAAGGACTTGAAATTAGAGTTAGATGTCTTACCTTGAGCAGTCTAGTACCAATAATTATGGTAAACCATTGACTGGTGAAGGTTACCGAGGAATCCGAAGAGATAGTAACTAGAGCAGTTATATTTAATATTAAAGATACCCATAATGGTTATATAGAGGAAAGAACTATAGTAAGAGTAGTATGTTTAAGGAAAATAATTGAAGAGGGATAAGGATGAAATAACAAGATAAGCAAGTTTGGTAGCTGTAAATTTGACCTTAGAGTTTAAGACTCGAAGAAAGAATGAGAATGTTAGCTTGGAAAAATATATGATACAATATTTGTGATGAATGGTAGGAATGTTAGGAATTGATATCTTACATAAGTTATGATAATACAATGATAGTTGATAGCACCATAGATTATTTTGAGACTCATGATTATGATTATGTTAGAAGACTTCCAAGAACCAAACAAGCAGTGAAATGGCCTGAGAGAAGGAGGAAAAAAAAAAATAAAATTTTGAGGTTGTAATATGAGAATAAAATGGAAGTAGAGTATACTTAAATAGATCATTAAATTATACCTAGGGTTTGAATTGTGAACTGAAGAAAGGGAAAAAATGTTTGAAATGGAGTTGTTTATAAATAGAGAAAGGCAAGAAGTAAAAGATTATGCTGAATTTTTCCAAGAATCAAGATTGGATTAGAGGTTTTGGAAGGTTGAAAATTTTGGTAATTTATATTTCATGTAATATAACATTATGTGGTTGGAGCGACACTTGAAGAAACCAGTCCGCAGGAGTGAGTGAACTGGTTGGGATTAAGTTATAGGAATCATAAGGTGATATAAATAGATTCTGGTTTGAGTTTTGTTAGTCGCACTCTTTTTGAATTAAATGTTATCCTAGAAAATCAGAATGGTTAGATTATATGTTAATATGTGTAGGAGTGCAACTTCTTCAATATGTTTGATCATCTGAAATCCCAGATTGTTCCATGATCGAAAGTGTTATTCATCATTAACCATATTGCTATCTTTTTGTATTGTAACTACTTGTCTTATTTTGCAATCACAATCTTGTGATTTTATTGTGACAAATTAATCTAACTATAGGATTGAGTAGAATCTTTATTCCTCCCCTAGCCGTGTCATAAATTCGAGAACCCACTCATTGATTGAAATCTCTCCTTGTATTTAATGTCCATATCACTGTAGGTACCAGTTCTTCTTCTATTACAATTTTCTTAGAGTCCTTCTTGTGTCTTGAAAGTAGTCTTCCATTCATCACTAGGCAGTTCATCTAGCATATAATCCCAAAACCCTTGTAGTAAAGGCTTGGCTCCTTCAAGAATGTTGGTGTGGATTCTTCTACATTTCCTGATACAACCAATGTGTAGAGTTCTTCTTGTGTCTTGATACCACATTCAAGTTCTTGAACATCATCTTCGGGAAGGACCTCTTCTTCTCTTGGGTGTTCTTCTTCTTCCTCTTTGACTTCATTGTCGGCAAAGGTAACTTGTGCTTTAAGGGGGCAGCTATTGTAGGCACGGTTGGGCCCTTTTTATGGATGGCTGGTAGTAGGACGAACGTGTGTACCTTTCATCTCTGTGGGTGGTATCCCAATGAAATCAAACATATCGTTGTATTTGGTTCTAAAAAAATCCAGTACTTTGTCCAGCTTGCCAGACATGGCATCAAATTTGTTTAACAAGATTTCAACGTTGCCAAACAGGACATCAAATTTTTGAAGATTTTTGAAAAATTGGAATCCTGGATCTATATTGCTCTTATACCGCTTGACCACTACAAAAAAATTGACTTTTCCCAACATTTTATAAACGTTAGAAAAAGGTCAAAAATGTTGGCATAGGTTAAGTCGACGTTTTTTCAACGTTTTTCGCAAACATCATCGTTTCCCTAGTAAAAAATTTACGATATTTCAGATAAAAATCAGTATAGGTAAAGCCGACGTTTGTAGCATTGTTTAATAAACGTCAAAAAATGTGCAATAATGGGTAATAGTTTTCCAACGTTTTACCAAAAATGTCGAAAACTTAACTATTTTTCAACCTTTGCAAAAACGTTGGAATATGCTTTCCCAACATTTTTCAAACAATTTTTCAACGTTTTAACGAAAACGTCGGTATAGGTAAAGACATTTAAAAAAATTGAGTAAATTTGTCATGCACTTGTATTCAAACAGATTCCCAGTGAGTAATTAAACCATACTCCAATTAACATTATAAGTTCAACAATATATAATTTACAAAATAAACTTTTATTGATCAAAATACAACATTTTATTATACTACCGAGTTTAAAAAAAACAAAAAAAAAGTTAAAATTTATAGCACTGGCGTCCCATATGAGAGCTCTTCCTTGAACATATAAAGAGCCTGAAGATCATGCCGGATAACCAATCAAACTAAGACAGGTGAAAATGTTTTTTTTTCTTTTTACTCTAGTGTTAAAAAATGGACTGTACTAGTTCCAAGCTTCATAAGAAATTGAAGATATCATTTCTTTGAAAAATGCATTATAAACGATCAAGAAGCATCTAAACTAGTATAGCCAAACATATTGAAATAACAAACTACTAAACTATCAACTTTAACTACATATATACTTTTTGGATTGCTCTCCAACATGAATTCCCCTTCCTATGAGGCTTTGGAAGAACCGGTTTCCTATGATTGGCCCATAAATCCTCAGATTTCTGCGTATAATTAAACATCATTTAAAGTTTAAACCTGACATAAGATTCTAAGAACCTTATATAAAGCAAAATTTGTAGACTTCTACCAAATTGGCATCTGTAAGTTCTCTCAGAGCCTCATCAACATTTTCTGCGGTTTCTTTTACCTGACATGCATATGATAACTGTTGAGGTCCAGTCTGGATTTGGTGAATTTTAGAGCCCAAATATAGTCAAAGATTTGATTTGATATAATTTAAAAATCTATATTAAATATAAGATTTGATTAGATTTCAAATTTGTGTCAAATATTTAATTTGACCATATTTGGACGTCCATAATTGGTGTTGGGCTATTTAGGTGGAATAGGATTCTTATTTTAAGGTTTTCTATTTATGAAATCCTATTATGACCTAAAATATGATTTTTTATCCTATAAATATAGGAGGAGGGTGGAGACACAAAGAAAAGCACAATGTAGATATTCGGGATGCTCGTCCACAGAAAATCTAAGAAAAAGGCCGTGCTTTGCTCTTAGGACTTCGCTATCCAAGACAAAAGGAAGAAGAGATCTAATCAATGAGTCATCAACTTCAGTTAGAAAAATTGCTACGGGTTGGTGAGCGATTTCAATTATAATCTCTTTCTTTTCTTCTGAAGTATGGTGAGGGTTTGAATCTATTAGGGCAAATGGTTCAACATTGATTTTGTCAATCTTGTAATTTTACCCGAGTTATAAAGATTAGGATTTGTCTAGGTGACGTAGTCACCACCATATACTTGTCTTTATCTGTGCTTGGTGTTCGTTAGACAGGGGTTGGTTATCTCAGGTGGATTGGCCTAAAGTTTCTGCTGTAGGTACTCTTAGACACGGTATCTGAACTCTTGTAGGGTGTGTCCGATTCCCAATATCTGGTATCAGAGCTACTAGTTTTGGTTCTGACAACTATGTCTACGAATCAGATGAGCACTCGTATGATCACCCTCACATGGAGGAATTGGGCGATTTAGAAGCCAAGGATGGAGGATCTACTCTGGTGCAAGGACTTGCATGGTCCGTTGGAGGGCGACAATGCTAAGCCAACGGACAAAGCTACTGAAGACTGAAAACGACTAGATCGGAAGGCCGTTGGATTCATCCGCCAATGGCTGGATGACTCGGTGTTTCACCACGTGTCCATGGAGAGTTCGGCAAAAGCATTGTGTGAGTAGCTATATTTGCTGTACGAAAGGAAGACGGCTGGCAACAAGGCATTTCTGATTCGTTAACTCGTCAACTCGAAGTACACGGAGGGTGCACAGTGGCACAACATCTGAACGAGGTTCAGGGTATTATCAATCAGCTGCCTACGATAAAGATGGTGATTGATGATGAGCTTCAGGCCCTTTTGCTTTTGAGTTCTCTGTCGAAAAGCTGGGAGACGTCGGTGGGGTCGGCGAGCAACTCCGCGCTTGGTGGAGTTGTCACGATGGAGAAAGTCAAAAGCAGCTTGTTGAACGAGAAGATCCGGCGTAAGCAAGTGGAATCGTCGCAGGGGTCCGCTCTGGTGGCTTCATATGGGACAAGTCACAGGCGAGGACATAGGGGAGTTCTCGGGATCTTGCTACTGTGGACCGTAAGGAGGGCTGCTATCACTGTGGCGAAAGGGGTCATATTGAGAGGAATTGCTTGAAGCTCAAAGCTGTGAAGGCCAAAGGCAAGGATGATCAGAAGAATCTCACGGCTATGGGAGATCTCATCATCGTAGCAACCGACGTAGAGGAACCTTGTGGCATATGTCATGATGGCGATTGGATCATGGACACGTGGGCATCGTATCACGCTACTCCATATAGGAGGATCTTCACGTCATACCACAGCGGCAAGTTTGGACGTGTGAAAATGGGCAACAAGGGGACGACTGCAGTAGTAGGCATCGGTGATGTGCACTTGACAACGGAACTTTGTGAGAAGTTCGTTCTCAAGGATATACGACATGTACCGAGGTTGCGCTACAACTTGGTTTCGGTAGGGAGGCTGGCGGATGATGGTTGTCGTAGTTTATTTGGGGACGAAGATTGGATGCTTACGAAGGGTTCCCAACAGCTGACTCGAGGATATTTATGTTGTGTTATGTATAGGCTCAAGCTGCTGAGCTGTACAGGCAGGCCACAAACATCGGATGGAGGCTCGAGGGGTGTTCGATAGGAGGAGGAGGATCAAAAATTGCTGAGGAGGGGCTTCGAGATGCTTTGAGGGATACAGAGGATTCAGTTTGTCAAGACAAAGCGACGAATGGTAATGAGTCGAAGATTAAGGGTCAGTCTGTCGGTTCCATGGCAGCTGATCGGTCTCCAGGTAGGGGTTATTCTACTGATCCGGTTTTAGCGACGGGTGGTTTGCCAAAGCTTCAGGAGAGACATTGGTTTCAGCAGTTAGGGAGAAGATCAAGGTTTGCAGCAAACTCAATCTGAGGTGGGAGCATCATCATTCACACAGTTTCGGAGGAGCTGTGGGTCATCGACGACATGCACAGTGCGTGATTTTCTGTTCGAGGACGCATGTGTATGGGGGAGATTCAAGTTCGGACACGAAGTGGGCAGATTCAGGAGTTCGAATCTCGGAAGAATCACACCGTCCACTTGGTTGGGCCAACCAAGGGTAAAGAAGCTCGTCGGAACGTTAACACATTTCGGTGGAAGATAAAAGTCGAGGATAGGCAGCCAAGACTCACGGTGAGGCTGATCGTCAGAGACTTCGGTCTTGGTCGTGTCATTGATGTCGGCAGGATCCCAGTGGTGCAGGACGTACTACACATGGCAGTTAGCGTCGACATGACGGTCGAGAAGCTGGAGATGACAGAAGATGCAAGGCATCTCGGGGGATCAGAGATCAGTGGCATGGGCGAGCAGGAACTCTGTCGCGGGGCGACATGCATGGAGTCCAGTTGAGGAACCATGGGGTCAACACCCTCTCATCAGACTGGAGGTGGAGATTGTTGGGGTTCAGCCTGGATTTGGTAAATTTTGGAGCCCAAATATGGTCAAAGATTTGATTTGATATAATTTGGAAATCTACATTAAATGTAAGATTTGATTAGATTTCAAATTTGTATCAAATATTTAATTTGACCATATTTGGACATCCATAATTGGTGTTGGGCTATTTTAGGTGGAATATGATTCTTATTTTATGGTTTTCTATTTAGGAAATCCTATTATGACCTAAAATAAGATTTCTCATTTTATAAATATAGGAGGAGGGTGGAGGCACAAAGAAAAACACAATGTAGATATTCGGGGTGCTCGTCCACATAAATCTAAGAAAAAGTCCATGCTTTGCTCTTAGAACTTCGCCATCTAAGACAGAATGAAGAAGAGATCTAATCGAGGAGTCATCAACTTCGGTTAGAAAAATTGCTACGAGTTGGTGAGCGATTTCAATTGTAATCTCTTTCTTTTCTTCTTGAGTGTGGTGAGGGGGTTGAATCTATTAGTGCAAATGGTTCAACATTAATTTTGTCAATCTTGTAATTTCACCCGAGTTATAAAGATGGGAATTTGTCCAGGTGACGTAATCACTGCCATATACTTGTCTTTATCTGTGCTTGGTGTTCGTTAGACAGGGGTTGGTTATCTCAGGTGAGTTGGCCTAAAGTTTTCGCTACGGGCATTCTCAGACACGGCGTCAGAACGCTTGCAGGACGTGCCCGATTCCCAACAATAACAAAGTTGCAATGTAATTCAGCAAAGTAGGGAGTTTTATTCCCACCATTTAATGTCAAAACAAATCAACAAATTAAGAAATATTAATCTATATAACCAGCAGAGAAAAATTGATAGCATAACATCATAGATCAAAAAGAACTAAAAGGTAGTATGCATGTCGAATACAAGTCAGACAGTACTCAACAACTCAAACCACAGAAGATTTAATATACCCTACCTTTCATTGATATGCAATATAACTTTTATCAGGATTGTATTTGTGCAAACAGGCACTTTGACACAACGTTATGATTACTTGTGGTTGTAAAATAGAGCAACAACAACAACTCATGGCATAAAAATCTCATCATATGAACTATGAGTAAAATGGACTCATATTGCAGCCCTCTGAAAGGATATTGCAACTAGAAAGTATATCAAATATCCCAACTCCTGAGCTTTTAAAAAAAGAGACTAATGCATGCTCTCACAGAAGATATAATCTATGATTTGGTATGACCCGTTTACTTGTATGGCTCCATTCTAAATGACATGAAGTGTGTTCATAACCTTGAACATACTACTCTAAATGGTCTAAAATACAGCATTGGACCACTAGTGAGTTGTACACCTGCAATCGGAAGGGGGAACTGAACAATTATCCCGTGGCATGTTCGCTTTATCCTCTTTTCTTGCTCGGTTGTCTACCCAAAATGATTTCAAAAAGAAAAGGAAGGAAAAGAAAAAAGACAATTGCAATGTTAACCTCACATGAAATGAAAATAAAATCTGTCACAATAGACAAACATCAACAGATGATAATTTCCTTAGAGAACTATAAAATAGTAACTAAATAACACCACACAACAAATGATCAATGATCATCAGTTTCACTTAATAATTCTTTTACGCTTATGATTGGAATACTATTACAAAGTGGAAATGGAAGAAATATGGTCACAGGTACTATAGACTGATAGAATCCATCTCTCTAAAAGTTCATGCTGAGTATGTACATTGCTACAGTTTAAATATCCATAAAAGCCTTACACCTCAGGCTACAGTTCACTTGTTCTAATAACATGGAAAAATAAATAAAATTATTCATTCAGTAGTCAAATTCATGTTTGCATAGGTGACAGAACTAGGTAGCATACCATATGCAGAGCTGGAAAATATCTCTTCACCACACTCAGTAGTTTCCTCGTCGGTAAGCTCTACTCGGGTAAGGCCACATTTGAGGGAACCTGTTGCCCACCAAACGGGATAACATGCAGCAGATTCATCAAGAAGGAACCAAAATCAGTAGAACACAATTGTAGGATAAAAGAGAAAGAGGCTACATTAATGATGGAACTGGTGCCAATCTTAAAATCTGCTGCAGAATAGACTTTGCTAAAAATATGGCACATGTGATAACTAAAATCCATACAACACCAGTTGTAGGATTAAGGAGAGAAAAAGAAGCTACATTAATAATAGAACTGGTGCCAACCTTCAAATATGCTGCAGAATAGACTTTGGTAAATAAGGCACATGTGACAGTGAAAATTTCCTGAACTTACATGATTTTATAGGTATATATAATGATAATTGATAGCATATTCCAGTCATGTCTCTTAATTAACTTTATAGTCCGGTCTCATCTAAATAACTTAATAAATTATCACAATTGATAGCATATTCCAGTCTTGTCTCTTAATGAGCTTCATTAATTGTCTAATAACTTTTTGTTTAACACGTCAAAACTGAGATTTTCAACCTTGATTACTAGTGTTCAAATTTCTAGATTTGAGCATGATGCGCACAAGACATCAAACCAAACTGTCTCAAACTAAAACATTCAAATAGAAGACATGGTACATCTCAGGGGAGTTACTAAAAGAGTATAAACTTGCCAGAAAAAGAAGCTACTCTTTATTATCTGCTCCACAAGTGCACTTGACCATGTATCCCTGTTAAGCTTCAGAAGGGAAATAAAAGGAAGTTAGCACATTTTCAGAAACTCAATCTCTATTTTAACATAAATATAAGTTTTATCAAAAACCATACCAAATGCGAGTTAAACTCGTCATTTGACTGCCTATTCACTATCAACCAGTGATTTTGAATAGAAGCCACTGCCTTTGCCTGCATTTGAAAAACATGTCTTTATGATTTTTTTTTTACTATGATCATAATTGTGCCGCCATCTTGACGGGGAAAACCCTTTATTTTGAATTAAAGATAGAGATTCTAGCATACCCCCTCAAAGGGACCAGAGTACATTAAGGGGTAGGGAGGCCAACACATGGAAGACCGAGTATTGTGTAGACCAAGAGTTTGTGTCGGTTCCTGAGAAGCATCTAAAGCATCATCCTACATATCATCTGAGTTTGAATACAACTCTTCACTGGAAATTTAAAGGGAGATGCAAAAGTTAGAATTCTATAGAGAATGAAAAAATACATTGACTGGGCGATAACTGATAATTGAAAGATGACAAAAAATAATCTAAACATTCTGTATCCTGAATAATAATTATTCTCAACATAATTTCAGGAAACATATTATCATTACCGAGTAGTTAAAAGCTAACTCCAAATTGTAGGGACCAAATATCATACTTATTTGGATACTTGGAACTGTTTACACCACGACCAAAGACACGGACAAGCTTGAATCTCTAACCTCTATGAATGACAGACTTGTTTTTACCATCCAATTAGCAAGTTTTAGACTGATCATGAATGAACACCAGGTCACTATTAAGAATAATCAAGTATCAAATATAGTACCTCTGGAATTCATGCGAAGTATAACAAAGTTTGTTTTGGGCAAACTCAAAAACAAAGAAACACTTCATCCAGAGAAAACTATTCCTAATTTTCAGAAGAAAGCTATTCTTTGAAAAGGATATACTGTACTTTAATGTTTACAAGAGAAAGCACATATTTAAAAGGTAAAGTTCAATAATTGAAAATAAAAGTAAAATTATTAAAGTGTTTAAGGAATTACTACATGTAACTTAATCAACAGAATGGCCATTTCCATAGGAAATAAATAGGACAATATAGCTATAAATTGGGTGGGTAATATTACATGGTTCAGAGCATCAGACGCACCATGGAAACTACCAATTCAAGACTCCCATCACCACTGTTGTAGCCACTACAAAGAACAAAATACTAGCAGTTATACGCATAAGAGGGACCCAATACATATTTCTATCTAACATACCAAAACCGAAAGCAGTGCAAAAGTGAGTTTCACTGAGAACAACAGGGATGTTGCTAAGTTTCAGATGTTCAAAGCGAAAAGAAAACAGATCTAGATTTTGTTCTCGGGCAAAGGACCACACATAAGGTTTGCCATGAACACACAAGCGAAGGTTGACGGTCGAGGACCTAACTCTCCTCCCCTCGACGAGCATCGCCGTGTTTGGCCCACGAGAGTTGCTACTTTCCCTGTTCAATTTTATCAAGACCCCAAATACCAATATATTAACATGATCATTTAACTGTGTATTTTACCTCTTTGTACCAATTTTTTTTTACCTACTTGTGAAAATGTTTACATACTATCACAAATTCACTGATACATTGATACAGGCGAGCGTAATTCAGATTCACTGATAAATTATAAAGGAATGCAGATTCACTGAGACTATGGCTAGAACCTATTCTGAAACGACAAACTATGGAATTCAGATTGTGTTGCTTAGAAACAAGACATGCCAAACCACATAAAAAAAAGTATGGAATTCAGATTCATTGATACATACCAAACCACTTGAAACTGAAAACTGGAATTCAGATTCACTGATACATGATAAAGTCTTCAAAGAATTAAATAATCAATAGCAGGAAAAGTCCTCAAAGAATCAATCACATGATCCACCGACCAAACCATTATAGTATATGACCTATGTTAAACCATAATTTAAAAAATAATGACTCGAAAACACTAATCAACGTAAAATCCCATTAGGCTGTGGGATGGGCTAACTTTTCTATCAACACTAGTTTGGTATCTCAGTGGTTCATGCTTCAAACCTAATCTTCTTAAATCTTGGTTTAACTAAAGCTAAAATTACTAGTAACTAACGTTTCTTAAGTTTTAAGAATCAAATTTATTAGATACTTGCCATAAAAGAATTAATATTAACTGCATATAAATTAAACGTTCTTAGGGAACATACTGATTGGGATAGAAAGCAACAAGCTTCGAATGCACCGATTTTTTAAAGTAACAGCAAAAAAAAACACACAAAGAAAGTATCCATTTTATATATTTTCTTGCCAAAGTAATCTGCCTAACAATGTAGTTGACCTATGGGACATATACCTAGTAATAGTCATCTTTCTAACCTCCATCAAGCACAAAAAGGAAAAAAAATATAAGATCGTTAGGATGGGATCAATCTATATGCAAGTCCAACAGTCAAATGAGAGTTCGAAAATGGAATTAAGGAAGGTGATCAAGCAAGTGGATGAGATCCTATACTCTAATCTTATATGAAGGCTTGCTCGGTACAGTAACGCAACTGAAGCAATATTTTCTCAACCTGCATATGCCACCACAAAAATGTCATACCCCAGTCCCAAATATATAGGACCAGGTATACGCAAGCATGCCAACTGGTATGTATATGGAGCTACTCCAATATAAGGAATCCACAAATACGAACATACGCTGTATAATTATTACATCTCATAAACAAATAATCACAGTCAAAGGGTACACTATATCTCATCCACAATAAGTAAAGAAAATTCTAATCAAATAGATCAAATAATCAAGCACGATGTAGTCTAAGAACAAATAGTCGGGTGGAGACAAATCCACTGCCAAACGACTATGTCAAAACTAGAATAAAAATGGAGTCCGACCTCCAAACTAAATGGAAAAAAAGTATGAACTAAAAGATCTATCAACAAAAAGAAATCAAATGCGCTCAGAGGGAAAGACCTCCTCGACAGAGAACGAAGAATCTGGCCCTAGTCCATAATCCTGGAGATAGTCCTGATCGTCGACACATAGGGAGATCACCAGGTCCTCAGAGGAGCGTAACATGATACATAATATGTAAAAATCCTAACCCTGAAAACGTATTAATTATGAGCTAAATAGGGAGAATAGATTTTATTAGATTTATTTTGAGAAGTTTTCAGCACTTAGAGGATTTATGGAGCCATTATAAATTTTTCCTAATTTATTCCATGTAGGAGACCTTTTGGACAGTATATAACTTAACCGTATGCACCAATGTAATTTTTAGATATATATATATATATAATTTATTAGAATAGAATTTTCTATTGGATCTCAAACCCAAACCCGCAACCCGTTAAACCATCACCCCGCGTATACTCCTACCCGCGTAAACAGCAGCAGCAGCTGTAGTAAAACCACCTCCGCGCAAAAAGTTTAAAACCACGCGGAAACCAATTCCACCGCATAATTCCTGTCACCGCGCGTAAAACAATCCTCTTATGACTCATCCCCCATGACTCATCCTCCACCGCCTCTCTATCTATTATTTCTAAACTAACCTCAACCGAAACCTAAACCAATGGCAGACCAACGAAAACCTAAACCAATGAAAGGATGAAAGCAGCAGCAGTAGTAATTATTAATCCCTAAGCTTCCCCACCGCCTCCTTATCCCTATATATATTACAACACTTCCCAAAACTCTAATCCCACTTCATTCACCAAAACATACACACAGGACGTACACTATACAAAGTCTTGCTCAGGCAAGTATACCTTGCCAAATTCTACTGTTTAAATTATAAATTATTGCATATATTCCTGTTGAAAAATACATATAACTGTGTGCACCTGAGATTGTCTCGGGTGAAGTCGACCAATATGTCGATACGTAGTATAACTGACTTAGACATTAGCAGGCTCACCAACAGATGCGAGGGTATTCTGATATCCTCCTAGACCTTGGCACTTGTACATGCATCAGGATTACAACTCATGTTGGAATGCGGGTTCGCGTACTCGATTAGCTACCGGTGTGTGAAACACACATCACGGTTTAACACGTAGTCAGGATTATCTAGAAAGTTGTGACTTGGCATATAGCTTCGTGGTATGCACGTTGTGGATTCGACTTGTATATCCGCATTGGGCGGGGAAGACAACTAGTAGGCGTATGGGACACCCACCTTCTTTATTGCAGATACCGCACTCTTCGGAGTGATACAAACGTATATATACTTGCAGATACTACGTCCCTTAGAGTGTTGGACGTTATATACAGATACCTCATTCTTCAGAATGATGGATGTTACAGATACCACACTCTAGAGGACGTTGAACGTTATGCCTACGCCTTCCCATACGTACCAAGGTTGTCTTCACATTGCATTTACTTAGATGGTTAGCTCACCCTTTATTTATTCAGTATTTATATATGGCATGCTTTTATGTGTCTTGTTATGTCCCACTGAGGACCTGGTTCCCTTCCAGATTTAGATGAGGTATACTATCCCACGGTGTACGGACCTGGGCAGGAGACGAGGTACGCATCCGAGGAGGAGCTAGAGGTGTTGCCATCCAAGTTCTTCTGATTTTGGGTAGACTTGCCATCTAGAGCTGGAGCCTCTTTATCTAGATAGCCGATGCTCTAGTCATATTATATTTCAGCACTCTTGTTTTGGTTTTTGTAGTGGGTTTGTTCACCAGACATATCGGGTTTGTATTAAAAACTCATTTCAGACTTAGCACTTATATTCCAGTACTGATTTCAGTGTTCCTTGATATATTGTGGATGAGAGTAGATGTTACATGTTATATGCTAGTACTAGACTTGTTAGTATTTTAGGATAGTATAGCACGTCTCTTTGGGTCCAATAAATTGGGTTTTCCTTCTGAGACGTGTCAGCTGGCTAATGCCACGTGGCCTGGTTCCACATGATTTTGGGACTGGGGCGTGACATGGTTTTAGTGGTGGCCCATGCAGGTCTAGCTTATATTATTTTGGTTACATAACTGTACCAAACAAGCCTGCGTATAGGAATAGAGCATAAGGATCTCATTCACACTTGACTAAATCTTATTCTTCCTTTTCAACTATCCTAGGTTGGATAACACGAGTTTTATGCCAAAAAAAAAACCAATTGACTGTCTTATTGGCGTAAAAACTAAAAGACTATTTTGTTGGTGTAAAATCCAATTGACTGTCTTGATGGCGTAAAAAGCCAAACTATGAAGAGACTGCCAACTTTACGCTCCGGTTATGACAACTGCTAAACCACTTTTCCATAGTTTTCCTAATCCTGCGTATGCACAAGCTATGTAGGAAACTATCCCAGCGTAAACTTGATAACCAGCGTAGAGTAGCCTGAATAGGCGTAAACCAAAAGGATAGTGATATAAGCGTATTAGTCATAATTTAGCTTTTCCAGTCATGACAGAAGGGAAAATCTCGTACATTAAATGCAGAGATATGCCTCGAGCCCTGAGCATGAAATAGCTTTTTACGTAACATTAAGGTTTGTCTTATCTTGAGCGTAAAAGCTCATTACAATATACAGCGTATTCAGAAGACTCAATCTTCTTCCCTTGAGTGGTGTATCAAATATGTCACTAAACGACAACCTGGGTCTCTGTGCAGAAACATCATCACAGCCACCCTCTCGATCATCGTGCAGTGCTTTTGTCAGATGTCAGGTTCACTGAATTATCTGACAATTTCATCCGAGGAATTACAAAGGGTTCCTCGTACAAACTTTACGCTGCAATAAAAATAACGTATGTTAGATTTTACGCAAGCAACCCTTACGCACACAGATTTTTTTACGCACAAACTTTTAGGCAGACTTTACGTAGGAAGTATAGCAGACTTTTACGCAGATAGCTCTGAAGCCATGATTTTTGCCAGATAGTGAATTTTTACTTTACGCCCGACAGCTTGAAACTTTGTGTTACGCAGACAATTTCAAAATCTCTATCTCTGCTTTACGCAGACAGTCTCGAATCTCTGCTTTACGCAGACAGTCTCGAATCCCTACTTTACGCAGACTATCTAGAATCTCGATTTTACGCGGACAACTCTGAAGTCTTACTTTATGCCAAACTTCTTTGAATCTTTGTTTTACGCGGACGGCTTAGCAACCTATTTTACGCAAACATTCTATTAAATGCTTGCATCCTGTTTATTTTTTTTCTCCCAGAAATATGGACGTACCCAGTGGACACACAGATGATAGGGTTGACAAGGCAACAGACACCTCGCTTGATGTCAATAGGACCCCGACTACCCCAAGAGACCAGTCCCCGAGACGGACACCGGTTTATCCATCATACCTCCACAATGGTCCTACCCAGGAAGCTACACTAGCTCAGCAAGAAGGACAAACCTCCCAGGCACCAACACAGCAGGCAGATACTCCTTTGCCTCCACCTCCACCCTTTCCATCCCTGATAACACAACTAGAGGGACAGCCATCAATGTTCCAATTCTTCCAAGCCATGATGCAGACACAATAGCATCAGACTGAGACCTTGAGGTAGAGCTTAATGACAGCTCTGGAGAGAACAGCTACCCAAGCACCTGTCCAACCAGCTGGTACTGTTCGAGGTTTTCGCCAGATGGGCCCAGAAACCTTTTCGGGTGGCGAGACTCCGGAGGAGATATCTGATTGGGTCTCCAACACGGAGATGCTGCTGGAAGGTTCACAACTGCACCCAGACCTTTGGATGACCGCGGTGAGGGCCCAACTCAAAGGCAACGCCCATCACTGGTGGGACTCCATATAGCGCGGCGTCGGCAAGAACCAGACGTGGGAGCAATTCTTAGTATACTTCAATGCAAAATATTTCTCGGCTACGGTCAGGAATGCTCTATACTCCCAGTTCCTACATCTGCAACAAGGAACTATAACTGTAGACGCCTACGATGCAGAATTTAGTCGACTTTGTCGATTTGGTGCCATCCTGATACCTAACGAGCTGGAGAAGGCCAGTAGGTTCCATCACGGCCTTACCCTCGAGCTACAAAGGTATACCACCACGCAGTCCAGGATCTCCTATGAGGAGTTTCTTTCAGAGGCAAGAATCCAGGAGGTCATTGGCAAAGAAGCGAGGCGCTCTAGCACGACTATACCAGCCAAAGCCCAGAGCAGGAGGGCTAATCCATCGTCCAGGAATGCAGGCACAAAGGACATTGCCATATCAGCACAAGGAGCTTTCAATTTATCATCATTGTGGCAAGAAGGGATATTTCGTTAGAGACTGCCGAAAGAAGCTTGGACTGTGCATGATATGTGGAGCAAGTCAACACCTGGCCAGAGACTGCCCTCAACGCAGAGAGACAACACCCCAGAACGGACAAGGGCCAACAGCAACAATCCAGAGGATACTACCCCCGACTGGAGGTCAGCATCCCCTAGCACCCGGAGGATTTCAGAAGGGACCACCCTTGGCCCCACAAGAGGCTCAGTTCGACCGAGCCAGGCAGCAGGGAAGAGGGCAGAGGCACGGACAAGCCTTTGCATTAGCAGCAGTGTCACGCCCCAGTCCCAAAATATTATGGAACCAGGCCACGTGGCATTGGCCAGCTGACACGTCTCCGAGGATATCCTAATTTAATGGATCCTGGCGAAGCGTGCTACGCTGTCCTAAATCTAACAAGTCTAATCAACAACAGTCAATGTCTAATCTCATCCACAAACAACAAGTATAATACTGAAAGAAAGACTGGAATATAAGGACATAGACGAAAGACATAGTACAACTGAAATAAGTCTGGTGGGAACAAACCCACTACAATGTACTGATAGACTGAAATAAAGTACTGAATGTCTGAAATGAAAGTACAGCTAAGGAGAGACTGGAACAACATCTAACTAGGTAAGGAGCTCCAGTCATAGGCGGAAGGCCTACCAATCTGATCAGGGGTACTCTGATGGAAGTACCTCCAGCTCCTCGTCAAGAGCAAACCTCGCCTCTGCACCTGGCCCATAAACTGTGGGATAAAAGGCCTCGTCCAGATCTGGAAGATAACCAGGTCCTCAGAGGGACGTAACAAGATACAATATGCATGCTGGATATAGTACTGAAATAAAAGTAAAGAGGAGGGGTGTGCTAACCATCTAAGTGAATGCAATAGAAGGACAACCTAGGTACGTATAAGTAGGTGTAGGCATAACGTCCAACATCCTCTAGAGTGTGGTATCTGTAATCGTCCATCATTCCGAAGAATGAGGTATCTGTATATAAGTATAACGTCCACACTCTAAGACGTGGTGTCTGCTATGTATACATACGTCCGTAATACTCCGTAGAGCGCGGTGTCTGAATATAGGGAGTCACCGGGTCTATGGTTCCTCTGGATACCACGAAATCCGGTGGGGGTATCCCATACGTTTGTCAGTTGTCCTTCCCGCCCAATGTAGATACTCAAGTTGAATGCACGACTTGAGTGTACCGTATCTAGATGCCAAGTCTCAATTAACTATATTATTCTAGAATACAAGCTAGTCCGTGATGCATGTCGTACGTACCGATAGCGAATCGGGTACGCGGACCCGCATCCCAATATGAGTGTACCATCACGATACGTGTATAGTGCCATGGTCAAGGAAGATATCAAAATATCCTCACAGTGGGTGAGTCAGCTAGCAACTAGGACATGTACACTACTCATCGACGCAATGTCGACCGCACCCGAGTCATTCTCGGACACGCACAGTTCATGTATAATTGAAATATTTAACATTTAAATTTAAAGCAGTAATCCAGCAAGGTATACTTGCCTGCCCCGGGTAGCTGCGAAATCCAAAGCCCTGCTCCTGATGCCTCGGCAGTAGTGTCCAGCAATCCTATATAGGATATAGTAATGTCCAAATTATTCGCTACAATAGCACGACTAGGACACACTGTCCGTATCTACAACTGACACGGGGTCGAGGCTGTATGTATATATAGCTAACACTATTATTTATATATACACTAAAACATATTTAAATATATTAAATAATATATTTGTTTATTAGTACAAAAATAATATTTATGATGGAGGCCAATTTTCGTGCCTGATTTTAGACGCACAAAAGTCGTTACAAACGTCCGTGCGCAAATTATTAAATTTACGTAATTACATTCGTTGTCCGTTCCAATCGAAATTGAGACCCAACCTCAACCAGTTTTGACCAACCCAGATCACGATAATATTGTACACTGAGCCTACTAACACCAATGACCCTTGTCCAACCCAATTTAGACTCCCGGTTTTTAATTAAATTAAATTAGAAACACCGTTATATTAATTACAAATTAATTAATGTGGAGACCTAACCTAAATTAAATTGGACCCAAATCTAACCCAAACCCACATGCACACCCACAAGCCTCATACAAAACACCAAACACCATCATGGTCCAATGAGGAACACCAAACATGGTGTTTGGTCATATTAAATCCCTTATGCAAATTAATTGTGCAAATACCAAATTGTCAGGGGCCTAATTACAAAATTGCAATGAGGTGCCCCCCTCTCATTGGCCCAAACCATCATGGAGAAAAGTAATGGTCATGACCAATCGTGAGCATTAAATTTTCCCCCCATTTTCATGTCCTTGCTTTACCTTTATGAGAACCCATCTTGACCCTACAAATTTGAATGGACTATTCCTAGCCCTCCACTCATCTTGATGGACAACCCCACTCCCCAAAAATGGTTGTCCAGTCGGCCCTAATCCCTAGGCAGCCCCCCCTCACTCTCTCTCCTACATATACCTTCATTTCTATATTAAATGAGAAAACCCAAACCCTAAATACTAAAACCCCAACCGAGCTCAACCAACACCCGACCCCACACCTCATCCCCGAGCTCCACCACCGACCACCAGCCACCACCAGTCATCGCCACCCTAACCCGACCCCTTCGCCGGACCCTCCCCTACCCTAGGCCACCGCCACCCGGCCACGACGCCGCCGGCAGCCAGCCCCCAGCCGCCCGCACCGATCCTAGCTTCCCCAGCCCGCACAGCACAGCCGAACACCCCTCGACTTCGTGCTCCGCCACCACCGTAACTCCGACCGCCGTACTTGGCTGAACCCTTCCCCGTCCAGTCCTCCACCATCCCACAAAATTTTAGCCGACGACGTCGACGCACCGGAGAGATCTCGAGCCCGCAGCGTCGACGAGTCCAGAACCGCGGCTGCTGCTGCCGAACTCCCCGTGCGACGCCGGAGCGCCGTCCGGCCACCCCCGCCAGCGATGACCGACCAACTCGACCCCCTCGACCTGTCAAGCAATAAGGTACAATATTTTATGTGTGTTTAATAATATTTATGTATTATTTAGCAATACACTAATAATTATGTTATATTTGATAAATACATATATATGTATATAATAGATAATATCCATAACATCATTTATTTATACATATTCATATATAGGATGGTAACTTAAAATATATATATTTATATACATATATATTAATATATATACATATTAGGTATTCAAAAAAAATAGGGTATTTAAACTCATGTATATATATACTATGTATATACATACATTTGTTATTTATAAAAATACGTACTTATATATTTATTTTATATACAAAATATACCAAAAAATAGAATTACAGTATATACACAAAAATAATACTTGATTTCCAAAATGTATTTAATATTATAGATATTAGATTATTTTATATTCTTCGTATTTATTTTTAAAAGAAAACGTACATACATACATACATACATACTTACATACATACATACATACATACATACATTTTATGAATTAAAAAGATTTTAAATATATATTATGGAATTATACAGGAATATTATAAACATATATACTGTTAAATACCTAAAATACATTATATAGCATAGAATACGTATTAAAATACGAGATCCGTATATATGAAGCTTGCAACTGAAAATACTTGCATAAATATTAATAAACACACATAAAATATTGTACCTTATTGCTCGACAGGTCGAGGGGGTCGAGTTGGTCGGTCGTCGCCGGCGGGGGTGGACGGACGACGCTCCGGCGTCACGCAGGGAGTTCGGCAGCAGCAGCCGCGGTTCTGGACTCGTCGACGCTGCGGGCTCGAGATCTCTCCGGTGCGTCGACGTCGTCGGCTAAAATTTTGTGGGGTGGTGGAGGACTGGACGGGGAAGGGTTCGGCCAAGTACGGCGGTCGGAGTTGCGGTGGTGGCGGAGCACGAAGTCGAGGGGTGTTCGGCTGTGCTGTGCGGGCTGGGGAAGCTAGGATCGGTACGGGCGGCTGGGGGGTGGCTGCCGGCGGCGTCGTGGCCGGGTGGCGGTAGCCGAGGGTAGGGGAGGGTCCGGCGAAGGGGTCGGGTTAGGGTGGCGATGACTGGTGGTGGCTGGTGGTCGGTGGTGGAGCTCGGGGATGAGGTGTGGGGTCGGGTGTTGGTTGAGCTCGGTTGGGGTTTTAGTATTTAGGGTTTAGGTTTTCTTATTTAATGTAAAAATAAAGGTATATGTAGGAGAGAGAGTGAGGGGGGGCTGCCTAGGGATTAGGGCCGGCTGGACAACCATTTTTGGGGAGTGGGGTTGTCCATCAAGATGAGTGGAGGGCTAGGAATAGGCCATTCAAATTTGTAGGGTCAAGATGGGTTCTCATAAAGGTAATGCAAGAACATGAAAATGGGGGGAAAATTTAATGCTCACGATTGGTCATGACCATTACTTTTCTCCATGATGGTTTGGGCCAATGAGAGGGGGGCACCTCATTGCAATTTTGCAATTAGGCCCCTGACAATTTGGTATTTGCACAATTAATTTGCATAAGGGATTTAATGTGACCAAACACCATGTTTGGTGTTCCTCATTGGACCATGATGGTGTTTGATATTTTGTATGAGGCTTGTGGGTGTGAATGTGGGTTTGGGTTGGATTTGGGTCCAATTTAATTTAGGTTAGGTCTCCACATTAATTAATTCGTAATTAATGTAACGGTGTTTCTAATTTAATTTAATTAAAAATCGGGAGTCTAAATTGGGTTGGACAAGGGTCATTGGTGTTAGTAGGCTCAGTGTACAATATTATCGTGATCTGGGTTGGTCAAAATTGGTTGAGGTTGGGTCTCAATTTCGATTGGAACGGACAACGAACGTAATTACGCAAATTTAATAATTTGCGCACGGACGTTTGTAACGACTTTTGTGCGTCTAAAATCAGGCACAAAAATCGGTATCCGGGGTTTGTTCCTGGTTCAATATGATGGGTTTACAGGTCTAGGTCAAATATGTGGAATTCGTTTTAGGGCAACAACTAAGGTAGTATCCTAAAACAATAAATCATTGCACAAGTATTATAATACTATATATTAAATCTTAATTAATTTAGATTAACCCTAATTAGGCTAATTAAACTAGTAAACCCTAATTTCTGGTCGAGGGAGTTTACAACATACCCTCCTTAGAGCATTTCGTCCTCGAATTTAAAACAGACATATAACAAAACTGTTGAATGAAATAAGTACTATCACATACCTAGGCCTTCGAAGAGATGGGAAAAACGTTGCGGAATATCGTCCTCTCGTTCCCAGGTTGATTTACCTGGTGCCTCCATGCGACATGAACTAGAGGGATAGTCTGGCCTCGCAGTACCTTCTCGCTTCGGTCTAGGATCTCTACCGGCTCCTCCTGGTATGATAAGCTTGGACCAACGGTGATCTCCGAGTGGTCAAGCACATGGCTCGGATCCGGTATGTATCTCCTCAGCTGGGATACATGGAAAACATCGTGAACTCCTTCTAGTGTCTGCGGCAAGGCCAATCTGTAAGCAACTTCTCCGACGCGCTCTAGCACATCGAAGGGTCCGATGTACCTCGGACTCAGCTTCCCTCTGCCTCCAAATCTGATGGTTCCTCTGGTAGGTGAAATCTTCAGGAACACATGTTCTCCCACCTGGAAATCTAGGGGTCACCGATGCACATTAGCCCAATGCTTCTGCCTGTCCTGTGCTGCTCGTAGATGCCCCTGGATCTTCTTCACCTTCTCCACTGTATGGACGATCAACTCTGGCCCTAAAATCTGCCTTTCGCCTACATCGCTCCAACATACGGGGGAACGACACTTCCTACCATACAATGCCTCATAGGGAGCCATCTGAATGCTCGCCTGATAGCTATTGTTGTAGGAAAATTCGACCAAGTGCAAGTGGTCCTCCCAAGAACCGCTGAAGTCAAGCATGCAAGCTCTCAACATATCCTCCAGCGTCTGAATGGTGCGCTCGGATTGTCCATCTGTCTGCGGGTGGTACGAAGTACTGAACTTAAGGCGGGTACCAAGACTCTCTTGCATACTCCTCCAAAAGTACGATGTAAACCTCGTATCCCAGTCAGACACGATACTGACTGGCACTCCATGCAATCGTACAATCTTCCTCATGTACATGTCTGCCAAGACTTCCGTAGATTGCCCTACTCTGAAAGGTAAGAAGTGGGCAGGCTTGGTGAGTCTATCTACGATTACCCATACGGCATTGCGACCACTAGGACTCCTCGGGAAACCCGTGACGAAGTCCATGGTGATGTGCTCCCATTTCCACTCCGGTATCGGGAGCGGTTAAAGTAATCCGGCAGACCTCTGATGCTCAGCCTTGACTTGCTGACACACCAGACACTTAGCCACGAAGCGGGTGTCACGACCCGCACCCGGTTTAGGGGCACAAGAGCGTGGGTACGTCCAGCCAACGCCGCAGCATCGGCGGTAGAACGCTGTCTAGGTCGAGTACTATCTAACAAATCTCACGCTAGTATCCAACTCCATAAGGAGACGTGGATATCATAAAAATAAATCTAGAAATACTCAATCACAACTACAGCACGATAAGAAATGAAGAAAAAGAATACAACACAAGTCTAATGACACAATAATCATACCTGCAATCAGTAACATCCAATTCCCCAAGTGTGTCGGAAACCAGTCTACTAAGGTCACAGTCTGGAAAAATATTTTCCAGTCAGGAAGGAGCAAAGTACATCTCTAAATAGCAGTTCTATATAAATGACATAAACTATGTAGCAGTTCTAGATGGAAACATACCAGATGCATGTATAGGTACGAGAAATATACAGGAAAAGGATATACTGGAACTACTGTAAGTAAATGCAGGAAAAGAAGCAATATGTCAATGAGCAAGAGTTCTATGACTAAGTGTGTGAGTACTAGCTTTAACATGTGATCGGCTTGGGAACTTGATCAGGCTGGTTACATGTGATTAGCTATGATTCTTGTAAAGTCAGGCTAACCGTTGGTTAGCTATGATGCATGTAGAGGTCAGGCTAATCACACGTAACAGCTATGAAGCATGGAGATGGTCAGGCCACACCCGACATGAGATGCGGGGTGAGCTATGATGCATGTAAAGTTGGGTATGATCACATATCTACACTAAAATACTCCCCACCCCCGACTGGTATAGCAGATCCAATCATGGTATGCTATGGCACGGGATTCCCTAGGAAGGTAGCAAATCTCTCCGGGAATCAGTGTCTGTACATGCACAAGATATCAAGGAAACAAGTCTTGTACAAGCTACACCATGAGTAAGGAATAACATCTCATGACGAGATCCGTGTATACCAATCCGTGTAACCAACGTGTCAAGAACATGGATATTTATACTAGATACAGTGAACATAGGAGATATCATAAATTAGAAACTAATCAGAGAATGTACTCGCCTTTGGTCCTTAGCTGGTGAATACCGAGGTCCTGTTCCAGAGTGTCCCCTGGGTAAACCAACAGTCCTATAAACATATCACAAGCAAAACCACATTTGCATCAGATGCTACACTAACACAGTCTAAAAATACTGGCCTCAGGGCCATGTCAGGCTGGGCACTAGTCAACTAGGGTTATCTAGTAGGGATACGTATATAAATACACATATATAAGCCTATCAGTAATTTGTACAAAATACGTATATAATATATACTTTAAATAGATGTATATATATATATAAATATATATACGTATATATATATATATTCGTAACCAAAATATATATATTTGTATCTATACAATCAAATATATATATAATTATACCAAATCATACTTATACTATATACAGGTAACTATACAAATTTACATTTATATATATATAAAACCAATACAACATATAGATATACATACATATACCAATACGAAAATATAATCTACATATATATATTTACACCAAAAATTATATGCAAAATATGTATAACTGTATACTCATAATAGAATATATTTTATTTATGAAAAAGTACATCACCCATTAAATACATATATAATACATTAATTGTATGTACAATATATATATATATATATTTATACTAATTATACATATTTGAAAATATTAAGTACATACATATATACAAATATATATACATATACCAACATCATATATTTTTATGCCAAAATACATGCATATATATATTAAAGGAAATACACAAATACATTTTCATTTAAATATGTATATATATCTAAATCATATTAAATGTATATTAATATACATATACACTAAAATACGTTTATATATATATATATATATACTAATAAAACATTTCCTATATCCTATGTATATATAAATAAACATTTATGCATACAAATACTAAATATATATATACTATGCTAATACATGTTTAACATTTAATTAAAAATAATTATACATGTACATATATTAAATTATACATTACCGATGTATTTATATACTATACATATATACGTATTAAACATTAATTAAATAATTAATACACATATACATATATGAATTTATACTCATACGTATATGCATATATTTCTACACATTAATTAAATAAATACTATACAATTAATTATGCATACTATAATTATACAATTAATTATACATATTTATATACACATGAATTACTATATGCTAATACCTATACAAAACATATATATATATACTAAACATTAATTACACTAATTATACTTCTGAATAATTACTGATTAAATAATTTAATTAACTGGAAAATAATTAACTGATTATAAATTAATTAACTGATCTAATTATATAATTAAACTAATTAAATACTAATTAACAAATTAATAACTACTTAATGATTACTAAATTAACTAAACTAAGATTATAAATTAATTAAACTAATTATAAATTAATTAAGCTAATTAATATATCACTAATTATATAAAATAACTAATTATATAAACTAATTATTATATTAACTCACTGATTGTATATATTAGTTAACTAATACTGTTATAGTTCACTGAACGAAGAAAGGGGAGAGGGAAGCTCACAAGTCGGCTCACGCTGGGAGAGGGGTTTCCGGCGTCGGCGCGGGGAAGTCTCGCCGGGGTCGGCCGGCAAGGCGTCGGCGGCTTCGAGGCTTCGGCGGTGGTCCTGAAGCGACGGCGTCGAAACCCGAGAGCGGTGGGGTTCTCGTCCCGAGGAGGCGGCGGTCGGCGTTCGTCTCGGGCGGCGGCGGATCGACGCGAAGGAGCGGTTGGAGGGATGCGGTGGACGACTGGAGCAGCTCGACTGGAACGACGGCTCGGGGACAGCATCGGCGGCTCAGATGGGGCGGGAGCGGCTGGAAAGTGTCGGATCTTGATGGCCGCGACAGCGGTGCACGGTCGGCGACGTGGGGGTCCCGGTCGGAAGCAGGATCGGTTACGGCTGCAGGGTGCAGGAGCTGATGCAAGCGACCGCGGAGATCGATCAAGGTCCTGGCGGTGGTCGACTCGAGCGACCGGAATAGAGATTAGATCTAGGGTTTGAAATATTTCCTGTGTCGATTGATTTGGGGTTGGTGGTGAAGTGTCGGACACAACAGATGGTTGCTCTGTAGATATTCTGTGATCATGCCCATGTGTCGGACACGACGAGGAATGATGTATGTGGTAATGGGTTGGGTGTTTGCTGTGGTGGAGGTGGATGTGTCCGGGTGTGTCGGACACGAAAATCTGGTTATAATGTTGTAAATCTGGACACAGGAAATGAATGGATACGGTAGGACACCCGGGGTCGGACCCGAGGCCAACACGGCTGACACGATAATGATGGACACACGGACACGAGCACACAAAATGGTGATGGCTTGTTGGCTTATGGGAAAATTGTGGGGGCTAGCTAATAATTTGGAGATTAGGGTTTCTTGGGAATGGTGATGAGGGACTTAAATAGGGAGAGAGAGTTGTGGGCTAAAGGGTGAGGATTGGCCCAATAATGAATGGCCAGGATTAAGTATAAAGGGGCTTTTCATGTGGGAAGAATGAGGGTGTGTAGGGGAGACAGTAAACTGGTAAAGTTAATAGAAAAGTATTAAAATTTAAGAAAATGTTTCAAGAGACTTTCAAAGGCTAACTGATTAAATTAGCTACTAATTAAACTCATTTTGCAAAACCCTAGAAAATATGTAATTTGTTTATTTACTATTCCAAAAATGGATATGAAATTTTATTATGAAAACAACTAGTCCTATAATAATTTCAACAAATAAATAATTTTATGATTTCAAGCCAATAAACATTTGAAACTAGAAAAATATATATATTATTATTTATTTATTTATTTTGTAATACATCGACATTTAGGAAAAATGATTTTTTATAAAAGATTTTAAATAACCTTCTACAATCAAACATTGTTTAAAATCAAATAAAATTTCAAGGAGAAAATATTTTATAAACTTGATATTTTAAAATAATTTAAAATCTAAATATTTTGGGAATTTGGAAATCGGAGGTTACAAGTCTACCCACCTTAGAAAAATTTCGTCCTCGAAATTTAAGATCCTCAATAATTGCATTTACACATTGTATTGTTTCTATCAAAATTTAAATTTCAAACCAAATAATCATGAAGTAATTCCATATTGCTATTTCACAACCTTTCAAAAATTTATAACATCATATTCCTGAAAATCTTCAAGTTTTAAAATCAAATTCAAATTTTTATCATAATCTCCTCCAAAATTTTTTGTTCGTATCTAATTACTCAAGAATTTTAATATCCAATCCTCCAATTGAATTCCAATCAATGTATATTTATAACAAAAAAAAATCTGTATCCCAAATTTAAATTTTTAAACACTAATCCATCATTCATCTTACTCCTCTAACCCAAATTCAATTGATGCTTATTCAAATATAAATCCTCCTCCCGAGAATTGAATTTGACACTATTCCATTAACGATTTATTTCCTGATTTTCTTTTCTTTTCCTTTTTTTTTTCCTTTTTTTTTTCTCAAATACTCAACGATGCGATACTTTCAGAATCTTTAATGCAACATCCATAATATAAACTATAAAATTTCTATCTTGTAATCAAATAGAAAAATGATAATCTCTCAAATTTTCTCAAATTTTATTAATCACTTTAATAATATCAAGATTTTCCTAAAATTAATAAATCCTCAATTTTTGTCCTGTGAATTTCTTAATTCTCTATTTAAGTTAATGTTTGTCCTCGAATTTCAATCATACCTCAATTTTCATAAAATCAATGATCCATCAACTCCGTTATAACAACCCCTAAATTCTTTATTTAAATTAATGCTCATCCACAACTTTAATCCTCTTGTCTCTTTTTGTCAGTCATAACCTCGTCACAGATCCTTGCTATGGTCAAAGCCCTAATGATCATGGGTTAAGAAAATTCTACCTACAGCCAAGCAATTTAAGAAAATATATAGGTCATGTATCTTATCATGGTATTTCAGTCTCTGTTAGGGTGCACTACTAGCTATGTTCTAACAAGAAAATCACGAATATAAACCACGTTACTAGGGAATCAATCAATCAAAAGACAAAAGAACATTAGGAAAGAAAAGAAAGAACCTGCTAACATATTACTTGCGGTATCTGCTATCAAACACTTAACTCTAGCACATTCACTAACTAATTCCTATTCCTGTACACTGGTACCCATATCAACAAATCTTAATCCACAAGATCCATGAATATATCCCTATGGCACACATCTGTTTATTAATACCAAATCTGATACCAAGGACCTCTAATATTGCCATGGTTCAATAATGCATCCTTGTTGATACCTCTATCTCTTTAGTACCATACCCTCTGTCAGTTCCCGTTCCTACTACAATTGTCCATACTATTTGTTCTCATCACTCAAGTTCACACCAAGTGTAACACATCATACTAAATACTAAGCCCTTTCTAATACAACTCTAGATGGACACCCAAGTCAGTCTGCGGTGCCATCTCAATCATGCTCAAATCACCAGATCCTTACACATGTATATCATCTACTCATATATTAATATTCATATCTCTCATCTACCATAAAATTAATTCTCAAAATAATCATCAAGGTTTAACTTCTCGATCAACTTAAAAATGAATTGTATATACCTCCTCAAAATCAGATACTCAACATCGAAATAAAATTTAATCACTTCTAAAATCTTTGTAGCCTTAATCATGTTTATTGAATTCATATTTGAAATCCTCAAAAATTTAATGACATAATCTCAACTCCTCAATTATTCTAAAAATAAAATCTTATTTCCACCTTTTAATTTATAACTCCATAATGTACATATCAGTGCTCACGGTCTCTGATACTCAAGGTGCACTCAATGCATCTAGTGTCTATAATTGTGTACTAAAATTGTACTGCCTGAATCACTTGTACTATTACCTCCAATGATCAAAGTTATCATCAACTGTGTTTTCTTTCTGATTTCAATTTATGTCAACTGGTATATCATCTAATTATCATCACACCGAGTGCTTACTATTACTAGCACTATTTTCAATAATCCTTGATATAGAATCATTGGCACTCTTGGTATTATATTACTAGCTTCATTAATGAATCATCTCATCAAGCTTATTAGAACTCATGTTTACCTGTACCTTCTATAATACTCATGTTCCTTTACTCTCCTGGGCATGTGTATGGTTCTTCATCTCGATTGATGTATAGGTATTTCCTTTTAACCTTTTACAGCCTGTTAAACTGATCTGTGATACGCCTCACCAATTTCATTACCAATTCCGATATTTCTCCACTCATGACAGCTCATTAACTTTTTTTTTTTTTTTTTGCATATACAATTCCTTACCTTTAACACACCCGATATCAATCATCAAATTGAACGTCATGCTCCATTAATTCTTAACACAATTCCTGGATACTTAATCGTTTACATAGATCACTCAATTACATAATCATGATTATCCAGGACGGGTAATTGGCTCTGATACTAACTCTGAGAGCTATCACTGATACTCTATACTCTCCTTAACTCTCAGTCTCTAATGACACTTCTCCTAGAACCATTGTTACAAGGTACTATGCTAAGGGCTAGCTCTAGATTAAAACCTACTGCTCACATGTCCAACTAGGAAACACTTACAACTCACAAGCAACACTCAGTCAATACCAATACAAGACACAACCAAAATTGCAAGTCACTAATTATCATACTTAACAAGGAACCCTCAAGGAATAGAAGCTCAAAAGGAATTGGATTGAGGACAGAAGGTATCTTTACTGCTAGTAAAGAAAAGAAGCGATGGAACAAAGTCCTGGAATAACAGAAATAGATAAGTCTTGAGATGATATTTTAAGAACCAATTTAAGATACAACCTGATAATCATACACGTCTGTCAGAAATCATGACACACAGAATCCTCGCCACGCCAGTAAGCATAGATGCGATAAACGACAGGTTCCGTAACTAAGGTATGCAACTCTATAATCACGTCATCTAGAATCTTCGCCACGCCAACCGGTATGGCTGCGAAAGACTCTAAGCTTCATAACTATAGTATGTACATCCAAGTCAGGTTTCTACGTTCTCGTCACCACAGCTAATATGGCTGCGATAAACTCTAGGGTCCATAACCAAAGTAGACGTTTTACCTTTCTCACTGTCCTCATCAATATATGTCATCAGATGATACCATAAATTCTAGTCCATAAAATTCATCTCAATTTGAAATCAACTCAACGACGATACCAAGAATTAAAGTTAACAACTGGTCAACAAGAATCAAACTCAACAATGATACCAAGAATTTAATTTGATAACTGCTCAACAAGAATCAAGTTCAGTAACAACAAGCAAGAGCGGACGGAAACAAGAAAAAAGATTTAAATTGGAAATTATAATAAGATTCTCAAGGGGTCGTCCCAGGAATCTATCAAGAATTTGTGATTGAGTATCCTCTCTCATCCTAGTATCCTATGTCCTAGATTCTATCGCAGGTACGTAGTAGTACAACTATGGCGTCGCACTACTACGACATCGCACAACTTGCGAAGTCTGACCTGCATGGGCCACCACTAAAACGTGTCACGACCCGCACCCGGTTTAGGGGCACAAGAGCGTGGGTACGTCCAGCCTACGCCGCAGCATCGGCGGTAGAACGCTGTCTAGGTCGAGTACTATCTAACAAATCTCACGCTAGTATCCAACTCCATAAGGAGACGTGGATATCATAAAAATAAATCTAGAAATACTCAATCACAACTACAGCACGATAAGAAATGAAGAAAAAGAATACAACACAAGTCTAATGACACAATAATCATACCTGCAATCAGTAACATCCAATTCCCCAAGTGTGTCGGAAACCAGTCTACTAAGGTCACAGTCTGGAAAAATATTTTCCAGTCAGGAAGGAGCAAAGTACATCTCTAAATAGCAGTTCTATATAAATGACATAAACTATGTAGCAGTTCTAGATGGAAACATACCGGATGCATGTATAGGTACGAGAAATATACAGGAAAAGGATATACTGGAACTACTATAAGTAAATGCAGGAAAAGAAGCAATATGTCAATGAGCAAGAGTTCTATGACTAAGTGTGTGAGTACTAGCTTTAACATGTGATCGGCTTGGGAACTTGATCAGGCTGGTTACATGTGATTAGCTATGATTCTTGTAAAGTCAGGCTAACCGTTGGTTAGCTATGATGCATGTAGAGGTCAGGCTAATCACACGTAACAGCTATGAAGCATGGAGATGGTCAGGCCGCACCCGACATGAGATGCGGGGTGAGCTATGATGCATGTAAAGTTGGGTATGATCACATATCTACACTAAAATACTCCCCACCCCCGACTGGTATAGCAGATCCAATCATGGTACGCTATGGCACGGGATTCCCTAGGAAGGTAGCAAATCTCCCCGGGAATCAGTGTCTGTACATGCACAAGATATCAAGAAAACAAGTCTTGTACAAGCTACACCATGAGTAAGGAATAACATCTCATGACGAGATCCGTGTATACCAATCCGTGTAACCAACGTGTCAAGAACATGGATATTTACACTAGATACAGTGAACATAGGAGATATCATAAATTAGAAACTAATCAGAGAATGTACTCGCCTTTGGTCCTTAGCTGGTGAATACCGAGGTCCTGTTCCAGAGTGTCCCCTGGGTAAACCAACAGTCCTATAAACATATCACAAGCAAAACCACATTTGCATCAGATGCTACACTAACACAGTCTAAAAATACTGGCCTCAGGGCCATGTCAGGCTGGGCACTAGTCAACTAGGGTTATCTAGTAGGGATACGTATATAAATACACATATATAAGTTATCAGTAATTTGTACAAAATACGTATATAATATATACTCTAAATAGATGTATATATATATATAAATATATATACGTATATATATATATATATATTCGTAACCAAAATATATATATTTGTATCTATACAATCAAATATATATATAATTATACCAAATCATACTTATACTATATACAGATAACTATACAAATTTACATTTATATATATATAAAACCAATACAACATATAGATATACATACATATACCAATACGAAAATATAATCTACATATATATATTTACACCAAAAATTATATGCAAAATATGTATAACTGTATACTCATAATAGAATATATTTTATTTATGAAAAAGTACATCACCCATTAAATACATATATAATACATTAATTGTATGTACAATATATATATATATTTATACTAATTATACATATTTGAAAATATTAAGTACATACATATATACAAATATATATACATATACCAACATCATATATTTTTATGCCAAAATACATGCATATATATATTAAAGGAAATACACAAATACATTTTCATTTAAATATGTATATATATCTAAATCATATTAAATGTATATTAATATACATATACACTAAAATACGTTTATATATATATATATATATATACTAATAAAACATTTCCTATATCCTATGTATATATATATATACATTTATGCATACAAATACTAAATATATATATACTATGCTAATACATGTTTAACATTTAATTAAAAATAATTATACATGTACATATATTAAATTATACATTACCGATGTATTTATATACTATACATATATACGTATTAAACATTAATTAAATAATTAATACACATATACGTATATGAATTTATACTCATACGTATATGCATATATTTCTACACATTAATTAAATAAATACTATACAATTAATTATGCATACTATAATTATACAATTAATTATACATATTTATATACACATGAATTACTATATGCTAATACCTATACAAAACATATATATATATACTAAACATTAATTACACTAATTATACTTCTGAATAATTACTGATTAAATAATTTAATTAACTGGAAAATAATTAACTGATTATAAATTAATTAACTGATCTAATTATATAATTAAACTAATTAAATACTAATTAACAAATTAATAAATACTTAATGATTACTAAATTAACTAAACTAAGATTATAAATTAATTAAACTAATTATAAATTAATTAAACTAATTAATATATCACTAATTATATAAAATAACTAATTATATAAACTAATTATTATATTAACTCACTGATTGTATATATTAGTTAACTAATACTGTTATAGTTCACTGAACGAAGAAAGGGGAGAGGGAAGCTCACAAGTCGGCTCACGCTGGGAGAGGGGTTTCCGGCGTCGGCGCGGGAAAGTCTCGCCGGGGTCGGCCGGTAAGGCGTCGGCGGCTTCGAGGCTTCGACGGTGGTCCTGAAGCGACGGCGTCGAAACCCGAGAGCGGTGGGGTTCTCGTCCCGAGGAGGCGGCGGTCGGCGTTCGTCTCGGGCGGCGGCTGATCGACGCGAAGGAGCGGTTGGAGGGATGCGGTGGACGACTGGAGGAGCTCGACTGGAACGACGGCTCGGGGACAGCATCGGCGGCTCAGATGGGGCGGGAGCGGCTGGAAAGCGTCGGATCTTGATGGCCCCGACAGCGGTGCACGGTCGGCGACGTGGGGGTCCCGGTCGGAAGCGGGATCGGTTACGGCTGCAGGGTGCAGGAGCTGATGCAAGCGACCGTGGAGATCGGTCAAGGTCCTGGCGGTGGTCGACTCGAGCGACCGGAATAGAGATTAGATCTAGGGTTTGAAATATTTCCTGTGTCGATTGATTTGGGGTTGGTGGTGAAGTGTCGGACACAACAGATGGTTGCTCTGTAGATGTTCTGTGATCATGCCCATGTGTCGGACACGACGAGGAATGATGTATGTGGTAATGGGTTGGGTGTTTGCTGTGGTGGAGGTGGATGTGTCCGGGTGTGTCGGACACGAAAATCTGGTTGTAATGTTGTAAATCTGGACACAGGAAATGAATGGATACGGTAGGACACCCGGGGTCGGACCCGAGGCTAACACGGCTGACACGGTAATGATGGACACACGGACACGAGCACACAAAATGGTGATGGCTTGTTGGCTTGTGGGAAAATTGTGGGGGCTAGCTAATAATTTGGAGATTAGCGTTTCTTGGGAATGGTGATGAGGGACTTAAATAGGGAGAGAGAGTTGTGGGCTAAAGGGTGAGGATTGGCCCAATAATGAATGGCCAGGATTAAGTATAAAGGGGCTTTTCATGTGGGAAGAATGAGGGTGTGTAGGGGAGACAGTAAACTGGTAAAGTTAATAGAAAAGTATTAAAATTTAAGAAAATGTTTCAAGAGACTTTCAAAGGCTAACTGATTAAATTAGCTACTAATTAAACTCATTTTGCAAAACCCTAGAAAATATGTAATTTGTTTATTTACTATTCCAAAAATGGATATGAAATTTTATTATGAAAACAACTAGTCCTATAATAATTTCATCAAATAAATAATTTTATGATTTCAAGCCAATAAACATTTGAAACTAGAAAAATATATATATTATTATTTATTTATTTATTTTGTAATACATCGACATTTAGGAAAAATGATTTTTTATAAAAGATTTTAAATAACCTTCTACAATCAAACATTGTTTAAAATCAAATAAAATTTCAAGGAGAAAATATTTTATAAACTTGATATTTTAAAATAATTTAAAATCTAAATATTTCAGGAATTTGGAAATCGGAGGTTACAGCGGGCTATCTCTCTCTTCATCCCGTGCCACCAGTAGTACTGCCTCAGGTCTCTGTACATCTTCGTGCCTCCTGGATGTATAGAATAGGTCGAACTGTGTGTCTCCGTCATCAGCTCCTGGCGTAGCTCTCCATTCGGAACATAGAATCGATCTCCATATCTCAAAGTCTCGTCCTCGTGTATACGCAGTCCCGTCTGTATTCCAGCCTCTGTCCTCTGTTGAAGCCTCTGAAATCTGACGTCTGTCGGCAAAGCAGCCTTGATTCTCTCTACCAATGTCGATTGCACCTGGAAACTCGACATTTGGCCGTCTACTCCGGGCATGACGACTTCGATACCCATCTGTTCTAAATCTCTCAACAGATGTTGTTGGGTAGTCAAGAAAAATGCTATAGGCTTCCTGCTTAAAGCATCGGCTACCACATTAGCCTTTCCCGGATGGTACTGTAGCTCAATCTCGAAGTCTGCCATCACTTCGAGCCAACGTCTCTGCCTCTGGTTCAGATCCTTCTGTGTGTAGACGTACTTCAGGCTCTTGTGATCGGTGAATATCTCCACGCGCTCTCCGTAAAGGTAGTGCCTCCAAAGCTTCAAAGCAAAGATCACTACGGCAAGCTCCAAGTCGTGGGTAGGATAGTTCTTCTCATGGGTCCTCAGCTGTCTAGAGGCATAGGCCACAACCTTCCCATGCTGCATCAAAACGCATCCTAATCCTTTCCCGGACGCATCGCTATAGATCACGAATCCTCCGGGTCCAGAAGGTATGGTCAAGATGGGTGCTGTAGTCAGACGCTTCTTCAGCTCATCGAACGCCGTCTGACACTCCTCTGTCCAGGTGAACTCCTGATCCTTGCGGGTCAAGCGGGTCATCGGCTCTGCGATCCTTGCGAAGTTCTCTACGAACCTCCGGTAATATCCGGCAAGTCCTAGGAAACTTCTCACCTCCGTGATGTTGGTAGGGGTCGGCCACGTCTCTACGGATGAAATCTTTGCGGGATCTACTGAAATGCCATCTTCCGAGATAACGTGTCCAAGGAATGCGACACGATCTAGAAGAAACTCGCACTTGCTCAGCTTGGCATAAAGCCTCTCTCATCTCAGCATCTCTAGCACTAGCCTCAAATGCTCCCCGTGCTCCTCGTGGCTCTTCGAATACACTAAGATGTCGTCGATGAAGACTACCATGAACTGGTCCAGATACTCATGGAAAACTCGGTTCATCAGGTTCATAAACACAGCAGGCGCATTTGTCAATCCGAAAGGCATCACTAAGAACTCGTAGTGACCGTAACGAGTCCTAAATGCTGTCTTTGGAATGTCCTCCCTTAGCACCTTCACCTGATGGTAGCCCGATCTCAAGTCGATCTTCGTGAACACCACTGCTCCTGTCAGCTGGTCGAACAGATCGTCGATTCGCGGTAGAGGGTACTTGTTCTTGATAGTCAGAGCATTAAGGGCTCTGTAATCAATGCACATCCGGAACGTCCCGTCCTTCTTCGGCACAAACAATACTGGTGCTCCCCAGGGTAATGCACTAGGACGAACGAATCCCTTAATTTGCAACTCCTCTAGCTGTAGCTTCAGCTCGTCAAGCTTCTTCTTCGCCAACCGGTACACATTTGATGATACCGGTGCTGCTCCAGGTATTAGCTCGATAGTGAACTCTACCTCTCTATCAGGCGGTAGGCCTGGCAACTCCTCCGGGAAAACATCCTCGAACTCTGCAACGATTTCTGGGGGTGCCGTCTCCATCGCCATGTAAGCTCCAGCTGCATGTCCTACTCCTCGCTCGATGGTGCCTCGCATGAATTCGAACTCCGGTTGTCCTGGCAGTCTAAAAGTAACGCTACCCTTCCGGCAATCTAGCACGGCATTGTACTGGCTCAACCAGTCCATACCCAGAACTACGTCGAAAGCTGGCATTGGGAGTACCAACAATCGCGCTCTCATCTCCCTACCATAAACTACTACTGAGCACGTTCTAATGGTGTTGGTAACCGGTACGATGCCTCCTCCGGTAAGTATTCTCCAACTCTTAGGTAAGGGGGAGGTTGCTACTCTATGCATTGCTACGAATCTACTAGATATAAATGACAGTGTAGCTCCAGAATTAAACAGTGCAGTTGCAGGTAATGATGCAAATAAAATTGTACCTGCTATAGCCTCTCCTTCTGGTTCCTCCTCAATAGATGCTAAAGCAAAGGCTTGCCCGCGCCTCTGCCCTCCTGCCTGCTGGCGGGCCTGGTTGAAGTGTGCCTCCTGTGGAACCAAGGGTGGTCCTCTCTGCTGTCCTCCGGTAGCTGGTGGACGCTGTCCTCCTGCTGGGGGTGGTATCCTCAGTGGTGCTGCTGGTGGCCTCTGTCCAGTCTGGGGTGCTGCGTCTCTGCGCTGGGGGCAGTCTCTAGCAAGGTGCTGGCTGGCTCCACAAACCATGCAGAGCCCGAGCTTCTTCTTGCAGTCTCGGATGACGTGTCCCCTCTTGCCACAGAAGTGACAGGTCGGAAGCTCCCTCTGCTGGTATGGCGCTGTCCTCTGCTGCGCCTGTGCTCCTGGACGACGGATCGGTCCTTCGGCTCCTTGCTGGGTCCTGGCTGGTACGTTCACGCTGGAACGTCTCGCTCCTCCTCCTCCTATAGCCTCCTGGATCCTCGCCTCTGATAGGACCTCTTCATAAGAGATCCTTGCCTGGGTAGTAGTGTACCTCTGCAGCTCGTTAGAGAGCCCATGGTGGAATCTTCTGGCTTTCTCCAGGTCATTGGGGATCAGGGCTGCACCAAATCGGCTGAGTCTGCTGAACTCTCCGTCGTAGGCGTCCACAGTCAGGTTTCCTTGCTCCAGGTGCAGGAACTGAGAGTACAGGGCGTTCCTCACCGTAGCTGGGAAGTACTTCGCGTTGAAGTGCTCTAGGAATTCCTCCCAAGTCTGCTGTCGGCCAATGCTGTGCTCCATAGAGTCCCACCAGTGATGGGCGTTGCCTGTGAGTTGGTCCCTCACCGCAGTCATCCAGAGATCGGGGTGTAGCTGTGAACCCTCTAGAAGCATCTCGGTGTTGGAGACCCAGTCTGAGATCTCCTCTGCCGTCTCCTTGCCCGAGAAGGTATCCGGGCCCATCGTTCTGAAACCTTGTACAGTGCCGGCTCGCTGGACAGGTGCAAGTGCTGGTGCTGGTGTTGGTGCTTGGGCAGGTGCCCTCTCCAGTGCTGCCATCAATCCCTGTCTAAGGGTCTCCGTCTGCTGCATCTGGGCCTGCATCATCATCTGGAAGAACTGCATCATCTGGGGTTGTCCTTCCGCTGGTGGCATCTGAGGTGGAAACGGTGGAGGGGGTGGAAGCGGTACTTCCTGCTGTCTCCCTTGTGTCTCCTCGGGTGCCGGCCTCTCGTACTGCGACATCGGTGTTGCCCTCGAGGTCTGCCCCTCGTAGTACTGCCTCGGAATCGTCTGTGATGCCTGGCCCTCTGGCTGCTGCGTCTCCTCGTCGGGAGAGACCTGATGCCAGTGCATCATCGGGGCCTGGGGGATCACCTCTGCCTCTGGCTGAGGCTGCTCTCTGGGTGGTCCCTGAGTCGTATCCTCCCTCTGTGCTGCAGGTGGTGCTATGGCACCAAGTATCTCACGTTGGCTCTGAAGGTTCATCTCGCTGTAAGAGATAGAACTTCATTAAAGAGAGTACGGAATAAATCAAACAGGATGCAATTAAAAGTACGGAAGAGGTTCAAAGGCGTAATCAAGTGGATGAGACCTAGTAATTTCTATCCTATTGCAAGCTCGCTGGGCACGTTTCCATACCACAAGCGATAAACATTTAATGTTCAGACCTGCATGGGCCACCACTAAAACTATGTCACGCCCCAGTCCCAAAATATTATGGAACCAGGCCACGTGGCATTGGCCAGCTGACACGTCTCCGAGGATATCCCAATTTAATGGATCCTGGCGAAGCGTGCTACGCTGTCCTAAATCTAACAAGTCTAATCAACAACAGTCAATGTCTAATCTCATCCACAAACAACAAGTATAATACTGAAAGAAAGACTGGAATATAAGGACATAGACGAAAGACATAGTACAACTGAAATAAGTCTGGTCGGAACAAACCCACTACAATGTACTGATAGACTGAAATAAAGTACTGAATGTCTGAAATGAAAGTACAGCTAAGGAGAGACTGGAACAACATCTAACTAGGTAAGGAGCTCCAGTCATAGGCGGAAGGCCTACCAATCTGATCAGGGGTACTCTGATGGAAGTACCTCCAGCTCCTTGTCAAGAGCAAACCTCGCCTCTACACCTGGCCCGTAAACTGTGGGATAAAAGGCCTCGTCCAGATCTGGAAGATAACCAGGTCCTCAGAGGGACGTAACAAGATATAATATGCATGCTGGATATAGTACTGAAATAAAAGTAAAGAGGAGGGGTGTGCTAACCATCTAAGTGAATGCAATAGAAGGACAACCTAGGAACGTATAAGTAGGTGTAGGCATAACATCCAACGTCCTCTAGAGTGTGGTATCTGTAATCGTCCATCATTCCGAAGAATGAGGTATCTGTATATAAGTATAACGTCCACACTCTAAGGCGTGGTGTCTGCTATGTATACATACGTCCGTAACACTCCGTAGAGCATGGTGTCTGAATATAGGGAGTCACCGGGTCTATGGTTCCTCTGGATACCACGGAATCCGGTGGGGGTATCCCATACGTTTGTCAGTTGTCCTTCCCGCCCAATGTAGATACGCAAGTCGAATGCACGACTTGAGTGTACCATATCTAGATGCCAAGTCTCAATTAACTATATTATTCTAGAATACAAGCTAGTCCGTGATGCATGTCGTACGTACCGATAGCGAATCGGGTACGCGGACCCGCATCCCAATATGAGTGTACCATCACGATACGTGTATAGTGCCATGGTCAAGGAAGATATCAAAATATCCTCACAGTGGGTGAGTCAGCTAGCAACTAGGACATGTACACTACTCATCGACGCAATGTCGACCGCACCCGAGTCATTCTCGGACACGCACAGTTCATGTATAATTGAAATATTTAACATTTAAATTTAAAGCAGTAATCCAGCAAGGTATACTTGCCTGCCCCGGGTAGCTACGAAATCCAAAGCCCTGCTCCTGATGCCTCGGCAGTAGTGTCCAGCAATCCTATATAGGATATAGTAATGTCCAAATTATTCGCTACAATAGCACGACTAGGACACACTGTCCGTATCTACAACTGACACGGGGTCGGGGCTGTATGTATATATAGCTAACACTATTATTTATATATACACTAAAACATATTTAAATATATTAAATAATATATTTGTTTATTAGTACAAAAATAATATTTATGTATTATTTAGCAATACACTGGTAATTATGTTATATTTGATAAATACATATATATAATAGATAATATCCATAACATCATTTATTTATACATATTCATATATAGTATGGTAACTTGAAATATATACATTTATATACATATATATTAATATATGTACATATTAGGTATTCAAATAAAAATAGTGTATTTAAACTCATGTATATATATACTATGTATATACATACATTTGTTATTTATAAAAATACGTACTTATATATTTATTTTATATACAAAATATACCAAAAAATAGAAATACAGTATATACACAAAAATAATACTTGATTTCCAAAATGTATTTAATATTATAGATATTAGATTATTTTATATTCTTCATATTTATTTATAAAAGAAAACGTACATACACACATACATACATACATACATACTTACATACATACATACATACATACATACATACATACATACATACATACATACATACATACATACATTTTATGAATTAAAAAGATTTTAAATATATATTATGGAATTATACAGGAATATTATAAACATATATACTGTTAAATACCTAAAATACATTATATAGCATAGAATACGTATTAAAATACGAGATCCGTATATATGAAGCTTGCAACTGAAAATACTTGCATAAATATTAATAAACACACATAAAATATTGTACCTTATTGCTCGACAGGTCGAGGGGGTCGAGTTGGTCGGTCGACAGCGGCGGGGGTGGCCGGACGGCGCTCCGGCGTCGCGCGGGGAGTTCGGCAGCAGCAGCCGCAGTTCTGGACTCGTCGACGCTGCGGGCTCGAGATCTCTCCGGTGCGTCGACGTCGTCGGCTAAAATTTTGTGGGGTGGTGAGGACTGGACGGGGAAGGGTTCAGCCAAGTACGGCGGTGGAGTTGCGGTGGTGGCGGAGCACGAAGTCGAGGGGTGTTCGGCTGTGCTGTGCGGGCTGGGGAAGCTAGGATCGGTGCGGGCGGCTGGGGGGTGGCTGCCGGCGGCGTCGTGGCCGGGTGGCGGTGGCCGAGGGTAGGGGAGGGTCCGGCAAAGGGGTCGGGTTAGGGTGGCCGTGACTGGTGGTGGCTGGTGGTCGGTGGTGGAGCTCGGGGATGAGGTGTGGGGTCGGCTGTTGGTTGAGCTCGGTTGGGGTTTTAGTATTTAGGGTTTGGGTTTTCTCATTTAATGTAGAAATGAAGGTATATGTAGGAGAGAGAGTGAGGGGGGCTGCCTAGGGATTAGGGCCGGCTGGACAATTATTTTTGGGGAGTGGAGTTGTCCATCAAGATGAGTGGAGGGCTAGGAATAGGCCATTCAAATTTGTAGGGTCAAGATGGGTTCTCATAAAGGTAATGCAAGGACATGAAAATGGGGAGAAAATTTAATGCTCACGATTGGTCATGACCATTACTTTTCTCCATGATGGTTTGGGCCAATGAGAGGGGGGCACCTCATTGCAATTTTGCAATTAGGCCCCTGACAATTTGGTATTTGCACAATTAATTTGCATAAGGGATTTAATATGACCAAACACCATGTTTGGTGTTCCTCATTGGACCATAATGGTGTTTGGTGTTTTGTATGAGGCTTGTGGGTGTGCATGTGGGTTTGGGTTGGATTTGGGTCCAATTTAATTTAGGTTAGGTCTCCACATTAATTAATTCATAATTAATGTAACGGTGTTTCTAATTTAATTTAATTAAAAATCGGGAGTCTAAATTGGGTTGGACAAGGGTCATTGGTGTTAGTAGGCTCAGTGTACAATATTATCGTGATCTGGGTTGGTCAAAACTGGTTGAGGTTGGGTCTCAATTTCGATTGGAACGGACAACGAACGTAATTACGCAAATTTAATAATTTGCGCATGGACGTTTGTAACGACTTTTGTGCATCTAAAATCAGGCACCAAAATCGGTATCCGGGGTTTGTTCCTGGTTCAATATGATGGGTTTATAGGTCTAGGTCAAATATGTGGAATTCGTTTTTGGGCAACAGCTAAGGTAGTATCCTAAAACAATAAATCATTGCACAAGTATTATAATACTATATATTAAATCTTAATTAATTTAGGTTAACCCTAATTTGGCTAATTAAACTAGTAAACCCTAATTTCTGGTCGAGGGGGTTTACAAGCAGTTACGGAGGAACCAGAAGGGAAAACTATCATAGGTACCGTTTTAGTTGTGTCAATACCTGCAACTGCATTATTTGATTCTGGCGCTACGCTATCTTTTATATCTAGTAGTTTCGTAGCCATGCATAGAGTAGCTACTTCCCCCTTGCCTAAGAGTTGGAAGATTCTTATCGGAGGAGGCATCGTACCGGTTACTAGTACTATTAGAACGTGCTCCGTAGTCGTGTGTAGTAGGGAGATGAAAGCACGATTTTTAGTACTCCCGATGCCAAACTTCGACGTTGTTTTAGGCATGGACTGGTTGAGCCAGTACAATGCTATACTAGACTGCCTGAGAGGTAGCGTCACTTTTAGACCACTAGATCACCCGGAGTTCGAGTACATGCGGGGCACCATCGAGCAAGGAGTAGGCCAGATACCTAGAGCTTACATGGCTATGGAGACAGCTCCACCAGCTATTGTTGCAGAATTCAAGGATGTATTTCCAGAGGAATTGCCAGGCCTACCGCCTGATAGAGAGGTAGAGTTCATTATTGAATTAGTACCCGGAGCAGCGCCGGTATCTTCAAATGTGTACCGGTTAGCAAAGAAGGAGCTAGACGAGCTAAAGCTACAGTTAGAAGAGTTGCAGATAAAGGGATTTGTTCATCCTAGTGCATCACCCTGGGGAGCACCAGTGTTGTTTATACCAAAGAAGGACGGGACATTCAGAATATGCATTGATTACAGAGCCCTTTGACAATAAAAAACAAGTACCCCCTACCGCGAATTGATGATCTGTTCGACCAACTGACAGGAGCAGTAGTATTCTCAAAGATAGATTTGAGATCAGGCTATCATCAGGTAAAAGTACGGAGAGAAGACATTCCAAAGACAACATTCAGGACTTGTTATGGTCACTACGAGTTCTTAGTGATGCCTTTTGGTTTGACAAATGCACCTGCCGTATTTATGAACCTAATGAACAGAGTATTCCATCAGTATCTGGACCGATTCATTGTAGTCTTCATCGACGACATCTTGGTGTATTCAAAGAGCCAAGAGGAGCACGGAGAGCACTTGAGGCTAGTGTTAGAGACACTAAGGCGTGAGAGGCTTTATGCAAAGCTGAGCAAATGCGAGTTTTTCCTAGATCGTGTTGCTTTTCTTGGACACGTTATCTCAGAAGATGGTATTTCGGTAGATCCAGCGAAGATTTCGTCAGTAGAAACGTGGCCGACCCCTACCAACGTCTCAGAGGTGAGGAGTTTCCTAGGACTTGCTGGATATTATCGGAGGTTCGTAGAGAACTTTGCAAGGATCGCGGAGCCGATGACTCGCTTGACCCGTAAGGAGCAGGAGTTCATCTGGTCAGAGGAGTGTCAGATAGCGTTCGATGAGCTGAAAAAGCGTCTGACTACGGCACCTATCTTAACCATACCTTCAGGATCCGGAGGATTCGTAATCTACAGCGATGCATCCGAAAAAGGTTTAGGTTGCATCTTGATGCAACATGGGAAGGTTGTGGCCTACACCTCTAGACAACTAAGGACCCATGAGAAGAATTACCCCACTCATGACATGGAGTTTGCGGCAATCATCTTTGTCTTGAAGCTTTGGAGACACTATCTATACGGAGAACGAGTAGAGATATTCACTGATCACAAAAGCCTAAAGTACGTTTACACCCAGAAGGACTTGAACCTGAGACAAAGACGTTGGCTCGAGGTGATATCATACTTTGAGATTGAGCTGTAGTACCATCCGGGAAAGGCCAACATAGTCGCCGATGCTTTAAGTAGGAGGCCCATGGCATTCTTTTTAACTACCCAGCAACATCTATTGAATGACCTAGAACAGCTGGGTATAGAAGTCATTATGCCAGGAACTAACGACCAGTTGTCAAGTTACCAGTTGCAATCAACATTGGTCGAAAGGATCAAGGCTTCCCTACCAACAGATGCCAGATTCTAGAGGCTTCGACAAAGGACAGAGGCCATAATACAAACAGGATTACGCATACACGAGGACGGGACTTTAAGATGTGGAGATCGTCTCTATGTTCTGAATGGAGAACTTCGTCAAGAGCTGATGTCAGAAGCACATAGCTCAACATACTCTATTAATCCAGGAGGCACAAAGATGTACAGAGACCTGAGACAGTACTATTGGTGGCATGAAATGAAGAGGGAGATAGCCCGCTTTGTGGCAAAATGCCTGGTGTGTCAGCAAGTCAAGGCTGAGCATCAGAGGTCCGCAGGCTTACTCTAACCACTCCCAATACCTGAGTGGAAATGGGAGCACATCACTATGTACTTCATTACGGGCTTTCCAAGGAGTCCTAATGGTCGTAATACGGTATGGGTGATCGTAGATCGACTCACCAAGGCTGCCCACTTTTTATCCTTCAGAGTTGGGTAATCCACAGAGGACTTAGGACATATACATGAGAGATATTGTGCGACTGTACGGAGTACCAGTTAGTATCGTGTCTGACAGGGATACGAGGTTCACATCTTACTTTTGGCGAAGTATGCAAGAGAGTCTTGGTACCCGCCTAAAGTTTAGCACATCGTATCACCCGCAGACAGATGGCCAATCTGAGCGTACTATTCAGACACTGAAAGATATGTTGAGAGCATGCATGCTTGATTTTAGTGGATCATGGGAAGACCATGTATATTTGGTCGAGTTTTTCTATAATAATAGCTATCAAGCGAGCATCCAAATGGCTCCCTACGAAGCACTGTATGGAAGGAAGTGTCGTTCCCCAGTATTTTGGAGCGATATGGGTGAAAGACAGATTCTAGGACCAGAATTGATTGTTCACACAGTGGAGAAGGTAAAGAAAATCCAAGGACACTTGCGAGCAGCGCAAGACAAGCAAAAATAATGGGCAGACCTTCGTCGTCGTCCCTTGGAGTTTAAAGAGGGCGATCATGTCTTCTTGAGGATATCACCCACCAGAGGCACCATTCGATTCGGAGGGCGCGGTAAGTTGAGTCCAAGATATATTGGACCATTTAACGTATTAGAAAGAGTGGGAGAAGTGGCGTATCGACTTGCGCTACCACCTTCACTTGAGGGAGTACATAAAGTATTCCATGTGTCACAACTCAGGCGGTATGTGGCAGACAGCAGTTATGTCCTCGACCATTCAGAAATTACCATTTGGCCGAGCTTATCATATCAAGAGTAACCCGTGGAAATCCTTGATCATCGAGAGAAAGTATTAAGAAACCAGTCTATTCCCTTGGTCCGCGTAGCATGGAAGCATGGCGCACCAGGAGAATCCACTTGGAAGCAAGAAGATGACATGTGCAAACGTTATCCAAATCCGTTCACAGATCAAGGTATGAAATTACCATGTTAATTTATATATCTTCTACCATTCGTACTTTCTACCATGACTTAGTTTTAATTTCGGGGACAAAATTTTTATAAGTTGGGTAGAATGTAAAACCCCTAACCCTGAAAACGTATTAATTATGAGCTAAATAGGGAGAATAGATTTTATTAGATTTATTTTGAGAAGTTTTTAGCACTTAGAGGATTTATGGAGCCATTATAAATTTTTCCTAATTTATTTCATGTAGGAGACCTTTTGGACAGTATATAACTTAACCGTATACACCAATACAATTTTTAGATATATATATATAATTTATTAGAATAGAATTTCTTATTGGATCTCAAACCAAAACCCGTAACCCGTTAAACCAACACTCCGCGTATACTCCTACCCGCATAAACAGCAGCAGCAGCAGTAGTAAAACCACCTCCGCGCGTAACGTTTAAAACCACGCGTAAAGCAACCTCCACGTGTAAACCAATTCCACCACATAATTCCTGTCACCGCGCATAAAACAACCCTCTTATGACTCATCTCCCACCGCCTCTCTATCTATTATTCCTAAACTAACCTTAACCGAAACCTAAACCAATGGCAGACCAACCAAAACCTAAACCAATGAAAGGATGAAAGCAACAGCAGTAGTAATTCTTAATCCCTAAGCTTCCCCACCGCCTCCTTATCCCTATATATATTACAACACTTTCCAAAACTCTAATCCCACTTCATTCACCAAAACTTACACACAGGACGTACACTATACAAAGTCTTGCTCAGACAAGTATACCCTTCCAAATTCTACTGTTTAAATTATAAATTATTACATATATTCCTGTTAAAAAATACATATAACTGTGTGCGCCTGAGATTGTCTCGGGTGAAGTCGACCAATATGTCGATACGTAGTATAACTGACTTAGACATTAGCAGGCTCACCAACAGATACGAGGGTATTCTGATATCCTCCTAGACCTTGGCACTTGTACACGCATCATGATTGCAACTCATGTTGGGATACGGGTTTGCGTACTCGATTAGCTACCGGTGCGTGAAACACACATCACGGTTTATCATGTAGTCAGGATTATCTAGAAAGTTGTGACTTGGCATATAGCTTCGTGGTATGCACGTTGTGGATTCAACTTGTATATTTGCATTGGGCGGGGAAGACAACTAGTAGGCGTATAGGACACCCACCTTCTTTATTGCAGATACCGCACTCTTTGGAGTGATACGAACATATATATACTTGCAGATACCACGTCCCTTAGAGTGCTGGACGTTATATACAGATACCTCATTCTTCGGAATGATGGACGTTGCAGATAGCACACTCTAGAGGATGTTGGACGTTATGCCTATGCCTTCCCATATGTACCAAGGTTGTCTTCACATTGCATTCACTTAGATGGTTAGCTTATCCTTTATTTATTCAGTATTTATATATGGCATACTTTTATGTGTATTATTATGTCCCACTGAGGACCTGGTTCCCTTCCAGATTTAGATGAGGCGTACTATCCCACGGTGTACGGACCTGGGCAGGAGACGAGGTACGCATCCGAGGAGGAGCTAGAGGTGCTGCCATCCGAGTTCTTCTGATTTTGGGTAGACTTGCCATCTAGAGCTGGAGCCTCTTTATCTAGATAGCCGATGCTCTAGTCAGATTATATTTCAGTACTCTTGTTTTAGTTTTTGTAGTGGGTTTGTTCCCACCAGACATATCGGTTTGTATTAAAAACTTATTTCAGACTTAGCACTTATATTCCAGTACTGATTTCAGTGTTGCTTGATATATTATGGATGAGTGTAGATGTTACCTGTTATATGCTAGTACTAGACTTGTTAGTATTTTAGGATAGCGTAGCACGTCTCTTTGTGTCCAATAAATTGGTTTTTCCTTCGGAGACGTGTCAGCTGGCCAATGCCACGTGGCCTGGTTCCACATGATTTTGGGACTGGAGCGTGACACAATAACATGCCAAAATAATACTGTAATAAACAATTATGAGGTCTCCTAACTGTTCTATGTGAAATATGCACTTTTAAGGACAACTTTCTGACGCATGGGCTATCTGGCCAATCCGCTTGGGAAGTAGAGACCAAACGTGCATAACGTCCATCGAACATCAGAGGCCCTCTACAAATAATATAAGGGTCATATCTTTTGAGTCTCCGACAGGGCATAAGGGTTACAAAGGAAATGTGCAAAGCAACCCATACGCCTACTAACTTTTCTCCCCACCCAATGCTCCTACTAACTGTCCTCCCCACCCCATGTTGCCTCCGGATACTTTTGAGATTACTTGGATGTTATATTTGAATCTTAGACTTCTTGTTATTGTCTAGACTTGTTAGAACTTGTGACTTTGGATTTCATTCTCTTTATATCATAGCGAGCCTTATCTTCTTTAGATTTATGATTGAGTAATGTTATTATTATATCTTTGTTCTCCTTATGGAGTTGAAAATTATTGTATGAGATTGTTAGTGATGACCTAGATGGTGTTCTACCACCGATTCTACGACATAGGCTGGACGTACCCACGTACTTGTGCCCGAATATCTGGGTACGGATCATGACATATTTTTATAGTGGTCCATGCAGGTCAGGCTTCGCAATTAGTGTGATATCATGGTAGTACTTAGGCTAATCATATTACTGTGAGCCTGTAATAGGATATATGATACTAGGATGAGAGAATACTCAATCACAACTAGAAATTCCAATCTGATTGAATTTGCTAATCTTGATTCATTCTGAATAGCTTGCTATCTTTGATAATTGTTGTCCTTCCTTGATTAATATCTTATCTTGTGCCATATTGACCTCTTCCGATTTCCAATCTGTCTTTCGGCGTGGCTCCAAAGACCATGACCCGTAGCTCGGGAGTAGTTGCAACTTCTGAGAGATCAGCGACTTTCCGACCTGTAACTCGGAGAGCGACTGACGTTGTTCCTCCGCCTTCGCCAATTCAAGAGGCTGTTCCAGCTGCTTTTGAGAGCCTTCCTCCTCCACCACTATTTCTATTTCCTGGAGGCATGCCCACTGATGGGGCACAACTACTTGCACTTATCAAGGGCTTGGTGGATGCTTAGAAGATGCAGGTTGAGACTTAAAGAGTTCAGGCTAAGGCTTAGAGGGTGCAAGCTGAGGCATATAGAGTATATGCTGAGGTGATGTGGAGTGAATGAAGAATGCCTATCAGGTGGCATTGGAGACCATGGAGAGAGTCACCTTACAGCAGCCTGCTCAGCAGAAACCGGGTACCATTTTGGACTTCAAGAGGATGCTTCCCCTGGAGTTCAAGGGTACCGAGTGGATCCTTTACACTGGCGAGGGGCTCGAGGATATTAAGAGGATTTTGCGAGTATCCAGATTCCTGAGACTCTATAGATTGAGGCGGTTGGATTACAACTTCATGATCTTAAACGCACTTGGTTCCAGACTGAGCCTAGTCTTGCAGTGCTGAACTTATCTTGGGAGACTTTTAAGGATCTCTTCAAGAAGAACTTCTATTCTGAGGTGGCCCAAGGGATTTTACTGAGTCAGTTCCAGAGCCTGGTGCAGGGTAGTCTTTTAGTAGACGAGTATGCTGCGGAGTTCAGCAGATTGAGCCGCTTAGCAGAGTATATGGTCAGGGACCCTATAGATCTAGCTCCTAGATTCTGTAAGGGCTTGTCTCACGCCCCAATCCCAAAATACGTAGGACTAGGACACATAAGCATGCCAGCCGCGTGTATATGACAACTCCAATATATGGAAACCATAATACAGGCGTACGCTGTACAATGAACAATAATTCACAAGTGGTAGAACTATCACAAGTCACAGGATATAATCAAAATCTTATCCACAAAAATCAAATATAAATGAATAACCAATAACCATGTAACTAGATCTCAATATGAAGTATCTAGATATGACAGTCGGATGGAAACAAATCCACTGCCGAAATAGAATATAAAATGAACAAGATAAATACCCTATAAGTACAAAATCTGACAATCATGAGGCTCGATGAGAAGATCTCCTCGAAATATAAGTAGCCTGTTCGGATCTGCGCTCCTGCGAATACTCATGAACATCTACACCTGGAAAGGGACAAGGATCTCAGAGGGACATAACAAGATACATAGAAGCAAGCCATAAAGTAAATACTGAATAAATAAAGGGGGTGAGCTAACCATCTAAGTGACATACAATTTGAGGACAATCTTGGTACGTATGGGTAGGCGTAGGCATAATGTCCAACGTTCTCTAGAGTGTGGTATTTGTAAAATCACTAAGTAACGTCCAACACTCTCGGGAACATGGTATCTATAACGTCCATCATTCCGAAGAATGAGGTATCTGCAATATATATACGTCCGTATCGCTCCGAAGAACGCGATATCTGCATAAAAGAAGTGGGTGTCCCATACGCCTACTAGTCGTCCTCCTCGCCCAATACAGATATACAAATCGTGAACACGACGTGGACATCTCGTACTGTAATACTAGTCTCTATAGAAATAAACAACTAAGCTAAATACCGTTACACGCGTTGCTCACACCGATGGCCAGTCTAGTATGAGGCACGCGTCCCTACATGAACCCACTCTGTCACGTGTAATCATACGTGTCAAGGCCTGGGGAGTCATACCAATAACTCCACAACTTTAGGTGGGTCTACTAGACACTAGGTCAGACACAAGTCCTAACGTCAACGCCTTCGTTGACTGCACCCGAGTCTCTCTCGGACGTGCACAGTTATGTAATATAAACATGCAACCAATAATACAGAATTTAAACAGTACAACAAGGCAAGGTATACTTGCCTGGCAAGAGAGCTGCAAAAATGTAACGTCCAGATGTCAAATACCAAGTGTCAAAAACTATGGCCTCAGAATGAACGTCTCCGGATATTGAAATAAACATCACCAATATTCCCAGAATAAGCGAAATAGCTAGAAAACACTACCCTTTCGTCCAATTTTGGACACAGGGGCAAAACGATAATTTTGCGCCAAAGTGGGGTCCACATGTGGGTCACCTTGCACCAAAAAGCGTGCCAAGGGTAAAGGTCTCTAAAAGGGACAAATTATAGGTCAAATAAACTCTAAATGTCAGTACGAACTCAACGGTATGTCCAAATGTGGATTCCGGTGAGCCGAACACAATTTTGCCCAAAAAGTCAACCGAGGGCCCGCCAATTGGCGACCTGGTCAACTCTCTCAGAATTACGTGAAAATTGGGTCACAGGACCAGCGCGATACCACGAGTCCAGTGGAGCAAGTTTCGTCGCATTCTGACGAGCGTGCACAAAATGCGCAGGGCTTTTACAAAAGTCACGACACGAGGATTTGCTGCGGATACGGGCTGATTTCGACACCCGCACACACTCAGTTTCCGCGAAATCTCACACGTCCTGGTATACTGTGCACACCTTTTGGTACACTTGGTACACGGCAGGGTAGTCCCATTTGCGGGGCGCGCTCCGTTTCACAATTTTTGGAATTTAGAAAAAGTAAGGCAGCCCCAGGAGGTCGACAATACTGATGACCCAAAATACTGCATCTTCCACAGATACGTACACCACCCGACAAAGGCGTGCTATGTACTAAAAAGGAAGATCCAGGTGTTGATCGATGCTAAGGCCATCACTCTGCACAACACCGAGAAAACGGTCACGGCCAACATGATCTCTCTGCAGTTTGGCAATTTGCCTCCCCAAAAGGTCCCTGATGGTGTTACACCTATCTCTCGGGCAACGATAAACCTCGTTAACCTTCCCCCTGCTAGGGATCAAGGTCACAACCTGGTGCCCCTAACTATCCGGCGGGGCGAGATTATGTGGGTTCACCAAGATTTGGTGTCGGATCTAGAGGAAGAGACCAAGGCAAACAGGGCTACCCCCAAGAAGAATCCCAAATACAGATCATGCTACACGGTCATAACTTCTTCTACATCACACGGAGACGAGGTACTTGTCGTAACCCGTTCAGGGAGGGCCTACCTCGACAACGACGGAGCAAATCAGGAAGGTGCGCCGGCTGACGCTCCAGCTACCAAACCGTCAGAGCAAGATCCCGTCGTGCCAAGCATCAGCTCTGCGAAACCTACTCCGGCGAAAAAGGCAAAACAGAAAGAAGTACGCTTCGACAAACCTGTGAAAAACATTTCGAGCAAAGGTTTAGAGAAGCCGTACAAATTTGACATCCTGGCCCAACTGGCCAATACGCCAGCCAGGTTGTCCATCTTCGAGCTACTCAGGCTCTCCCCCGACGCTCGTCTAGCCCTGAGTGAAACACTAATGCAGGCGGAGGTATACTTGACCCAGCTCAAGTACCCCGACGAGGAACCAGTGGCATGTCCTCAATGCCACAGCGTGATGGAGGTGGTCCCGAATATCACTTTCACTCAAGACGACATGCTATTAAAACATAATAGACATTACAGGCCCCTCTATTACACCGGGTACGTCGATTCCATGGAGGTCGATCGGATTCACATAGATCCGGGATCGTCGATCAGCATCATCCCTCGCAGTCTGCTCGGGCTACTGAGAATTCCTACCAGCGAGCTGGCTTACACTACTACTACAATCGTGGGTTTCAACGCCGGAAGGAGTAAACCATTAGGGAAGATTCGCTTGAGAGTCCAGATCGGCAACCTTAGATCAGTGGCCACATGTTACGTCATCGATTCAGAGGTATCCTACAACATTTTGTTGGGAAGACCATGGATCCACGACCACAACATCGTTCCTTCAACCCTACATCAATGCCTTAAATATGTAGACACACAAGGAACCGTACAAACGGAGGTGGCTGACCTAAACCCGTTTAAAGGAGTAGAATCCTACTATTCTGATGCCGTGTTGTATTCCCATGACCACACAGAAGAAGTGCCAGGAGTGGCGAAGAAGGAATCCCACCGGGAGCCCGAAGAGCCCTCTGCCACACTACCACTGTCAATCAGAGTGAAAGGACGAACCGCTCGTCCAAAAGCCATAGAACCTACGGCTGTCCACCTGAGAAAGACCAAGTCAGAAGAAGGGGGTGATCCTCTAGTAATTACTTTGAACCGGAAGCCTCCACCCATAGTCATCAACCTTCGGCGCAACCAGCAGCCGACTGATGTAAATGCCACCAGGAACGGAGTTCCAGATGATAAAAAACATCCTCTTTTCCGGTACGTCGGTACTCAGATTCTGAAACATGAACCCACTCCTCTCCCCAAGCAAGTTTTTTCCGCAGCTTGGAGACCCTCGCCGCATTTCCTTCATGCTCGGATCGACACTGCATCTCAACGGCAAGGGCTTCTTCCACAACAGCTCTTCTCCTATCCATCTCCAGCTTATGCGTCTGGATAGAGTTGTCTAGGCTTTCAAGCTTTGTAGCGAACCGCTCAGACATGAGGTCGTACCGAGCCTGGACATCAGCATTAAGGCTGCCCTCAGTCCGCTGCAAGTATTCGTTAATGGGTTGCTCTAAACCATTAACCACCGCCTCCAGAGCGTCAGCCACTCCAGGATTGCCAAGCCCCCTGACAACCTCGATCAAAAGTTGAGAAGTCTTCTTCAGGAGCTCGAAGTCAAGGTTCTTCGCCAACACCATCGGTATCATCGTTTTTAAGCCAGTGTAGACGAGGATGGAATGCTGCTCGATCAACGCGACTAAACCCGACTGAGCGCCCGGAGCGGCCACAATTGCAGACGAGGTAGCCACCGCCGCCTCAACAGGTGGCACGCCCGAAGAAGGTACGATGGCGACAATCGAAGTCATTGGCATACTCGCAACAGGCGAGGTCACGATAACAGGTTCGTCCTCCCCTTGAGACGACAAAACCTCCCCGGGCGAGCTAGCCCCCGAAGACACTCCTGCCTCAAAATCCGGTGCCTCCACGTCACCGCCAGGAGCCAGAACAAAGCCGGAAGGCGCTTCAACGCCATGCTCCCCGTGGACGTCATCCCCTGAAAAAAGGACAAGAAAGCAAAAATGTCAAACACAGTGGTAATCCTCCTAGGAGGAGACATCGAAATGATATTTACCCGGAACCAACGGCATATACGACGCATCTGCAGCAGATGTAGCTAAGCCACGCCTTAATGACGCGATACGAACTGTCATACCTGGAGAAGGAGGTGGGCCGACCGACATCGCCAAGAGTTCGGTCAAGCCTTCCCCGAGACGCGGTCGAGGTTCATCAGCCGGAGTCTCGCTAGGCGCGCTCGCTAACGCAGGAGTAACTCCGCCCGCTACTGACCTCAGGGAAGATTCTTCCATCTGTTGGGGCCACGCAGGCAATCCTGCTCCGCTGCTTGGAGCAGCCGCAGCAACAGCAGCCTCTAGCAAGGACTCTCCGGCGTCGCCAGCCAGAACTGTAGAAGGTCCCCCTCTGAAAGGCGAGGAACCTCCGGCCAAAGAATCATCCCTGATACAGGGAGATGCAGGCTCATTCCCGGGAACCTCAACACCAGGAATACGGAGAGGACGAGCAACCGTCTCCTTCCTCCTCTTACGAAGGGAAGCTTCCTTTGAAGCAGAAGCCCGTCGCTTCCCGGAAGAGACTACCAGAGCCCCCGCCGGCAGAGGCACTACACACCTCGGCAACGACACCAGAGGCTCATCCGGAGTACCAGATTCCTCCCCCTCGTCAGAAGAAACCGAGGGGACTTCGACCCTTCCCCCAGGCTTGGCAGAAGGCACCCTGAAGCTCCCACGCCTGTCAAAATTGCGGTGGAAAGTGTTAACCGCCACATAAAACTGGGCGTAGGAGTGAAGGATGCGCAGCTCCGTGGAGGTTGTAACGACCGGCACGATAAAAATTGCCCCCGTACAACCCATGATAAAATATCGCTACCCTCTAGCTCCATCAATGAGTCCACCCCTGGACCTGAAGCTGGTGACGGCGTTGCCCACATGCAACTGGTCGTACCCGAACTGCCTGGCGAACCGACTAGACAGGTAGGGCTCGAAGAAGCAATGGTCTTCGCTCCTATACAGCAGATAGAAAGGTCTAATACAGACCAACCAATTAAACGCCTCCGTGCGTCATCTGCCTCAAAAGAGGCTATCAGCATGGAAGACGACCTAGCGCAGTCACGTTCAATGTGTGCGAAGGATTTTTTGTCGTTTGTGTCATCCCAAAAAGTTCTACCTCTAAAGCCGGGAGCGCTAGTCGTCGGTGGGATGCTCCCCTCAGAGGGAAGTTCACCTTGCCCGACCGGAGATTCCCCCGCCGGGACAGAAGAATGAGAAGAAGAACCTATGCTCTTTCCCTTAGCAGAGGGGGTTTGTTTCGATGCCATTTCTGAAGACTCGAAGTGCTCGGAGAAGGAACGAAGAAAAACTCGAACAGTCGAAAGCTCTCTTTTGCAGAAGACAGATAAAAAGTTTTTCTTTCCAGAAGCTGGGGATATATATACAGTCCGGGTCGACTCCTCGAATCCTCGGACGAATCCTTCGAAACCCTAACCAAATCTCGCAATTAATAGGTGATTATGATTGGATGCTACGTCAGCCCACTACCCTTGGAAGACGGACAGTCAGCGAATTCGAAAGGTTTTTTCGTGCAAGATGGTTCAGCGGGTTCTACGCTAAATGAGCTTTCTACGCTCGACAGCAACAGATCTACGGTTTTACGCTCGCAAGCTACAAGTCTATGGTTTTACGCCCGGATGCCTTTGTGCTCGGTAGCTTTTATGCTCGAGAGGCCACAAACCCACGACTTTACGCTCAGCAGATACCAAATCGACGATCTCACGCTCGGTGGCGCTCAGTTTACGCTCAGCAGCAACAGATCCGCAAACCTCACGCTCGAAGAAATTTTCTTTTCAGGAGCTACAAATCAAACAGTTCTACGCTAAAGGAGCTTTCTACGCTCGACAGCAACGAATCCAACGACTTTACGTTCGGCAGCTACAAGTCTATGGTTTTTCTTGCCCGGATGCCTTTGTGCTCGGTAGCATTCTATGCTCGAGAGGCAACAAACCTACGACTTCATGCTCAGGAACCACAGGTCTACGATTTCACGCTCGATGGTGTTCTACGCTCACAGGCTACAGATCTACAGTCCTACGCTAAAGGAGCTTTTCTATGCTCGACAGCTACGAATCTAACTGCTTTACATTCGACAGCTACAAGTCTATAGTTTTTCTTGCCCGGATGCCTTTGTGCTCGGTAGCATTCTATGCTTGAGAGGCAACAAACCTACGACTTCACGCTCAGGAACCACAAGTTTACGATTTCACGCTCGATAGTGTTTTACGTTCAAGAGGCTACAGACATGATTTCCCGCTCCACGACTTTCCGCATATCCAAACAGTCCCCAAGGCGGTCAAGTGCAAAGAGTTCACACAGAAGATACTCGTTCTTGACCCAAAGCATCCCCAAGTACCCGAAGTATGCAGAGTTCAAACATTGAGAAATTACTCCTCTCGGGTCCAGAAAACTGGAGGTTCATCCAGATTCCAGTCTGAACATCTCGTCTATCAAAGTGGCAACTCAGTTTGACAGCCAAAAACATCGACCCTGTTCCAAGGAAGTTTCGAGAGATCATTCTTGAAGACGAATTCTGAACAAAATGAAATTCCGCTCATCAGAGAGGCAACAGTTCAGAAATTCTACGCAGTCCTAGCAACAAGACAGTTCTAAATGTTCAAAGTGCTCAGCAGCGTTCTATGGACTATCCGCTATGCATAAAGGACAGGGCCTAATACTCTTTCTATCAGAGTCAGCATAAAGATTCAGACGTGTCGAAGCTGCACATATTCAGACTTCACAAGCAACGTATGGCAAGACGATCATATGGAGAAGAAGACGATTTTATTAAAGATTAAAATCATGATTACATATGAGGGAAATCCAATCTACAAGTATTTTTCTTTATTTTTTATGATTACATCTAAGGGAAACTCCATCTACAAATGAGATACCCCCTCGTCGTCTGGACGCCGCCCTCAGAATCTGTTCTGACAGGTTCTGGCATCGGCGATCTTCCTCTTCATCCAAGAAGATGATCAGTGGCAGAAGGATACAGAACTGGGCAGATGACCCATCCTCCAAACAGGAGGAAAGCAGGGTAAATCTGCTTTCCTACAGGCCACCGCCACGCTAGCCGGTCTGTCTGTCTCTCGTCACCAGAGGCATCGAGAGAAGGCACTGCTTGCAAGCAGTATGGGCCAATACGACCCTTCCTCTCTCCTAGGGCAACGCCATACAAAGTTGCTGATTATCCCGAGCAAGGGAGGCTAAGATGTCCTTCCATGATCCATCGTTGCAGTGGACACTTGCTCGAAGATGCCGTCTTTTACGGCTCCCTACATGCTGGAAGAACATGATCTCCTTCTTCCTCAGATCGATCCGACGAACTCCGGCGATCATCTCTGCATGACAATGGGAATATGGTAAAGACAGGTTCACCCCCCCCCGCCTTTTATAGGCAAAAGAGATCACAGCGGTCCCCAATAAATCTGCCATAAAGTCAGCATCGACCGTTTTAACGCTCCATTCAGAAATATTTCGAGTTACGAGGGGCCGTTCATGCTTCATTCAAAGCGTTTCAAATTCTGAGGAATTTAAAAGCTTTGAAGGGGGTCTTATAGAAGCATAAAAAAAATGCTTGGAAGATCTATGCAGCGTTTGATACAGAGCAGCATAAGCAGAGGCCTTCAGAGCCATCCAGCGTAAAACAGGATTCTTCATCGCCTCCATGGCGTAAAACCCAGCCGCTCTCAAAGCAGCGTTAAAGCGTACGAGGAACGCTTCGTATTCCCGAAAAAAAACTGTCCAGTCACGCAGTAAACCTGACCTCTGACTCCTGACAAAAAGTACTGCACAGCTACCCAAACGACGGCTGGGAACGGGGGCAGACCCCTCGGGACGCGCTCCATAGTATGATGGCGGATCTCAGCATTTAATGCAGAGGATTTGGTTAAAATATCACCAAACCGGCGCTTACTAAAATCCCCCGGCATAAACCGCTCTTTCGCGTGCAAAGAGAACACGCTGCCTTATTTTACACAGGCAAACATGGGCTATTTTACGCTATGCAGAAGACAAACCGCCTACCACGTCAAAAGCTGCGCTTCGTACAGGGCTCGAGGCACGTCTCTCCGCCAAAGCACACAGAGCGGTGACAGTGTCCCCTCAAGGCACGTCCCTCCGCCAAAACACACAGAGCGTGACAGTGTCCCCTCAAGGCGCGTCCCTCCGTCAAAACGCACAGAGCGGTGACAGTTTCCCCTCAAGTCACGTCTCCGCATTTAATGCACAGGATGATGGCAAATCTCTGCCAAAGATTTGATCTCCAAAAGCCGTAATTCCGGCTAAAGACGTCCACATCAGCACCCTTGCACGGTACGCAGCGGCTTCTATGCCCATTCAGGATCTGTGCTCCTACGGCTTCCACGCCCCCTCAGTCTCTACGACTGCTCGGCTTCCACGCCTACTCGACTTCTATGCCTGTTCGGCTTCTATGCCTGCTCGGCTTCTTTGCCTACTCGGCTTCTATGCCTGTTCGGCTTCTATGCCTATTCGGCTTCTATGCCTACTTGGCTTCTATGCCATGGTGACAGACATTTGGCTTCTATGCCAACCTCTGCTACACAATGGATACCTACCTACGTGGCTTTTACGCCGTGATCTTAGTAGCAATTGTACGTATTGTGTCCCCTTAGTTGGACCCGTGTCACACGCTCATTCAAAAGATTATCTATACATAGGCATTGGTTACTTTAACCGTTGTGTAAAAGGGTACTGTACTTTCCACTCCTCGGTTGTTACACCGATGGAGTGGTTACTGTCACCAAAACTCTATAAATAGAGACCCCTATCAATGGGGAACAAGGTCGATAATTTGGAAGATCGAACCAGGTCGAAAAATTTGGCCAAGAATACCAATATCAGATCAAATCTCGAAACTTTGAAAGAAGGATAGAACAAGGTCACCGAACCGGAGATCAAGAGGGAGAGACAGAGAAAGAGAAGAATACAGAGCTCAGGCAAGGAATAGGGAGCGACGACCTTCAGCATCGCGCATCCACCCTCCTTCGCAACCTCCGAAGCTGCATCCTGTCTTCCACGGCACTTCTTCAACATCGTGTAGTCCAAGGGCTAAAGTGATCGACTGCAGATCAGACACCTATAGCAATTTATACCCAGATTAAATAAATTGTACTCCCGCATCCTCGTATAGGATCGAATTGTACAAGTTTGTTTGTAAACCAAAGGGCACGGGTCTCGTATAAACCCTGTCATTGAAATACACTTTCATTCTTTCGTTTAATACCACAAACAGCGGTCACGTCTAGGACACGGATGTGGAATTTGTAGGAAGGCAGCGGCTAGTGTAGTGCTCCAATCATCGAACCAACGGTAAGGTGCTCTAAGTGATATAAATCTCGTATAATTAACAAAATGTCGTGTTCTATTTCTAATTGGATTCTAATTACCCCTAATCTCTCTATCTAAGATAGGTAGGCCTAATTTTGGGTAAGGGAGTTTATAATCTGCTCAACTTAAAACAATTTCATCCTCGAAATTAAAATAAGGCATAATTTGTTAGTTCCTTCACATTCGCATATAAGGCAAGTCAATCACAATCTCTTCCAAAATTAAAATATTTTCTAATCCATCGCAATCACTTTCAAAATTAAGGTAACCTCTGTTCAATCAAAATATTGTAATCTTTTCTCGATAATCACATCCAATTTTAAGCTAGATCTATACGACATCTTCAAGTTTTAAATAGCCCACATCAATTTTCATATTACGATCTCCAACTATCATAATCTCCTTTAAAAGAAAACAATTGTAATCCAATATTATTCCTATTTTCCCTTATGAATTTTGTATCCTTCAAAAATTTAACTCAATTCACATCCTCAATAATTCCAATAGGTAATCCAGCAATCAAAATTTAACTTTTAATTCAAATTATCCAATTGTAAGATTTTATATCTACTTCACCAATTGTTCAAGCCTAGAATTTTATATTTATCCTCAAGGTTTAAATCGATGATTCAATCTTCCACATTCAAACTTTAAATCATGTGCTGAATGTATAATATTTGGTCCTCACTTTCAAGATTTCAAGATTCATTAAATCTTCATCATCGTAGTCCTTCTTTTAAAAATTTTTAAAATTAAAATGATTTGAATCTCCCCATCTAATCTTGCTTGATCACAATCTAAAAGAAATTTCTCTCAAGTTGACAATGCAACTTCTACCCAACTTAGAATTTATCCATCTATCATATATGGCTATACACTTAAGAAAAATATTCCTCAACTTATTTAATCATGCTATTCGATTCTCAAAAGTTTGAACACCAACATATTACCTATAATATGCCCTTAATTACAAAAAATCATCATCAACTAATATAACTGGCCTATAGGGTATATCTAGTACTATCTGTATATCAAACTTATACCAAGCAGGAGATTTCGTCTTTCCGAAATAAGGGAAGACGGATAACAATAATAAATAGTTCAAGGGGGAGATAATAGAATAGAAGTATAGGGATCAAGGCATTTAAGGAGTTCAAAAGGAATTTTCAAGGCAGTTGTGGATTAAAATCCTATTTGGTAATTTCTTATTCACATGCTCGTATCAGTACAATTATGTAACTGATACGATATGCTCAGGCATGCCTAGAGGGCAAGTACATTCGTCTACTAGACATTATATATCTCAATCTACGTAATGTAGCTAGGCTATAAAATAGCTGCATAAGTTAAGGTAGTACATAAAATATAAATACGCTAGATCATGATGAAATAGGGTACAAATAATTCAAGTTCACAAAAACAAACAAAATAAATAATAATAATAAAAAAAGACTCTACAATCTCTACAGTTATCATACAACCTCCTTGTCTAAGTCGCTAGTCGACAAAATAGGGCATGGATCTCTAAGTTCTATAGTCTGAATAAGCACTATCGTCTTATTCTAGCATACAGTTAATGTCGTTCAATTATACTTCAATAATGAGTCAAGAGGACTATGTGTCATTTGGTTGTGAGGCATACTACCCAACTTATAATAATTATCTAATATTATGACAATTTTATGGGGATTCTACAAAATAATATTGTCCTTGTAAATAAAGCATAAACTCTTATTGGGGTTTACGAGAAAATCATCCTATTGAATTATATCGGTAATGGTCACTTTAAGTCGTGATCACAGTGCTCATAGAACAAGTGTCAATAGTAAGAATAGAAGAGCTACTGGTTCTTAAGTGAAAAGATGATATATCTATATTGGGTTATGGATACGAATTACACAATTTAAAACTAAGGGTAATCATCAAGTTACAATATACAAGAATAACTCAAAACTATCAAATTCTAACTATCAAGCACAACTTTTTAAAGTTTAACATTGACAACTATAATCCTAGCAAACTACATATCCTTAACATATGAGAATTCATCTGGTCTACAATCAGAAGTGTCAGGTGGCAGGAGTTGAAAGGTGAAAAAGAAAAGCGTAATTAGTCGTCGCACAAATAGCGAGTGCTAAGGTTATAGAGAACAAGATATAAAATTAAAAATAGGAAGACTCTAGATAAGATCATGGTTTTCCTAAGGGTAGGTTGTATGCTAATATATGTGTTCGAGGTATGATCAAGAAAATATTCTATGCATTACTCTTGGCTTCGTAAGGTAATGTCTGCTAATCTCAAGACAAGAATGGTTCTAATATTCCACCTTGGATTTCTATTGGTTCCTTAATGCTAAGATAAAATAGTGTGGTTAATTTATAACTAACCCTAGTAGTGTCTGTACTACTCTCAAGTCATTCATAATTATATCAAGGGGTAATGGTAAGCCAATCTATATATAAGGGATGCTAGGGTTCAGTAGATATTCTAAACTTAGTGAGGTGTCAATGTTCTAGTTGTATTCTTAGTAAGTGTATTACCCTAGTTATCATTCTAACAACAATGATTCCTATATTCTAGCAGGGGATATACTCAAGGAACTATTAGGAAAGTACATGATTCAAGCATGGTACAATTATGTAAATAGAACAGACTGGAAGGAACATAAGTCATAGTCAATTGTGGATAAGATCCTATATTCTAATCTTATTTGCAGGCTTGCTCGGTACAGTAACGTAACCGAGACAAAATGCTCTTGACCTGCATTGGCCACCACTAAAAATATGTCACGCCCCAGTCCCAAAATATATAGGACTAAGACACGTAAGAATGCCAGCCGCATGTATATGGCAACTCCAATATATGGAAACCATAACACATGCGTACACTGTATTATGAACAATAATTCACAAGTGGTAAAACTATATATCTCAGAGCATAACTAAATCTCATCCACAGAAATCATATATAAATAAATAACTAGTATCTATGAACTAGATATCAATATGAAGTGTCTAATGATGGTAGTCGGATGGAAACAAATCCACTACCGAACTAGAATAAAGAATAAGCAATATAAATACAATATGAGTACAACAACTACCAGCTATTGAGACTCGAAGAGAAGACCTTCTCGGAATATAAGTAACCAGTTCGGATCTACGCTCCTGCGAATACTCATGAACATCTACACTTGGAAAAGGATCAGGTCCTCAGAGGGACATAACAAGATACATAAAAGCATGCCATAAAGTAAATGCTAAATAAATAAAGGGTTGCGCTAACCATCTAAGTGAAATGCAATTTGAGGACAACTTTGAGTGTATGGGAAAGTGTAGGCTAGACATATGCTGACGTAATTCACCAATCATGACAACTGGCTAGTATATGCCACATATGCCCCCATAGGAGGGCACTCAGTAATAACGTCTTTCTCCGAAGAGCATGGCAACAGTATAGTATATCGTCCATATCGCTCTGAAGAACGTGGCAGCAGTGTAGTATATATCGTCCATATCACTCCGTTGAACGTGGAAACAGTGTAGTATATATCGTCCATATCACTCTGTCGAGTGTGGCAGCAGTATAAAGGAAGTGGGTGTCTCATACGCCTACTAGTCGTCCTCCCCGCCCAATGATCTATGCATGTTGTATCCATAACACGACTTAGCTACTACGCCACGGCGTCTTAACTCTGGCTTATAGTCTATCGTTAGAACGACAGTCCAACCAAACAAGGACAAGGATTGGACCATCGCACCACGATAGTTTATGCTCCACCTACTAATAACTGCTAAGTCTTCTAACATGCATCACTATTAGCAGTTATACCCTATCCGTCGTACGACCTACACGTATAGGTGGCCAACAACATACGCAAGTCCGTGTCCTACATGAGACTTACAACACATGTAAGAAATGTGTCAAGGCCTGGGGAGTTATACCGATAACTCCACAACTTTAGGTGGGTCTACTAGACACTAGGTCAGACATAAGTCCTAACGTCAACGCATTCATTGACTGCACCCGAGTATCTCTCGAACGCGTACAATTATATAATCTAAAATAATAAACATGCAACTAATATATATAACTAAATTTAAACAGTACAATAAGGCAAGGTATACTTGCCTGGCAAGAGAGCTGCAAAGTGTAACGTCAGATGTCAAACACCAAGAGTCAGAAACTACGGCCTCAGAATGAATGTCTCCGGATGCTGAAATAAACATCACCAACATTCCCAAAATAAGAAAAATAGCTAGAAAATACCCCACTTTGTCCAATTTGGACACACGGGCAAAACGGTAATTTCGGTTCAAAACGGGCTCCACATGTGGGCCACTTTGCACCGAAAAGCATACCAGGGGTAATGGTCTCTAAATGGGACAAATTATAGGTCAAACAAACTCTAAATGTCCGTACGAACTCAATGGTACGTCCAAATGTGGATTCCGGTGAGCCGAACACAATTTCGCCCAAAAAGTCAACCGTAGGGCCCGTCAATAGACGACTTGGTCAACAGTCTCAGAATCGCGTAAAACTTGGGTCACAAGACCAGTGCGATACCACGAGTCCAATGGTACAAGTTTCGTCGCATTCTGACGAGCGTGCACTAAATGCGAGGGCTTTTGCAAAGTTGCGATATACGAGATTTTTTGCGGATACGGGCCGATTCCGACGCGCACACGCATCCAAATCAGTTTTCGCAAAATCTCTCACGTCCGGATATATTGTGCGTACCTTTTGGTACACTTGGTACATAACAGGGCGGTCACGTTTGGCGGGGCGCACTCCGTATCACAATTTCTAGAAATCTGGAAAAAGTAGGTTTTCAGGATTTTCTAATTGGTTCAATTCTACATACAATAGTTAATAAATTAATGCAAATAACAGAAAATAAACTAGGTCAAGTAGTCTTCGCATACCAACAAGAAAAAAAAAATTCGGATCTCTGTGGTAGGAGATACGAATCCGTGAACAGGGGTGGTTGCAACAGATTTTTTGAGATTTAAAATATCGCAGTTTTTTCTCGACTTGGCGTCAATTTTTTTCCTAGGTTTGCGCACTGTTCGAGATAAACTAATATACAGATCTGGAAGAGGGTTAGGTCGTGAACGTACCGGTGAAGACGGGGTCAAGTTTGGTCGAGCGAGGAGACGGGAAACAGCACGTGAATACAGGTACGTCGTTGTTCAAAAACTGTCGCGGTTGTGCGCATCACGCGACGGCGTATACGACGGGGTTGGTCGCGGCGGCGGGGCTCTGTGGCACGGTCGAGGGTGGAGTACGGCGGTGGTCGAGAGGATTTAGGTTTAGGGTTAGGGTTTAAGCTTATTTTATTGTTATATATATAGAAGAAATGGGGGGGAGGGAGACTTCCGCTCGCGAGGGGGAGAAATACTCAACGGCTGCTGTTTGTTGTTCGTTTGCTATGCGGGTATGGGTAGAGGTTTAAACGGGTTTGGGTAGAGAATTAAGGTGGGTTTAGGTTTTGAATACTTAATAATTCCTTTTTCTTTTTCTTTTTTTTCTTTATTTCTATTTCAATTCTATTTTACTATATATGTGTATATATATAAATATATATATACATAAAAATTTCTAGAAATTATATTAGTGCATACCATTAAGCTATCAACTGTCTACAGGGTCTCCTATATGGAATAAATTAGGAAAAATTTATAATGGCTCCATAAATCCCCTAAATGCACAAACACCTAAAATAAAAATTATATAAAAATTTATTTCCACTATTTAGCTCATAATTACTACAATTCAATTATTAATTAATTAAAAAGGTAAATTATGGTTTTTAGAATTAGGGGTTTTACAATACTAGAGATTGTCCGTCACTCCCATATCCCGTATACTTGGAATATACTCAAGTTGACGCACTTTTGATAGTGTTTTCATTTTTGGCGCACTTTAGGTATACTTCAAGTGCACGGTTGAATGGAAGTTTGGCGCAAATTGGCTAATATTGATGGTGTGGTGGTGGTAGATAGGGTGTGTGGCTTGAATTTAGTGGAGAGATCCGACGGTTCACCATCAACCCAGCCCTATATATATCCTTGTTCTCATTCTCTCTCCTCACTTGTTCATTTATCTTGTTTTGCTCCTGGTTTTCTTCATAGGCAAGTACATCTTGCAAATATGAAGAAACATAATCGGCTATAGTTTTATTCTTCGTATTTGTTGTTGTAATTAGTTTCTAGTAGTATTCTGATTATAGTTAGTTCTTGGAGTTTTCATATTTGAGGTGGTTAATAGTTTTATCTTGATTTTATTATGAGAATTTTTACGAGTATATTTTTCTAGGGTATGATCCCCTAAAAATGAGGTATTTTCAAAGATGTACCCTAATTTTGAGCCTGGATTTTCTTTTGATTTTTGTTTCTTATTGCTTGAGGAATGAAGCACTGTCATAGTCTCGAGCTTGAGCTCTGAGTGCATCAATGGTGGGTCGGTTGGAGAAAAAGAACAATGATAAGACACAGGAGGATTTGTACTATGGGTACATGTTGAATGTAAGCCGCATTCCATACTCATGCGTACATTAAGACTACAGCCAATTTCTTGCAAAAGTATGTTAAGGGGATGGATTTTTGGAAAAATCCTTCTTGGCGCACTTTTGGAAGATTTTAGCCTCTGGCGCACAATTGATGTATTATCGAACGAACTAAGCAAAAGTGTACTAGTCTACTTTTCAACGCACTTTTGACCAACTTCTTCCTTGACGCACTTTTAACCAAATCAGTAGACCGACGCACAATTGACACATTGTGCATTAACTATCAAAAGTGCGCCGCTCTTATATACACAACCCTTGGTGCATTTTCTAGATGCTTAATGATTGGAGAACTTTTGATAGATTAATAACCTAGCGCACTTGTTAACTCTTGGCGCACTCTTACTCGGTTCAGCCTCGATAAGTGAGCCTTGACTTTGGCATGTCTCGATTCCCGAGGCCCTCGACTGTTGCGCCACTTGGGGACTTATATTTCATCTTGTAGTTGTTTTGCACTTACTTAGTGTTCCACTTCTCTTACTTGTAACTCTTACTTTGTGCGCCACTTTGCTTACATGTGTAGAATACGCCTTATCTTGTAATTCTTGATTTATGCGCCATATCTTCCTGCTGCTCTATTATCAATTTGTGCACCATGTAATATATTTTTTTTGCTATGACTTTTGTGACCTAGTATTATAGTTTGTGCGCCATATAGTTGCTTGGTCGCACATAGTGTGCCACTTTTCCTGACTAGCCTATATTTGGCACTTGCAAAGTGCGCCGATCCAGAACTTTTTGTAATTGATTGTGCATGCATGGATCCTGTTGTGCACTTGATGTCTATTTTAGATTAGCTTAGCTTGACCATGATTGATGATCTATGATCCCAAAATTTAAGGAATTGATGAGCATTCATGACCGTGACTCAATCATATAAGATATGAGATTCCTAATTAATTGTGACTCTTGACTTAATCAAACATGATTCATGTGACCAACTGATAGGTTTGGAATCCTAACTTGGTTATTGTATTCGTGCCGATACACTTGTCCTGCTCGCCTGTTTATAAAGCCTACATTGTACACCTAGTATGGGACATTGGCCAACATGTACAATGAACGTGATATGATAATTCCTGCTCGGTGCATAATATTATATTCCTGAATTCTTGGCACAAAAATGATAATGGGTAAGAACCATAGTGTGGTTAGAATTTTGTTGGTTTGAATATTGCATCTATATTTGGGTGGATCCAGACTTGACTCCTTATATTAAATGGATTCGTATCAAATATGTCCGTACTATGTACGACATCATTAAGGAAAATTTTTATGTGGCCACGACATAAAATTCCATATTACTGAAGGGTTAATTAGGTAACTAAAAGTTGATTAGAACATGGGGAGGGAATGACATCCTAAGATCATGCGTGATGGGCCATCCCGTGATAATTTTTATGGCGTGCAAGGATGGCCACCACGGATATTGTATATCATCCGCATGTAGTGGAGTACAATATTTGACCTTTTTATATTTAAGACCGAGCTAACATTTTCCTTATAGGAAGGTTAAAATTGTTTCTGATTTATCAGTACGGTGGCCCTACAGGGAACTGGTACGACAATTAGCGGGTTGGCCCTATGGAAAACTGGTGCGATCATAATTTTTTTGCTTGTGTAATATTGGCTTGGTTAGCCGAGCTCGATATGGCATGATCTGAGGATGCTTATTATTATTATATCTGGGATATCCCCAGACTCCACATAATAAGCCGTAATATTGTTTGGCCGTTCTAATATAACTATATTGTTATTGTAATTCTGCTAATAGCATTAAGGACATGGACCGTCATAGTATGGTGTTCAACTTCTATCCTTGTTGGGTTGGGGAGTTGAGTCATTATGGTATGATGGAATATGGACCGAACTATGACACAGAATCCTAGCTTGACCATAATCATGGGACATACCTTATCTTGGATGGTATGGCATTTTCTGTCCTTGTTTGTTGAAGAAGTGCCATGTTATCACATAGATGGGGCACGCGCCAATAATTCTTGGCTCTTGCACTATATGCTTGATCTGGTTTTTATTTCTTCATTCGTGCTTTCTTGTGGTACTTGCTATTTGGGGTCTAACCCTACTGGTTTTGTATGGTCAGGTTTAGAGCCAACACCAAAGGATCCAGCTTATCCCCCTTATGATGACGCACACCAGACGGATGGTCGCTGAAAGGAACGAGTGGGTTTCTTGATCATTATTCGTCTTGTACATTCTACTCTTTTGGGCATTTAGCCACCGACACTTGTTAGCCGGCTTATCTGGAAATCAGTTCCTTTTTACATAAGTATAATATATCAGACTGCAGATGATCTCGGTTGTGTAACTATTGACATTCTGCTAGCCTAACATTTTGGTGATTAGAGCTCTAAAATATTCCGATGGAGCATTTGGGATGCCTTACAACTTTATCTTACATGTTCTATGTTATTGTTACTTGCTTGAATGATTGAGACATAGTTGTTCTGAGACCCTAGGAGACTTGATTATAGCGTGCAGCCCCTTATCTTTCTACAGCCGTGACCGCCGTACGACGTTCTATACCTTCTATGGGGGAGCTGGTCATGTCCATCTCTGTATTCCAGTATTAGGGCATGACAGAGTTTTAGTGGTTGCCCATGCAGGTCTGATTTTTCAGACTTGTGGGGTGTCATAATCTTAGGAGTCTCAGTCAAACATATTTGGAAACACCCAAATTTTTAGAGAAATTTTTTAATATAATTTTCCCGTATTTTTGGTATTTTCTGGAATTTATAACGAAGGTAATTGTGGGTTAAAGAATTTTAAGTGCTGCTAGATGGTGTTAAAATATTATGGAATTAAGATTTTGCGGTGTAAAATGGAAATCCGGATATGTGGTATTTTTTGGTGCATTTATTGGACACCGGAGGCGCTTTTTAAGCCTTAAAACTATTGGGAGAGTGAACCAGACCCAAGTTGAACCAACCCTGTTTAGACCAAACCAAACCCAGCTTATTGGGTCGGGTCGAGTTGGATCCGAGCCAAACCCGACCCGGACCCAAACCCGCATGGGAACCGTAGAATTTCTCCGCCGTAAATTCCTGTAGCAGCCCTATAAAGCTCCTCCTCGGCGTTCGTGCCTAGCCCTAACCTAAACCCTAAGTTCCCGCCACCCTCGAGCTTCGCTGTCAACGACCTAGCTGCTCCACCCAGCAGCTGATCCGCGGCGCCCTGAACGACGCCGCCGCTCCGCATCACCCAGACCCCTCGCCGCTCGGATCCCGCCGACGATCCGTCGATCGACGCTGCCACTTCCCCCGATCTCCTCTACCTCGACGTTGCCGCCAGGCCATCGCACACCCCCAGCCCCGACTCACCTCCACCGCCTCGTAGATCATCCACGATCGTCCCCTCCGGTGACTCAGCAGTCCGTCGACCGCTGCCCCTCGAGCACGGGTCCCCTCTCTCCTCCCTGGCCGACCTCGACGTTTTCCCGTCCCCGTTGACAACGGTCAGCCCTCGGCGCCGCCGCCCTAGCCCGACCTCGACGACCCCACTGCCGAGTCAGGACCCTAGCGCGGACACTGGGTAGACGCGAGGACACGACCAGGACACAAGTGAATCTCGGACACGTGGAAACTCAGATTTTGGAGCTCGGTTCAGGTACCGTTTTCTCCCTCATCGCAACTCTGATTTCAATTCCGTCAGTTGCTACACGTAGACTGTATAACCCTATCGGTGCCCGTGCAACCCGCTCGGTGCATCGCGTCCTGTGGTGATCGCACACCGCGATCCAAAAATAGGAAAAATAATGCCCTGTTTTATTCCGGAACTGAGTGTGCCCCGCCAAACGGGATGACTTGGTTGCACGCGGTCTTTATCGAAATGTGCGTGACGTTGATACGGTCGTGTGGAATTTCGCAGAAGTCGATTAGGAGGTGCGTGCACCCCGGAATCAACGCGTATCCGCGAACAACACCCCGTATCCGACCCTTCTGGAAAATACTATAACTTTGTGTACACACGTCGGATCGAGACGAAACTTGCGCCATCGGACTCGTAGCAATACGCTGGTCCTGTGACCCAAGTTTGGGTTGATTCTGAGAACGTTGATAAAATTGCGTATTGTGGGCCCCATAGGCTCCACTCGACGTGCGATTTTGTGATCGGCTCATCCAAATCCAATTCTGAAAGTTCCGTTGGGTTCGTATCATCGCTCCTGACTTGTAGACACTGAGTTTGATGAATTTTGAGACCTTTGACCCTGACCCACTTTTCGGTGCAAAGTGTTTCACATGTGGACCCCGTTTTAGCCCGGAAATGACCTTTTTGCCTCTGTGTCCAAATTGGACGTAAGGACAGGCATTTCTAGCTATTTGACATCTTCTGAGACTGTTGGTGATGTTTATTACAGCTTTTGAAGTAGTACCTACCGGATCCACCGATACAGGGACAGTTGTTGGTATTCGGACATCAGGCAAGTGTACCTTACCAAACTTTGCAGTCTATATATATATTTTTCCTTGCTTTATTATGTTCCTGTGCATGCTTAACCAAGGACCGTGTAACGTACTTAGCGTCCGATTATTAGTCGGGTGCCAACACTGTACGCAGTGTTGGGTACTGTCATTTAGAGATGGACTTTCGTGACACTTGTTATTCTCGTACTTGTCTTATCAAGTACCATACGACCCAGGACACTTGACACTGTTCATGAGACAGGATATTCCCGAAACCATACGACCCAGAACACTTGACACTGTTCATGTGACAGGATATTCCCGAGATATTCGTGGTGATTCTGTATAGGATACAGGACTTGACAGAGATACTATATGCTTAGATACATATGACTTGTTGCATTAGTGATGATCCCGCTTGACATGGGACGTTATGGTCATGATATGCGTGGTTACATTGGGTGGGGAGAGTCACACAGGCTACTGGCTGTTTCATATATATATACTACTACTATTGTGAGGCCGTAGACTCTCGTAGCAGAGCTAGGCACATTACGTGTTATTACCACTACCGGCTCCCCGACACAGAGCTTGTAGTGGCTCAGCCTGAGTACTCGTGCTGCTCTCACTTGCATTTTCACTTAGATGGTTACTTACTTGCCCTATTTATTCCATTTATTTTCTGTACTGCATTTATTTTGGTATGAGCTTTCTTGTACCTTGCTATGTCCCCTGAGGACCTGGATCCGGATTATGTCCCCAGGATTTGAGGATGAGATCTATCCCGAGATATACGGGACCGGAGCAGGAGCTGATCCTGGAGCTGTACCGCCATCCGAGGACGAGGTGTTAGCCGAAGACTTCTCCTGAGCATCCATGTTCATGCTCAGTATTTTTACTTATTTCCGTCATTTATTTTTGGTCTTCTGAACCATTGTATTAGATATTTATCGGGTTGTTTCCCGAAGCATTTTGCGAGACTGGTTGATGTATTACATTCTTTATTTATTCTGTGGATCATGTTTTATTTTTGGTGTGGATGAGATTAGTTGGGCCATGATTGTCGTAGACTTGTTATTTTACAGCTTAAGTATGCCCGGGTGGATCCATTAAATTGGGTTGTCCATCGGTGCGTACTGCTGGCCATTATCACGCGTCTGGTCCCACAATATTTTGGGACTGGGGCGTGACATGGTTTTTGTGATGGCCCATGCAGGTCTACGACTAAATAGTTCGGTTTCAACTTAGGGACCGAACCAGCCTGCCCTAAGAATAGGATAAGTTATAGGATCTCATCCATCATTTAAACTCTTATTGAACTCAATACCGAACTCGAAATTGTTACTTGAACTGCATCCTGTATTGATTCCTTGGTGCCTTCTTACAGTTTATCTTTTGGTTGCAGAGTAATGGATCCTAGGCACGGAGACGAGATTCCTTTGGATACGCCACACGACGCTGTGGTTACATATACAGACGGAGTGACCCCAGGGGATGGAGGACAAGCATCGCAGAGCGATCAGACCGGTCAACCTAATCCAAGGTTCCGGAGAGATGACATCCCACCTCCACCACAGTTCACTCCCCAGATGCCAGTTTTCCCGCCCGGACAAGTCATGGACGGGCAACAGATGTTCCAGATGATGTATGCCATGATGCAGGCCCAGCAGCAGATTCAGCAAGAGGCACATCGCCATGAGGCAGAGTATCTAAGGACCAGTCTGGTGTCCGCATTGGAGCAGACAAATCCCCCAATGAGGCGAACAGCGACGGGATCTATCACCGATTTCCGTCATCTCAAACCTCGTATATTTTCTGGCAAAGAAGGACCAACCAAAGTTCATGAATGGCTCACTAACATTCAGCATCAGTTGGAAGCCGCTGAACTACCGAAAGAGAAGTGGATGACTGCAATCAGAATGCAGTTAACCGATAATGCACATCACTGGTGGCTAGCAGAAGAGAGGAGGCTCGGACAGGACCGAGTCACTTCGAAAGAGTTCTCCAGACTCTTCCAAGAGATGTATATTCTGGCAGTTGCTCGATCAGAGCTCAGAGACAAGTTTAACCGCCTCATCCAAGGCGGTATGACAGTGGAAGAATACAACGCGGAGTTTATACGCCTAGGTCGCTTCGCTCCAACATTGATCTCGACAGAGGAAGAGAAAGCTGAAAAGTTCTTTGATGGACTGAAGTTCGAGCTTCAGAGATTGATTGGCTCGGTCGCACCTACATCCTATACTGAGGTCCTTGCAGCAGCACAATGCATGGAGCGCGTCACTAGAAGGAAATCGAATCTGAAGAGGCCAAACACATCTGCACCAACCAAGACAGCACCTGGAGATTCTGCAAAATGATTCCAGAGGAGTATACCGGAAAGAGCAGCACATAAGGCCATATCTCTTCCTACCTGTCACCACTACGGCAAGGTAGGACACATTGAGAGAGAGTGCAGGCGTAAGTTGGGACTATGCCTGCTTTGCGGATCAGACCAGCACTTTTCTAGAGACTGCACTAAACCAAGAGAGGGAGCACCAAGACTGGCCTTGCCTGCACCACGACCAGCTACAGGAGCAGTAGGAGCATAGCAGACAGGAGCAGAAGGAGTCAGACCACCAGCTACAGTAGGCTACCAGCAGAGACCCCCACTGGCACCACAGGCAGCCCTTTTTCAGCAGCAGCAGAGAGGCCCAGCTCAGGAAAGAGGCCAGGCATTCACATTAGCTGTCGAGCAGGAGGCTACAGCAGGCGAGGTCATCGCAGGTACTATTTTAGTAGCTTCATTACCAGCTGTAGCATTATTTGATTCTGGAGCATCACATTCATTTATAGTATCTAGCTTTGTAGCCACCCATAGAGTAGCTACCGCACCCCTTCCGAAGATGAAGAGGATTCTTATGGGAGGTAGAATTATTCTGGTTAGTGACGTCTGTAGATCATGTTCTGTAGTAGTCTGTGGGAGAGAAATGCGAGCTCAATTTCTGATCTTTTCTATGCTTGACTATGATGTTGTACTTGGTATGGACTAGTTAAGTCAGTAGCAAGCGACTCTTGATTGTCGGCTTGGAAGGGTTATATTTAGACCGCCTGGACATCCAGAATTTGAGTTTCTTCGAGGAGCAGTAGAGCAAGGAGTTCAGCCTACTCTTGGGGTACTATCTGTAGAAGGGGAGACAGGTTACCCAAGAGTCATATCAGAATTTGTGGATGTATTTCCTGATGATCTTCCAGGTTTACCACCTGATCTGGAAATAGAATTCACAATAGACTTAACTCCAGGAGCAGAGCCTATCACTTCATCAGTTTATCGGCTAGCACCTAAGGAGTTAGTGGAGTTGAAAGAACAGGTTGACGATCTTCTGGAGAAGGGTTTCATTCGTCCCAGTGTTTCACCTTGGGGAGCACCCGTATTATTTGTGCAGAAGAAGGATGGAACAGTACGGTTATGCATTGACTACAGAGCATTGAATGCTGTGACCATCAAGAACAGGTATCCCTTGCCACGCATTGATGATCTATTCGATCAATTGAGTGGTGCAAGGGTATTCTCGAAGATTGACCTTCGATCCGGCTATCATCAGATCAAAGTAAGGAAGGAAGATATACCGAAGACAGCTTTCAGGACCAAGTATGGACATTATGAGTTCTTGGTAATGCCATTTGGTTTAACCAATGAGCCAGCAGTGTTTATGAGCTTAATGAACAAAGTCTTTCATCAGTTCTTGGATAAATTCGTGGTGGTGTTCATTGACGACATTCTCATATATTCCAAGAACCACGAAGAGCACGAGGAGCATCTCAGAATCGTGTTAGAGACCTTGAGACAGGAGAAGGTATATGCCAAACTCAGTAAGTGTGAGTTCTGTATGGACAAAGTACCTTTCTTGGGATATATCATCTCAAGAGAAGGACTTTCAGTGGATCCAGAGAAAGTTGCGGTAATAGAGACTTGGCCTACACCCACATCAGTTGCAGAGGTGAGAAGTTTTCTCGGACTCGCGGGATATTACCGAAGGTTTGTAGAAAATTTTTCGAGGATCGCAGAACCGATGACGAAGCTGACATGCAAAGACCAGGAGTTTATATGGACAGAAGACTGCCAGAAGGCCTTCGAAGAATTGAAGAAAAGATTAACAACAGCACCTATTTTGACTCTTCCTTCAGGGTCAGGAGGTTTTGTTGTTTACAGCGATGCATCAGGTAGCAGATTGGGATGTGCTTTGATGCAACATGGCAAAGTCATTGCTTATGCGTCGAGACAGTTGAAGGTACACGAGAAGAATTACCCAACACACGATCTGGAGTTAGCTGCAGTTATATTCGCATTGAAGATTTGGAGGCACTACCTTTATGGGGAGAAAGTAGACATCTTTACAGATCACAAAAGTCTGAAGTATGTATATACTCAGAAGGAGCTTAACATGAGGCAGAGGCATTGGCTTGAATTGATGGTAGATTTTGACATCGATCTGCAGTATCATCCGGGAAAGGCGAATGTTGTTGCAGATGCACTCAGCAGGAAGCCTACGGCTTATTTCTTGACGATGCAGCCCGAGTTATTGAGAGATCTACAGGAACTTCAGATAGAGGTCCTTTTACCAGGATAGAATGGCTTGATGGCTAATCTTAAAATTAAGTCATCACTCGTGGAGAAGATTAAGGAGGCATTGCCCACCGATGCTAGATTTAGAAGACTGAAAGAGAGGACAGAAGCAGGCATGCAGATAGGACTTCGCATACACGAAGACGGAACATTAAGATTTGGAAACCGCCTGTATGTTCCAAATAGAGAATTGAGACAGGAGTTAATGACGGAAGCACATAGCTCTATGTACTCTGTTCACCCAGGAGGAACCAAGATGTACCGAGACTTGAGACAGTATTGCTGGTGGCATGGAATGAAAAGAGAGATTGCAAGATTTGTGGCTAAATGCTTACTCTGCCAGCAAGTAAAGGCCGAGCATCAGAGGACTGCAGGTATGTTACAACCGCTTCCTATACCAGAATGGAAGTAGGAGCACATCACGATGGATTTTGTCACAAGATTTCCGAGGAGCCCCAACGAAAGAGACGCAGTATGGGTTATAGTGGATCAACTCACTAAATCGGCACACTTCTTGCCATTTAGAGTTGGACAGTCCACAGAGGTACTAGCCGACATGTATATACGACAAATTGTCAAATTACATGGAGTGCCGGTCAGAAATGTATCGGATCGAGATTCGAGATTTACCTCTCATTTTTGGAGAAGCATACAAGAGAGTCTGGGCACCAGACTCAACTTCAGCACGGCATACCACCCACAGACAGATGGCCAATCGGAGCGCACCATTCAGATATTGGAGGACATGTTACGATCATGTATGCTAGACTTCGGAGGATCTTGGGAAGATCATTTGCACTTAGTACAGTTCTCCTACAACAACAGTTATCAGACCAGCATTCAGATGGCACCATTCGAGGCATTATACGGAAGAAAGTGCAGATCGCCTATATGTTGGAGTGACGTTGGTGAACGTCAAATACTGGGTCCAGAATTGGTAACGCAGACAGTGGAAAAGGTAAAACAGATTCAGGATCATCTTCGAGCAGCTCAGGACAGACAGAAACATTAGGCAGATACGCACAGACGTCCCCTAAAGTTTAAAGAAGGAGAGCACGTGTTCTTAAGGATTTTGCCCACTCGTGGTACTATCAGATTCGGGAGCAGAGGCAAGTTGAGCCCAAGGTATATTGGGCCATTTGACATTCTAGAGTGCGTTGGTGAGGTGGTATATCGTCTTGCATTACCACTATCCTTAGAGGGAGTGCATGACGTATTCCACGTCTCCCAGCTGCGAAGGTACGTGACCGACCCAAGTCACATAGTCGATCCTTCAGAAATTGCAGTGGGCCCAAGCTTGAGATATAAAGAACAACCAGTTGGCATCCTCGACGTCAGTGAGAAGACATTGCGGGGACAGACAATCAGACTGGTTTGTGTAGCATGGAAACATCATTCCCCTGGAGAATCGACTTGGGAACGAGAAGATTGTATGCGCCAGCGTTACCCCCACCTATTTGAGGAGACAGTTGTAACCTAAGCAATCTTGTATTTCCATAACTCTTCCATTATAACTTATTCTTTGATTGCGAGGACGCAATCCTTTTAAGGAGGGAAGATTGTAAACACCCAAATTTTTAGAGAAATTTTTTAATACAATTTTCCCGTATTTTCGGTATTTTCTGGAATTTATAACGAAGGTAATTATGGGTTAAAGAATTTTAAGTGCTGCTAGATGGTGTTAAAATATTACGGAATTAAGATTTTGCGGTGTAAAATAGAAATTCGGACATGTGGAATTTTTCGGTGCATTTATTGGACACCGGAGGCGCATTTTAAGCCTTAAAACTATTGGGAGAGTGAACCCGACCCAAGTTGAACCAACCCTGTTTAGACCAAACCAAACCCAGCTTATTGGGTCGGGTCGGGTTGGATCCGAGCCAAACCCGACCCGGACCCAAACCCGCATGGGAACCCTAGAATTTCTCCGCCGGAAATTCCTATAGCAGCCCTATAAAGCTCCTCCTCGGTGTTCGTGCCTAGCTCTAACCTAAACCCTAAGTTCCCGTCGCCCTCGAGCTTCGCTATCGACGACCTAGCTGCTCCGCCCAGCAGCTGATCCGCTGCGCCCTGAACGACGCCGCCGCTCCCCATCACCCAGACCCCTCGTCGCTCGGATCCCGTCGATGATCCGTCGATCGACGCTGCCACTTCCCCCGATCTCCTCTACCTCGATGTTGCCGCCAGGCCATCGCACACCCCCAGCCCCGACTCACCTCCACCGCCTCGTAGATCATCCACGATCGTCCCCTCCGGCGACTCAGCAGTCCGTCGACCGCTGCCCCTCGAGCACGGGTCCCCTCTCTCCTCCCTGGCCGACCTCGACGTTTTCCCGTCCCCGTCGACACCGGTCAGCCCTCGGCGCCGCCGCCCTAGCCCGACCTCGACGACCCCGCTGCCGAGTCAGGACCCTAGCGCGGACACTCGGTAGACGCGAGGACACGACCAGGACACAAGTGAATCTCGGACACGTGGAAACTCAGATTTTGGAGCTCGGTTCAGGTACCGTTTTCTCCCACATCGTAACTCCGATTTCAATTCTGTCAGTTGCTACACGTAGACTGTATAACCCTCTCGGTGCCCGTGCAACCCGCTCGGTGCATCGCGTCCTGTGGTGATCGCATACCGCGATCCAAAAACAGGAAAAATAATGCCCAGTTTTACCCCGGAACTGAGTGCGCCCCGCCAAACGGGACGACTTGGTTGTACGCGGTCTTTACCGAAATGTGCGTGACGTTGTTACGGTCGTGTGGGATTTCGTAGAAGTCGATTAGGAGGTGCGTGCACCCCGGAATCAACGCGTATCCGCGAACAACATCCCGTATTTGACCCTTCTGGAAAATGCTGTAACTTTGTATACACACGTCGGATCGAGACGAAACTTACGCCATCGGACTCGTAGCAATACGCTGGTCCTGTGACCCAAGTTTGGGTCGATTATGAGAACGTTGATAAAATCGCGTATCGTGGGCCCTATAGGCTCCACTCGACGTACGATTTTGTGATCGGCTCATCGGAATCCAATTCTGGAAGTTCCGTTGGGTTCGTATCATCGCTTCTGACTTATAGATACTGAGTTTGATGAATTTGGAGACCTTTGACCCTGACCCGCTTTTCGGTGCAAAGTGGCCTACATGTGGACCCCGCTTTGGCCCAAAAATGACCTTTTTTCCCCTGTGCCCAAATTGGACGTAAGGACAGGCATTTCTAGCTATTTAACATCTTCTGAGACTATTGGTGATGTTTATTACAGCTTTTGAAGTAGTACCTACCGGATCCACCGATACAGGGACAGTTGTTGGTATTCGGACATCAGGCAAGTGTACCTTGCCAAACTTTGCAGTCTATATATATATATTTTCTTATTTTATTATGTTCCTGTGCATGCTCAACCTAGGACCGTGTGACGTACTTAGCGTCCGATTATCAGTCGGGTGCCAACACTGTACGCAGTGTTGGGTACTGTCATTTAGAGATGGACTTTCGTGACACTTGTTATTCTCGTACTTGTCTTATCAAGTACCATACGACCCAGGACACTTGACACTGTTCATGAGACAGGATATTCTCGAGATATTTGTGATAATTTTGTATAGGATACAGGACTTGACAGAGATACTATATGCTTAGATACATATGACTTGTTGCATTAGTGATGATCCCGCTTGACATGGACATGAGACGTTATGGTCATGATATGCGTGGTTACATTGGGTGGGGAGAGTCACACAGGCTACAGGCTATTTTATATATATATACTACTACTATTGTGAGGCCGTAGACTCTCGTAGCAGAGCTAGGCACATTACGTGTTATTACCACTACCGGCTCCCCGACACAGAGCTTGTAGTGGCTCAGCCTGAGTACTCGTGCTGCTCTCACTTGCATTTCACTTAGATGGTTACTTACTTGCCCTATTTATTCTATTTATTTTTTGCACTGCATTTATTTTGGCATGAGCTTTCTTGTACCTTGCTATGTCCCCTGAGAACCTGGATCCGAATTATGTCCCCAGGATTTGAGGACGAGATCTATCCCGAGATATACGGGACCGGAGCAGGAGCTGATCCAGGAGCTGTACCGCCATCCGAGGACGAGGTGTTAGCCGAAGACTTCTCCTGAGCATCCATGTTCATGCTCAGTATTTTTACTTATTTCCGTCATTTATTTCTGGTCTTCTGAACCATTGTATTAGATATTTATCGGGTTGTTTCCCGAAGCATTTTGCGAGACTGGTTGATGTATTACATTCTTTATTTATTCTGTGGATCATGTTTTATTTCTGGTGTGGATGAGATTAGTTGGGCCATGATTGTCGTAGACTTGTTATTTTACAGCTTAAGTATGCCCGGGTGGATCCATTAAATTGGGTTGTCCATTGGTGCGTACTGCTGGCCATTATCATGCGTCTGGTCCTACGGTATTTTGGGACTGGGGCGTGACAATATTCCTCCTTGAATTCTTGAATTTGTTCTTCTCGATACTCAGCTTGATCCATTTGATTAATTATTTCTCTGTTCCTTCCCGTCCTGTTCTTGATTTCTTTTGTCCCTTTCTTCTAGGGCTTCCCATCTTCGGTTACCGAAGCATCAGGGGCATCGAGACGACCATTAGGTCCAGGCGAGATGGGACAGCAGCGTGAGGTAGTGTTTATCCAGGACCATGTTTGGATCGAGCCAGTAGTTGGGCCTCCAGGTGAGACAGTGGCAAAAAATATTGAGCAACCTGCTCCAGTTAGATTCTGGCTTTATTAGAGATCATCAGGGGGATGATGGCCGCACAACATCATCAGATGGCGGTACAGCAACATCAACAACTCCAGCTGAAGGAACATAATGTATTATCGAACCAGGGGTTGCAAATGACTTTAGAAAGAGGCAGAAGGATAGATTCGGGGGCGTCAGTTAGATTCTATCGACTTAACCCCTGGTACTTTGATGGTACGAAGGATGCTATCATGGCAAACGATTGGCTTCAGGATATTAAAGTTATTCTGGCGGCGGCCAAAGTTCCAGCTGAGGAACAGGTTAACCAAGTTCAGTTGCAACTTCAGGATCTCGTCAGGGATTGGTGGGCGGTAGAGAAGGTCGGCTTGAGGCAGCCTATTTCTTGGAATGATTTTAGGATTCAGTTTAGAATGAAGTATTTTGAAGTCGTTTCACAGTTTGAATTGCAGCAAAGGTTTATTAACCTCAAGTAGTCTGGTAGAACAGTAGACAGCTATGTAGCAGAATTTAACTGACTGGGTAAATTTGCACTAACAATCGTTGCAACAGAGCCAGATAGGGCAATGATGTTCCAGCAAGGACTTTATCTGGAAATTTTACAATTGGTAGAGGGACACAACTACCAGACTTTTAATGACGTATTAGTGGCAGCCAGGAGGCACGAACTAACTTTTCAAAGGATGACATCGAGGACAGAAGGCCAGAAAAGGTCTCATGCACAGAGCATTGGAGGAGCATCGCCTCGAACGTTAGCACCATCTTATGGCATTCGTATTTGTGACATAGCACCGCATAGAGTGATATTTTCAACAATAACGGCACCAGCTCGACAACAGCAGCTGAGGCACCAGCACTAACAGAGCCAGTCAGCATCAACATGCTGTACATATTATGGCAAGGGAGGCCATACTAGAAGTGATTATAGGGCAGCAAATGGGTTGTGTCTGAGATGTGGTATCCCCGATCATAGGATTTCTACATGCCCATTGATGTAGAGGTCAGGGGGACCAGCACCTCAGTTCCTCGCATTGCCATCACCAAGGGCAATGCAGTACGGAGAGCTAGCATTGGCGGTGAGGTCGTTAGCTCAGCGATCGTTATCGACGCAGGCTCAGATGTATAGGCAGCATCAACATTAATACCAGTACCAACAGCAGCAAGGATAGCAGAGACCACGACAATGCCACTAGGGAAGGCAACAACAAGGAGCTCGACAAGGCCAAGGGCAGGCATTCACCTTGTCTTTGGAGGAGGCTTTGGCATCAGGTGACATGGTGGCAGGATATATTTCTGTCCATTTTTTCCTGCTATTGCATTAATTGATTCAGGAGCTTCACATTCATTTGTATCTGCACATACGTATTAGATTGGAGTTTGAGACATTGTCAGAGCGGCTAAATATACTCACTGGTAATGGTCTTGTAGAAGTTAATAGGGTGTACCTAGACTGTCCAGTCGTAGTGTGTGACCACCTATTACCTGCGAAGTTGATTGAATTCCCTATGCATAACTTCGACGTTATATTGGGCATGGACTTGGTAAGAGACAGTCATGCTATGATAGATTGTCATAGGGATAGAGTATTATTTCGTATCCCTGGTTTGAAAGAGTACGTGCTCGTGAGGTCTATGAGAGGCCAGCTAGAAGAATGAGTCACGACGGTAGCAACGGAAGGAGAATCGATAATCAAGATAGTTGACCAATTCATGAATGTCTTTCTCAAAGAACTTCCAGGGTTGCCTCTGGTTCGAGAGGTAGAGTTTAGTATAGAGTTAATGCTATAAACGAAGCCTATATCTCATAAGGTTTATCAGATGTCACTTTTTGAACTTAACTAGTTGTATCAATATATTGAAGAGTTGAAGGCAAACAAATTTATTCATACTAGCGGGTCACCATAGGGAGCCCCAGTAGTATTAGTGAAGAAGAAGGATGGATTGACCCGACTATGTATTAACTATAGATAGTTGAATGCTATAGATAGTTGAATGCAGTGACAATAAAGAACAAGTATCCCTTGCCTAGGATTGATGACCTGTTTGATCAGTTGAGTGAAGCCAGAGTATTCTCTAAGATTGATCTACGAACTAGATATCATCAGGTGTGAGTACGGGAAGAAGACATACCAAAGACAGCATTTAGGTCATGATATGGACATTATGAGTTCTTAGTGATGCCATTCGGATTGACTAATGCACTAGTAGTGTTTATGGATTTGATAAACCATATCTTCATACCCGATTTAGACCAGTTTATGGTAGTGTTTAACAATAACATCCTGGTGTACTCCTATAATAAAGAAGAACATGAAGAGCATCTCAGGAAGGTGTTGCAGACTTTGAGGTAGCACCAGTTGTATGCAAAACTTAGCAAGTACGAGTTCTGGTTAGATAATATTTCATTTTTGGAACACATCATCTCGGGAGCAGGAGTATCAGTGGATCCCAAGAAAGTTGAAGCGGTAGAGAATTGGCCAGTTCCGAAGATCGTGGCTGATGTGTACAGTTTTCTAAGATTAGCAGGGTACTATAGGAGGTTTGTGTCATATTTTGCAAGGATCTCTGTACCAATGACCCGGTTGACTCGAAAGGACGTTAAGTTTGTTTGGTCAGCGGAATGTCAGCCAGCTTTTGAAGAACTGAAGGAAATATTGATCTCGGCACCGATCCTGACACTTCCAGCAGAATCAGGAGGGTTCACAATATATTATGATGCATGAGGGAAGGGTCTTTGATGTATTTTGATGCAGCACGGGAGAGTTATAACATATGCACCACGTCAGCTTTGGGATCACAAAAAAATTATCCGACTCACGACTTAGAGTTGGCAGTAGTGGTATTTGCGCTCAAGTTGTGGAGGTATTACTTGTATAGTGAATGGATAGAAATATTTACAAACCATAAGAGTTTAAAATACCTATTCACCCAGAAGGATTTGAAGATGAGGTAGAGGAGATGGCTGGAATTGCTGAATGATTATGACGTAGAACTTTAATATCATTCGGGCAAAGCTAATGTAGTAGCAGATGCTCTTAGTGTTTCCACAAGATTAGGGAGTCTTGGCTAGTTTACAGATATAGTCTACTTTGGTAGACAGGATCAAGGAAGCTCAGGCCAGAGATTCGCGGATCCAGGAGTTACGAGTAGAATGCGAGTTAGGACTCAGGAAAGAGTTAACTATTCACAATAATGGGATATTGAGGTTTGGAACTCGTCTCTGTGTACCGAGTGGGGATATACGATAAGAGATTATTACTAAGGCCCACAATTCCTAGTATTATATGCATTCTGGCGGCACGAAGATGTACCAAGATATTAAACAACACTTCTGGTAGAACGGGATAAAGTGAGAGATAGCATATTTTGTATCCTGATGCCTGATATGTCAACAAGTGAAGGTAGAGCAGCAGAGGCCGGCAAGATTGATACACCCGCTCCCCATTCCAGAGTAGAAATGGGAGCATGTTACTATGGACTTTGTGATCGGTTTACCTAGACCTCCGACCGGACAAGATGCAGCTTGGGTGATAGTAGATCGTTTCACTAAAGTGGCACATTTCCTTCCATTCAGAATTGGACAGTCTACAAAATAATTGGCAAATATGTATATGAGGGAGATTGTGAGGCAATATGGTGTACCAGTGAGGATAGTGTCAAACCAAGATTCGAGGTTCACTTCTCATTTTTGGAAGAGTTTGCATTAGAGATTGGGTACTAAGTTGAAATTTAGTACGACATATCACCTTCAGACAGATGGGCAGTCCGAGAGAACTATCCAGACCTTAGAGGATATGTTACGAGCCTGTACCCTAGACCTTGGTGGATCATGGGAGAAACACATGCACTTGGTAGAATTCTCCTATAACAATAGTTATTAGGCCATCATCTAGATGGCACATTTTGAGGCATTATATGAAAGAAAGTGCAGGTCACCGTCAGCTTGGGATGACATTAGTGAGAGAAAGATATTGGGCCCAGAAATGATTACTCAGACTGTAAAAGTTGTCAAGTAGGTCAGAGAGCGGCTGCGAGTTGTATAGGATCGATATCGCCATTGGGCAAATCAACATCGTAGACCTCTAGAGTTTTGTGTCGATGACCACGTATTTTTACGGACTTTGCCCACCCATATAGTCATTAGATTCAGGCTTCGCAGAAAGCTTAGTCCACGATACGTTAGGCCATTTGACATTCTCGAGTGGATAGGGGATGTTGCTTATCATTTTGCCCTTCCGCCTTCGCTTCGTGAGGTGCATAACGTGTTTCATGTATCTCATTTGCGTAGGTATATCCTGACCCAAGCCATATCCTCGACCATTCTGAGCTAGTTGTGGGTACCTACTTGTCCTACGAGGAACAGCCCATGTCCATTTTGGACCGAAGAGAGAAGGTACTCAAGAACCAAAATATTTGCCTTGTTTGTGTCGCTTGGGGACACCACTCTTTGGGGGAGTCAACGTGGGAACGCGAGGATGATATTAGATCTCGGTATCCACACTTATTTGACTCGTAAGGTATATTTATTTATATGCCTTTTCCAATTCTGTGATCATTGATCACCTTGTTAGAGTGCTATTAATATTGCTATGTGTATATTATTTGGTTTGCTTGTATATGCCTGTGATTGCTTGTAGCTAGATGTGCTTGTCCTGATGTCTCTAGTTGCTTTAGTCCTAAAATTTTGAGGATAATTTTTCTAAGGTGAGAAAAGATATCACTCCCATATCCCGTATACTTGGAATATACTCAAGTTGGCCCACTTTTGATATTGTTTTCATTTTTGGCGCACTTTGGGTATACTTCAAGTGCATAGTTGAATGGAAGCTTGGCGCACATTGGCTAATATTGATGGTGTGGTAGTGGTAGGTAGGGTGTGTGGCTTAGATTTGTTGGAGAGATCCGACGGTTCACTATCAACCCCTTGTCTACATATATCCTTGTTCTTGTTCTCTCTCCTCACTTGTTCATTTATCTTGTTTTGCTCCTGGTTTTCTTCATAGACAAGTACATCTTACAAATATGAAGAAACATGATCTAATATAGTTTTATTCTTAGTATTTTTTGTTGTAATTAGTTTCTAGTAGTGTTCTGATTATAGTTAGTTCTTGGAGTTTTCATATTTGAGGTGGTTAATGGTTTTATCTTGATTTTATTATGAAAATTTTCAGGAATATATTTTCCTAGAGAATGATCCCCTAAAAATGAGATATTTTCAAAAGATATTGTTTTCTGGTTTCGAGCTTGGATTTTCCTTTGAATATTCTTGTTGCTTGAGGAATGGAGCACTGTCATAGTCTCGAGCTTGAGCTCTGAGTGCATCAATGGTGGGTCAGTTGGAGAAGACGAATAATGACAAGAAGTACACAGGAGGGTTTGCACTATGGGCACATATTGAATGTGACCCGCATTCCATACTCGTGCGTACTTTAAGTGTATTGCCAATTTCTTCCAAAAATATGTCAAGGGGATGAATTTTTGAAAAATCCTTCTTGGCGCACTTTTGGAAGATTTTAGCCTCTGGCGCACAACTGATGTATTATCGAACGAACCATGCAAAAGCATACCAGTATACTTTTTAGCACACTTTTGACCAACTTCCTCCTTTGCGCACTTTTATCCAAATCAGCAAACCGACGCACAATTAACATATTGTGCATTAACTATCAAAAGTGAGTCGCTCTTATACACACAACCCTTGGCGCATTTTCTGGATGCTCAACGATTACTTTTGATGGATTAATAACCCGGCGCACTTGTTAACTCTTAGCACACTCTTGCTCGGTTTAACCTCGATAAGCTAGCCTTGACTTTGGCACGTCTTGATTCTCGAGGCCCTCGACGGTTGCCTGGGACTTGTATTTTGTCTTGTAGTTGTTTTGCACTTGCTTAGTGCGCCACTTCTCTTACTTTTAATTCTTGCTTTGTGAGCCAGTTTGCTTGCATGTGTAGAATCTACCTATTCTTGTAATTCTTGATTTGTGCGCCACATCTTCCTGCTGCTCTATTATCGATTTATGCATCATGTTATAGACTTTTTGTGCCATGACTTCTATGTCCTAGTGTTATAGGTTTGTGCATCATATAGTTGCTTTCTCGCACATAGTCTGCTACTATTCCTGACTAGCGTATATTTAGCACTTGCAAAGTGCGCCGACCCATGACTTTTTGTGATTGATTGTGCATGAATGGGTCCTGTTGTGCATTTGATACCTATTCTAGATTAGTTGAGGTTGACCATGATTGATGATCTATGATACCAGAATTTAAGAAATTGATGAGGCATTTTGACCATGACTCGATCATATGAGATATAAGATTCCTAATTAATTGTGACTCCTGACTTGATCAAACATTATTCTTATGACCAACTGATAGGTTTGGTATCCTGACTTAGTTATTGTATTCGTGCCGATACACTTGTCATGCTTGCCTGTTTATAAAGGCTACATTATACACTGAGTGTGGGACATTGGAAAACATGTACACTAAATATGACATGATGATTCTTGCTTGATGCATAATATTATATTCCTGAATTCTTGGCAAAAATAATAATAGGTCAGAACCATAGTGTGGCTAGGATATTGCTGGTTTGAATATTGCATCTATATTTGGGTGGATCCAGACTTGACTCCTTATATTAAATAAATTTGTATCAACTGTGCCCGTACTTTGTACGACATTATTAAGTTAAATATTCCTGTGGCCACAACAGGAAATTCTATATCACTGAAGGGTTAATTAGGTAACATAAAAGCTGATTAGAATATGGGGAGGGAACGACATCCCAAGATCGTGCTTGATGGGCCGTCCCGTAATAATTTTTATAGCATGCAAGGCTGGCCACTATAGATATTGTATATCATCCGCATGTAGTAGAGTGCAATATTTGACCTGTTTATATTTAAGACTGAGCCAATATTTTTCCTATAGGAAGGTTAGAACTATTACTAATTTATCAATGCGGTGGCCCTACGGGGAACTGGTGCGATTATGATTTCCTACTTGTATAGTATTGGCTCGGTTAGCACTGCACGACATGGCATAATCTGAGGATGCTTATTATTATTATATCTGGGATAACCCCAGACTCCACATAATAAACCGTAACATTGTTTGGCCATTCTAACCTGAGTTGGTTGTGATTATAATTTTGCTAGTAGCATTAGGGACATGGACCGTCATAGTATAGTGTTCAACTTCTGTCATAGTATAGTGTTCAACTTCTGTCCTTGTTTATCAATGCGGTGGCCCTACGGGGAACTGGTGCGATTATGATTTCCTACTTGTATAGTATTGGCTCGGTTAGCACTGCACGACATGGCACAATCTGAGGATGCTTATTATTATTATATCTGGGATAACCCCAGACTCCACATAACAAACCGTAACATTGTTTGGCCATTCTAACCTGAGTTGGTTGTGATTATAATTTTGCTAGTAGCATTAGGGACATGGACCGTCATAGTATAGTGTTCAACTTCTGTCCTTGTTTGGTTGGGGAGTTGAATCATTATGCTATGATAGAATATGGACCGAACTACGACACAAAATTTTAGCTTGACCATAATTATGGGACCTACCTTATCTTAGGTGTCATGGCATTTTCTGTCCTTGTTTGGTGAAGGAGTGCCACGTTATCCCAAAGATGGGGCACATGCCAATAATTCTTGGCTCTTACACTATATGCTTGATCTGGTTTTTGCGCAACTAGAATTTGGCCAAATAGTGACGTTCTTAACGACGATAAAATCAAACGTCGTTAAATTATAAGAATTTAGCGACGTTACTATAAAATATCATAATACATCGCTGTGAGCGACGTTTGGTGACATCTAGCAACTACCATTAGTAATACGGAAACAAACACCGCCGGGCGTCGCTAATTTTTTAATTACAACGATGTTTAACGACGTCATGTCGTTTATGTCAAAGTATTTTAAAACAAATTTATGTCGCAGTATTCTTGTAGTTTTGTTTCTTTATTCGTGCTTTCTTTATGGTACTTGCTATTTGGGGTCTAACCTCACTTGTTTTTATGGCCAGGTTTATATCTAGCACCAGAGGATCCAGCTTATCCCCCTTACGATGACGTGCACCAGACGGATGGTCGCTGAAAGGCATGAGTGGGTTTCTTGATCACTGCTTGTCTTGTATATTCTACTCTTTTGGGCGTTTAGCCATCGACACTTATTAGCCAGCTTGTATGGATATCAGTTACTTTTTACATAACTGTATTATAATCAGACTGTAACTGATCTCGGTTGTATAACTATTAACATTCTGCTAGCCTAATATTTTGATGGCTAGATCTCTAGAATATTCTGATGGAGCATTTGGGATGCCTTACGGCTTTATCTCACATGTTCTATGTTGTTGTTACTTTCTTGAATGATTGAGACATAGTTATTCTGAGACCCTAGGAGACTTGATTATAGCATACACCCCCTTGTCTTTCTACAACCGTGACCGCCGTATGACGTTCTATACCTTGTACGAAGGAGCTGGCCATGTCCATCTCTGTATTCCGGTACTGGGGCGTGATAGTGTCCTTGTGTCATAATAGCAATAGTCTAGCATGGAATATCCAATGAAGGTAGATAACCTAGTATAGTAGTGACTAGTGTCAATGTTAAGGTATAAGTGAGATACCTATATATATATATATATATACACACACACACACACACACCTATTCCTATAGGATATGACCAAGAAACCTAGAAATAGCTTGATAATTGTTAATATAACTATATAGGCCAACTAGGTAGATATTGGGAAACCCAAAAATAGGTAATTACCTAGTTTACCCAATTTGACCTAGAATTGACCTAGAAACCTCAAAACCAAATAGTTAAATTATTTTGTTTCCTTTTCATTTATTGACACTGTAATTCATAATTAGGTCTTGTACTCTAGTTCGGACATTGAATTGGTATTTTCAGCTCAGGACGACATACAAGTATATTCTCTAATAGTTTTTTTTACTTGATATTTTCTATGATATATGTTATAGTATTATTTTACTTCATTCCTGACATGATGGATACACAGATTGGTATTATATGGATTCATTGTCATGAGATATGTAGTTTCGGGCCTATTAACTTTTCTAGACTAATGTATTACTGAACTAATGTATTTACTGGCCTATTGACTATTCTGGACTATTATGATACTTCGTGTCGGGACCTAGATCCATAAGTACTAGTCGTGCTAAAAAATACCTAGGAGATGTGTGAACTATATTTTCTATCCCATGGTCTTACTGGAATAATAGCAGCAACGCACGACACGTGTGGTTTGCCAGATTTTACCCCTTAGCCGTTCACATGTCGACTTGGTATTTCAATACACTTAGATAGGCAGTCGTACTAGTTAATTTTACTCTATACTTCCTGGATACATTCATACATTGATATGCTTACTGGATTTTACATGTTTGTCCTATCTTTACTGCCATACTTAGCTGTTCACTTCATTTACTTACTCTTGCTTCTATACTTATCATTTTTGCCCTATTTTGTTGTACTATGTTCCTATGCTTATATGTTCATCATGTAATACATTATTATTACTGTTTTATAGTCTTTATCATGTATTGGAACTGTTATTGGGTTGTACTCGTTCAATCCCGACTAATAATATTTTTAGGGAATTGATTGGAGGACTGGTATCGTATATATTATGGACCCCAGGAGGATGTAGCAGCATAGTTGGACCCTGTAGCTCAGGAGTAGTTTGGAGTGATTGTCGGAAGGTCTAGCCAGAGTTACTTAGTTATCTTAATCTTTTTCTAGCATTTTGATTACTGGATCTGTCTTCGGATACTTTTGAGATTACTTGGATGTTATATTTGAATTTTGGACTTCTTGTTGTTTGTCTAAACTTGTTAGAACTTGTGACTTTGCCTACCAAAATAACACATATTAGCGACGTCAAAAAATAGTCGCTAATATGTAAATAAATATTGCTAAAATTAATTCGCGACATTTTTGCGTGGTCTCATATTTCATGGTTGTTGACAACAAAAATGTCATTATTCGTCACTATGGAGACATATATTTGCGATGAGCTGACATCGTAAATTATTTTGACGTTGGTAAATTAGCGACGTAGCTGTTTGTAGCTAAATGTTGCCACATTAGCGATATTATGAGAGACGTTTTGCTACAATAATGCTGACAAACCATTGTACCGACGTTGGTAAAGTAGCGACGTATTAGCGATGTCCATAGTACCGTTTAGCAAAGTCCGGATACATGTTAGCGATGTAACGTTATGTTGCTACACGTCGCATAACGTCGCTAAAATATAAAAAATTAAAAAAAAGAATACAGTTTATACAATATTTTCCAGCAAAACTCTAGTTGCAGTTATAAAATCACAGTTTATATAAATAGACTAGGAGCAACCCTCCGTAAATTCTCTGGGTTCGCTGACCCCTTCGGTGGAACAACACCAGTAAACTCACATATAATTAATATGAATAATAAACTAAACTCACATTGAAAGAAATCTATAAACTTATATTACACTAAATTCATCCCAAGAAGTAGATAAATGAATTTAAAATAAGTGTCACATGCGTCTCAGAGTGTAATAAAAAGTATGAAATAAATACATCAAAGACCCAAAAATGGGCCAATACATACATACAAACACACTAATAATGTCCAAACAAGGACTACTGCTGATCAGGATGAGCACCGCCACGTATCTGGGATAGAAGAAACTCATACTACTCCTATGAAAGCGCCACCGATGCCGATGAAGGAGGTAGTATAATCGTTGGAGTCGGTGTCGACTTTCTTGCACCTGTAGGCCTTCCTGTACCAGTTGCCTTGTAGCGATCAGCACCATAAAATCTGTACACATCTTTATACTTGTCATTTTTGTAGTACAACATGCACCCGTTGCGACATGTATCAATTTTCTAGTATCCCATCCAGAGTGATCTCTCCATTCTCTTAGATCGATAAAAGTCTGTAGGTAACTTAGCACCCACCAGCAAGAACTCTATAATAAAATCCATCAGCCGGTTATAGTATTCTTGCGACATGTTAAAATTAGACTTGATGCTTAACAGTCTTGTAACCACCTCCAACGGTGAATAATCCTCACAATCATGATATAATATATTCCTTACATTCTCCAGTAACTCCATAAACTTTGCAGCATCGGCATTCGATGCCTCATCAGCTGCATCATAATTTTCTAAATCAAAACTAGGCCCCCAGTGTCGAAAACCATATTCACCCACCTGTCGTCGTAATCAGCATGGTCGTAGACACCCATATACGGCTCCACATAAGGCTCTGGCTTCGATGCTAAAAGCACAAGTTCTCCATGTGAGGTCCACTGATAATAATTCGACGTAAAATCCTTCGAGTACAAATGATATATCATATTCACTTCTAGATGATATTTCAAGTTGCGATATCTCACACACGAACACATAATTTTGGTACTATCCATGAACTAAGGGAACGCCTTGGCAAACTACAGGAACTGCTCTACCCCATGTATGAATTTATCCCGCACATCGCACATATTATCAGGATGATGGTTGTACATCCAATCACGATGTTATAGGTAGTAATTCATATCCATATTTAGATACTTCTGCAAAGATGGATACACATTTTTAAGTATATTGTTCAAATTGATGTAAAGATGCATACACATCTTCATCAAAGTAACAACTCCTATTAATGTGTGAGTATCCATATCGTGATTCGTGAGTATCCATATAATAAGTAAATACATAAGCTTGATATTGATTTCCAAACCTAGTAGATATGTTGACAACTTTGATTTGAAGATATGGGTGTCGTCACGTATTCCTTATGAGCCATTCTCTGAAAAGAATATTTACTTCTAGAAGCCTTTGGAGGCTATTAGAGTTCTACCAGAAAAATCTAAGAATGAAAGATTGAGAGGCCTTTCTCACCACAATTTTTTTTAGATATTTAGGTCATTTCATTCTTAGCTATTTCTGGTAGAACTGTTATAGCCTTCGAAAGGCTTGCAGAAGTAATTTTTTTTCCAGAGATATGGCTCACAAGGAACACGTGGACACTCATATACTCATGATACCCTAGGATACTCAAAACTTATTAAATAGGATACTCACTCATGTATTACTGATTCACCATAAACAAACAATCTCCTTCTAGTTATGATACCTTACCGCCCTTCTTTGACTACGATCACAACTATTCAAAACTTATTAAATAGGTATAACATAAAACAAGACTTTGAAACCTAGTACACATGTGGACAACTCTGATTTTAAACCCATTAAATGGACGGCTCAGAATAGTACCAAACCTCTACAAGCATAATTTTTGCAAAAATATACCTATTTAATAAGACGTTGGCAAAAATTTGCTCTTCGAAGAAGGAGACACTGTCACGCCCCAATTTCGTGGAATCGATAGTCGCCCCCCGGGCATAAAGCCGTACGGCCTAGGTTGCGCACCGCACAAGGCTAACGTATTTTGCATGGCGAGCAAATATTCAGAGTTCGCAGGCATATTGAAACACAAAGTTGATGCATGAAAAAGTTCTCTTTATTGATAATGAACATCTATTACAAACTCTTGAACGAGTCATAAGGTTGCCGCGCGGGCTTACAAAAGTTGACACAAAATAAGATAGTTGTCCTGTACATTACATCATTTACTAAAAATTCAAAATAAGAGACCTCTCGGGGAGACAATGGCTTTCTCTCGGAGCTGCATTGAGTTTAGGTTGCTAGCTCCTTGCTTCAAAATGCTTCAAGGATGGTACGCTCAGGACGCGCCTACAGTTGGACTGGATTGGGGAATGACTTCGGCTCCTCGCTCGGATCTCCTTAGCGCGGGGAACCTGTTTCAACGAGGGTCAGTACATCGAAACGTACTGGTGAAGGCAAGCTAACCCAACTATACCAATCAACACGTTGTTTAAATAAAGCATGCATATTATTTGTGATCTTTATTTCTTGCCTTAATTTATTTTACAAGCAAGCAGTATATAGGAATTTCTGAAATGAACTTGCCACTGTTCGGTGACATTTACCTGCCCATCTGAACCACCTGCATAATACTTACCATATCCTTCCCTGCCACGAAGACACAAGTTAGATTTGCACAGGTTTAAATATACGAAGGGATCACTGGCATAATGCCACGAAGGGACGAGTTATAGTCTCGAGACAAGAATAATATGCAATATAGGTGGCGAGCCCCACTACATAACACTTTGCCCCCTAACATACGACTATACATAATGTTCCGTCCGGATCGAATCGGTCCTAGTGCCCCGGTGACCGTCCGCGAAAACCATAAAACCTTGTGCACAAGCTGTCCGTGATAAAATGGCATCTATTAAGTTTTATATCAATTCATGCAAATTTAGGACATATGAGCAAGATACAAGTTCCATAGCATAAACAGTTTTGCATAGTCTTTTTGATCAATATATCGCATAGCAAAGTGTGTTCTATATGCATAGCACAATTTATAGAAGAAGTATACATTCTAACTAAAATTGGAGCATATGATGAACATTTTAAACGAACAAGCAAGAACAAAAGGTTGTATAGTGTAAACCCCCACCCCCGATTTTTAATATTTCATCTAGTTTATAGTATATAGTTAATTATGATTATTAATTATATAAATATATATTTATGTTTTATATATATATATATATATATATATAGTAGTGATACTCTTAGACATTTTATGGTGTGAATATTGTTGGACTAGGTCAACCTAGTTTAGTTGGACTAGTTGATAGAATAGGCTAGAAAAACTCAACCAAACCAAACCTGATTGACCCCAAACTTGGTCCACACATACTTGGGTGTATTTAGACCCAACCCAAGCCTTTTGGGACCACTTTTGGTGCACCAAACCACTTATGAACAGCAACAACAAGCTGTGAGGCTGCTCACGGCCAGGATGAGGTCCTCCTTACTCATGTAGTTGCATAACTACCTCCCCACTCTTTCAATCTCTCCTAATATTAAGCCCACAACTTTCCACCTCCATTACCTACAACCACACTCTTTTCCTTCTTATTTCTTCTCATTTTTCTCATTTTCTCTCTCAAACACCTCCAAAGTTGTCATTCCCCAATCCCAAAATATAAAGGAATAGACACGTGACAACGGCCATCTGATACAATCTAGGATAGATTTTCTAATTTAATGGATCCATCTAGATGTACTACGCTATAAAAGTACTATAGTCAACGAATAACTACACAAGTAATAAGTAGAAATCTAATCTCATCCACAATAATATAAGGAAGGTAAAATATATACAAGACAGATAACACAGAGAGTCTGAAATACAGAGTACAATTGAATAGAGTATGGTGGAAACAAACCCCATAATACGATATTGAAAATGAAATTCTTAAAGTAAATACTATAAACTGAGAGATGCTAGACTCGAGTATCTGCTAACTAGATAAGGTACTCCAGTCCAAGGCAGCAATCTACTACAAGTCAAGGAAACTCCTCTGGAAGCACCTCGAGATCCTTAGCAACAAATCTGGTCTCTAGTCCTGGCCCATACACAGTCAAATACAAATGCTCGTCAGGATCTGGAAAGAAACCAGGTCCTTGGAGGGACGTAAAAAGATACAAATAATACATACCAAAACGTAAATACAATGTAAACATAAAAGCAAACTAACCAAGTGAATGCAATTTGAAGACAACCTTGGTGCGTATAGGTAGGTAAAGGTAAGTATCTAGCATAGTTGCAAACTAGATGTAGATGCCAGAAATATATATGCTACCATATATCAACAATCGATATAGCGTATAGCTAGCGACCATCGCCTAATATACCGACTAACATACATGCCCATAACCGGGTAACTATGATCCCATAACCGGTAACCATGATCCCATAACCGGATAACTATGAGGCTCATACCATCCGTAGTTTCCTTCAAAATCTACGACAGACAATTGTCTTTCCTATATGCCTACTAATTGTCTTCTCCGTCCAATGCCAATGTACAAGTCACGAATATGACGTAGACATCTCATAACTATAATGCAAGTCATATTTAAACTAGAATTAAATCAACTATGCTATATACTGACACACGTTCTACTCGTACTGGTAGTTAATCGAGTATGTAGATCGTGTCCTAACTTTAACTCACTCTGTGAAGTAAAATGATACGTGTCAAGGCATTGGGAGATATAATGATAACTCCACAACTTTATGTGCGTCCACTAAAAACTATGCGATACACAAGACCAAACATTGACGCCTTCGTCGACTGCACCTGAGGCATTCTTAGACGTGCACAACTATATTATATTCAGAGATGAAGCATATGAATAATAATTAAGTTTAAACAGTAAAACAAGGTAATGTATACTTTCTAAGAACACCGAGATGAGCAAACAATGATCTTGACCCCGTAACTAGAATCGAACCGTCCTATATGTATAAAATAATATAATATCAGTAGCTATAATAGAGTCTACTACACATACACAATATTATAAATTACATACACAATGGTTGATTATGAAACTAAGGTTTTGTCATAAGTTAAAAAAAACTAACTTTTAGAAAATAGGTTTGGTCTTTCGGCCACCTAACAATTTGTTAACCTAAATATTAATATAATCCTAGGTTAACATGATTCTTATTTTTACTACTCAACATGTGATACTAGTATTCTTCCTACTAGGTTTAGTCCTAAACAATGTGACTTAGTAACCAAATCGAATCTCAAACATAAGTGTCAAATTAGGTGTATTACTATCTAGGTTTTAACCTCAAGTCACCAACTAAACAACTAATGCCATAAAATCATATTTGTACTATTCCTAAACCATTCTAACACATGTATATAGGTCCCAAGCAGGGTTAACTAGTTTTATTCCTACAACTAGTCAATGTTGTACATACTTACAACTAATAATTTGTCAACATGAACAAATTGTCACTTGACAACTACCAACCCTAAATGAATTTTTTCCTATAGTTTCCCAAAATCTTTAACCTCATGCTAACATGTTATAACATGCAATCTATATTTTCCACAATCAGAATGTAAACTCAACATGGGTCACATACGTTCTAAAGGTAAAATTTTGTAAGTTCTATCCCAAAATATGTGCTAAAATTTAGAGTCAAGAGCCCTAATGTTTGGCATAGTAAAACATATTTTGGAAATAATTTTCTAGCATAGATTTGAGGGTTAATCACATGGTAAGACTTTGGTATATATTCATGTACAAATCATACAAAAAATGATAGGTTTAATTGGTGAAATAGGGCTCGAAGTTCACAAAACTTCAATTATGGAATTCAAAATTAAATAGGTTAAAAACATAGTTTAAACCTAATTAATCTTGATTCTAACATGGTTTATATATAGGACAAGGTAGGGAGTAAACATAGGTACAAGTTTATGTAAGTTTTCAAGCAAAAATGGAAGTTAAACACATGAAACTCTGTATGTGAACATGAAATATCAATTCTGGAATTGTGAATTCGTGACCGTGTTTAGCATGTTTAAACTTAGTTTTTCATAATTTTATAAGGGTTTCTATCTATGTCGACGAAGAATCTACTTGGTCCTTAAGTTATGACACATAAAATGGAAGGGATAAGGGGTGTATACCTCTATAAAGAACGTTTGTACAACCGTGAATCACCACAGTTTTCAGCAGCGTACACAAGGGAGTTTGACAGTCTCTATGGATGAAAATATGGGAAAACCATAAAACAATATATAAAGAATCAAAGGAAAAGGATATAGGTACAAGGAGGAAGGAGTTTGAAAGGGTTTTACCTATCAAATTGATGTGTACACAACAATACAAAGCTTCCTTGTGCACAAATATTACAGCAGTATGCAGGCTGTGTTCGTCAAACTTTGGGGTGTTTAAGAGAGAAAAATAAGAAGAAATAAGAAGAGAAAGAGTGTGTGGCTGTAGGTAATGGAGGTGGGAAGTTGTGGACTTGATATTAGGAGAGATTGGAAGAGTGGGGAGGTAGTTATGCAACTTACATGTGTGAGGGAGACCTTATCCTGGCTGAGAGCAGCCTCATAGCTTGTTGATGTTGTTCACAAGTGGTTTGGTGCAACAAAAGTGGTCCCAAAAGGCTTGGGTTGGGTCTACATACACCCAAGTATGTATGGACCAAGTTTGGGTTCAATCGGTTTTGGTTTGGTTGGGTTTTTGTAGCCTATTCTATCAACTAGTCCAACTAAACTAGGTTGAGCTTGAGTTAGATTTTTGTGCACCTAACCTAGTCCAACAATGGTCACACCATACAATGTCTAAGAGTTTCACTATTATATATATAATAATTAACTATATACTATCATCTAGATGAAATATTAAAAATCAGGGGTGGGGTTCCTTACTAAGAAAATTTTTGTCCCCGGAATTAAGAATAAGGCACAAAAGAAAGAAAACGATAGAATATTAAGGATATCGAAAATGTAGTACGTAAGTTCGTACCTCGGCCCTCAAACCAATGAGAAAAGAATTCACGGATATTATCCTCTTGCTCCCAAGTTGACTCACCTGGAGCATGATGATTCCATGCAACATGAACTGATGGAATGGTCTGCCCTCTCAATACCTTCTTCCTCCGATCTAGGATCTCCACTGGTTGCTCCTCATAAGATAGACTTAGCCTGACAGGGATCTCTAAGTTGTCTAAAATATGGCTAGGGTCTGATATATCTCCTCAGCTGAGATATGTGAAACAAGTCATGAAGACCCTCCAAAGTTTACGGCAAAGCTAACCTGTAAGCAACTTCTTCGATCCGCTCTAGTATATCGAACTGTCCGATGTACCTTGGACTCAACTTCCCTCTTCCTCCAAATCTGATAGTGCCCTTGGTAGGAGAGATCTTCAGAAATACATGATCACCTTCCTTGAACTCTTAAGGTTGATGGTGCAAATCAGCCCACTGCTTCTGCCTGTCCTGTGTTGCTCTTAGGTGCATCCTTGAATCTGCTTCACTTTCTCCATAATATGAACTACCAGCTCTGGCCCAAGTATCTGTCTCTCATCCACATCACTCCAATATACAGGGTATCGACACTTCCTGCCAAACAATGCCTCGAAAGGAGCCATCTGTATACTTGCATGGTAATTGTTATTATAGGAAAACTCAACCAGTTGCAAATTATCCTCCCACGATCCGTCGAAGTCATGCATACACTCCCTCAGCATATCCTCCAAAGTCTGTATAGTGCACTTAGACTGTCCATCTGTCTAGGGGTGATAAGATATGCTGAACTTCAGACGGGTTTTGAGGCTCTCTTACATACACTCCCCTAAAAGTGTGATGTGAACCTCAAATCCCCGTCAGATACTATACTGCCTGGTACTCCATGTAGCCGCACTATCTGCTTCATGTATATCTCTGCCAAGGACTCAGTCGTCTGTCCAACTCTGAAGGATAAGAAGTATGATACCTTCGTGAGTCGATCCATGATCACCCACAGTGCAATCTGACCACTCGGACTCCTTAAAAATCCTGTAGCAAAGTCCATAGTGATGTGCTCTCATTTTTACTTAAGTATCGGAAGCGGTGTAGCAATCCTGCTGATTGCTGATATTCAGCCTTGACTTATTGACACACCAGACACTTTGCCACAAAGTGGGCTATTTTCCTTTTTATGCCATGCCACCAGAAATGTTGCCTCTGGTCCATGTACATCTTCGGACCACCTCGATGGATTGAGTAAGCAAAAATGTGTGCTTTCACCATCAATTCCTGTCGGAGGTCTCCATTAGGAACATAAAGACGGTATCCACACCTAAAAGTTCTATCCTCAAGTATCCGCAATTCCGTCTGCATACCAGCCTTTGTCCTCTCCCGAAGTCACTAGAATCTAAGCATCTGTAAGCAAAGCCGCCTTGATCCTTTCCACCAATGATGACTGCACCTGAAAGTTTGCCAACTGTCCAACTTTCTCTGGCAGAATTACATCGATACCTAACTTCTCCAGATCATGCAATAGATATTTCTGGGTCGTCAAGAAATATGCCATTGGCCATCTACTGAGAGCATCAGCTACAATATTAGCTTTTCCCGGATGGTATTACAGCTCATAGTCAAAATTAGTCATCACCTCTAGCCAGTGTCTTTGCCTTAGATTCAGTTCCTTCTGAGTGAAGACATACTTCAGGCTGTTATGGTCAGTGAATATCTCTACCTGGTCTCCATACAACTAATGCCTCCAAAGCTTCATTACCATAACAAGCTCTAAGTCATAGGTTGGATAGTTTTTCTCATGAGTCTTGTCTAGAGGCATATGCTATAACCTTCTCATGCTTCATCAGAAAGCAACCCAGTTCTTTGACGTAGATTGGTAAAACGAGTATAGAAAAGTGATTCTAACTGAAATAAGGTATCAAATACTCGTAAAATGATAAAAACGGGTATAAATGTGTGATTCAAACAGAATTATGGTATAATAAGATCGTAGATTCATGAAAAAGAGTTTATATCGTTGATCCTAATCAAAATTTAATACAGAACATGGATAGAATTAAACGAGTATAGATAACTAATTTTAATCGAAATATGGTGTATAATATGTTAGATTGGTAAAAATAAGTGTAGATAGATGATTCTAATCGAAATATGGTATAAAAGTAGCATAGATTTATTAAAATGAGTACTAAAATATGATTATGATCGACAAATTAGTATGAGAATGAGCATAGAATGATGAAAATGTGTTTAGATTTGTTGAAATGAGTACAAAAATGTGATTTTGATCGATGGACTAGTGTGAGATGGAGCGTAGAATGATAAAAATGTTAGATCGGTGATTCTAACCATAATACGGTATAAAATAGACATAGAATAGCAAAAACTAGTATCGATATATGATTCTAACTGAATATGATATAGAATGATTAAAACGAGTATCGATGGTGATCATAACCGAGATATGGTTTAGAATAGGCATAGATTGATGAAAACGACTATAGATGGATAATTCTAACAGAAATTATGGTATATAATGGGCTTATATTAGTAAAAATAAGTAAAAATAAGTGATTATAATCGAAATATAGATTAGAATGAACGTAGAATAATGAAAAATAGTATGGATGAGTGATTCAACCAAAATATGATGTAAAAGTGGCATAGATTTGTGGAGACGAGTACTGAAACATGATTATAAATGAACTAAAGTATCAAATGCTCGTAGAATGGTAAAAATGAGTATAAATGAGTGATTCAAACCAAAATATGGTATATAATGATGAGAACGTGTTTAGATCGGTAATTCTAACTAAAATATGGTATAAAATAGACGTATAATAGTGAAAACAAGTATATAGTTGGGTAATTCTAACCAAAATTATAGTATATAATAAGCTTAGATTGGTGAAAACCAGTAAAATAAGTGATTCTAACTGAAATATGGAATAAAATAAACATAGAATGAAAAAAACGAGTACGAATGGGGGATTCTAACCAAAATTTGGTATAACATAAGTGTCAAAGGTAAAAACGAATATTCAGACGTAATGCTAACCGAAATTATGGTATATAATGGGCATAGAATGGTGAAAACCAGTATAGACGTGTGATTCTATCCGAAATATAATATATACGTTTCCAGATTGGTGAAACGAGTATAGAAATACGATTTTAACCAAAATAAGATATCAAATACTCGTAAAAGGGTAAAAACGAGTTATAAATGATTGATTCGAACCGAAACTTAGTATAATATGATTGTAGTGATGTAAACGAGTTTGGATCGTTGTAATATAAAATAGGGGCAAAATCGTAAAAATAAGAATAGATGAGTGATTCTAACCGAAATATGGCATAAAATTGGCGTAGATTTGTGAGAAACGAGTACTGAAATATAAAATGTTCGTAGAATAGTAAAAATGACTAGTCCTAACCGAAGTAGGGTATTGAATAAGCATAGAATTAAAACAACTAGAGAAAGGTAATTTTAACCAAAATAAGTTACAAAAGTGGGATAGAATTATAGAAACGAGTACTGAAATATAATTACTGTTTAGTTTGAGAATGAGGATGGATTAATAAAAAAGTGTTTAGATCGATGATTCTAACAAAAAAATATGGTATAAAACAGACGTAGAATGGTAAAAACGAGTATAGATGGAGAATTCTAACTGAAATATGATATAAAATGAGCGTTGAATGGTTAAAATAAGTATTGATTGGTGATCCTAACCAAGATATGGTTTAGAATAGGCATTGATTGATGAAAATGAATATAGATGGGTGATTCTAATAGAAATTATGGTATATAATGAGCTTAGATTGGTGAAAACAAGTACAAATAGGTGACTCTAATCGAAATATAGAATATAATAAATGTAGAATCATAAAAATGAGTATGGATGGGCGACTTTAACCGAAGTGTGGTATTAAAATATATGTAGAATGGTGAAAAAAAGTGTAGATTGGTGATTTTAACTGAAATTTGATATAGAAAGAGCGTAGAATGGTAGTTAAAATTAATATGGATGGGTGATTCTAACCGAAATACGGTATATAAGTGGCATAGATTGGTGAAACGAGTATAGAAATATGATTCTAACCGAAATAAGGTATCAAATACTCATAAAATGGTGAAAACAAGTATAAATGTGTGAATCGAACCAAAACATGGTATAATACGATCGTAGATTGCCGAAAAAGTATTTATATCGTTGATTCTAATTGACATATGGTATAGAACATGGGTAGAATCATGAAAACGAGTATAGATGAGTGATTCTAATCAAAATATGGTGTACAACATGGTAGATTGGTGAAAATGAGTATATATTGGTGATTCTAACCGAAATATGGTATAAAAGTTGCATAGATTTGTTGAAATGAGTACTGAAATATAATTATGATCGAGGGATTAGTGTGAGAACGAGTAGAATAATTAAAACGTATTTAGATCGATAATTCTAACCAAAATACAGTATAAAATAGATGTAGAATAGCGAAAATGAGTATCAATAGATGATTTTAACTGAATATGATATATAATAAGCGTAGAATGGTTAAAACGAGTATCGATGGTGATCCTAACCGAGATATTGTTGGCCCATTCGGTCTCAGTTAACTTGATTTTGATAATTAACTAAACCATATATCGATATGTCATAATCTGAAGACTCAACTCTGCTGCTACAAATGCTTATTGTACTACGTCATTCAAATAAAATCAACCCAGTTGTAAATCCCTAATTTCTTGGCCTAAGGTTGAAAAAATTTGAATTAAAACATATCCGAACTCTGATCGAATACGGTTTTCTAATACCCAATAAATAGGATTAAAATTCCATCATTCCATCATTCCATTTTGATCAACTCTCATCTTTCAATCCTCTAGTTAAGCAATACCACTGAGCCTCAACTTTTGCATCTCCATGAGCAACTCCTTAGCCTTCTAAGTATTAAGTGTGGTATCATTTCAAAAGTCTACTAGAGTTTTAAAGAGTTTGGATCAACTAGTTTCCCCTCTCTCTCTCTTGCTGTGAAGTTGCGAGACTTCAGATCAAATCTCATAGTTGTAAAGAAGTAAAAAGCCTTCGGATCAAAGCTTGTGATTGTCATGCCCCAGTCCCAAAAATAAGTAGGACTAGGACACGTAAGCATGCCAGCCGCATGGATATGGCAACTCCAATATATGGAAACCAAATCCATACGTACGCTGTAATATGAATATAAAATCCACAAGTGGTATAAAATGAAATACAAGTCACAGGTCAAAATCTAAATCTCATCTACCAAAATCATATAGAAATAAATAACCAGTATCTATGAAACTAGATCTCAACAAGAAGTATCTAAGGATGATAGTTGGATGGAAACAAATCCACTACCAACTCAAATGGAGAAGTAAATACAATATAAGTACAACTCACTCAAACAATATGAGTACCAGCTACCAATCACGGCTCGAAGAGAAGACATCCACGAAGCATCTATATCCTTCCAAATCTGTGCTCCTGCAAATACTCAAGAACAGGTACACCTGGCAGCGGACCAGGTCCTCAGAGGGACATAACAAGTATACTTAAACACATGCCAATAAAGTACTGAAATAAATATCCAAAGGGGTCGCCTAACCGTCTAAGTGAATACAGTTAAGAACAACTTTCCCCACAAGTGAGCTATCTGGCTAAAAACTGGGATTTGGCATGGTTCTCTTTTGAAGATCCAGGGGCCCAAAGGCACGTCGTCTTTTGAACGGCGGAGGCCCGCCAATGTATATATATGGGTCATCACCACCCGTATCTCCAGCGGAGAATCCGGGCGTCACAGAAAAAGTGCAAAGGAGCTCAAATGCGGTACTTGTTGTTCTCTCCACCCCATGCTCTAAGCATGTCATATCCATGACACGATTTGGTCCATAGCCTATTCTTAGTACCCTAGCCCAATCCTGCAACCAAACAAGTACAAGGATGGGACCACCGTACTATAATAAGCTATGTCCCTGGACCTCTAATAACTGCCAAGTCTACTAGCATGCAAAGTTTCTAACAGCAGTTATCCCTAACGCACGGCCCATACGTACCGATGATCAGTCAATACATGCGTCCGTGATCTATATGAGACTCACAACTCGTGTAAAAATATGTGTCACGGCCAAATGAACCTAATGATACTATATGATAATGGGGTAGTCTCATGTACAGGGTCAATGCAATACATAAGTAAAAACATATCGCGACGTCACCGTCGCGAGCATTTTATATAACAATTAAAATATATGAACTAAGGGCAGAAAATAAAGATGCATGCAACATATGGAATGTAAATAACAGTACAATGGCAAGGTATACTTGCCTGGCAAGAAATTGCAAAATGTCACGTCCAGATGTCCAATACACAGGACCAGAAGCTATGGCCACAGAACAAATATCTCCGGATGCTGAAATAAATATCGCCAACATTCCCAAAATAAGCAAAATAGCTAGAAAGCACTTCCCTTTCGTCCAATTTGGACACAGGGGCAAAATCGTAATTTCGAGCAAAAGTGGGGTCTATGTGTGGCCCACTTTGCACCGAAAAGCGTGCCGAGGGTAACAGTCTCTAAATGGGACAAACTATGGGTCAAACAACTTTAGATGTCAATACGAACTCAATGGTATGTCCAAATTTGGATTCCGATGAGCCGAACAAAATTTGGTCCAAAAAGTCAACTGTGCGACCCGCCAATTGGCGATCTGGTCAACCATCTCAGAAATGCGTGAAAATTGGGTCACAGGACCAGCGCGTTACCACGAGTCCAGTGGCACAAGTTTCGTCGCAATCTGACAAGCGTGCACAAAATACTCGCGAGTTTCACAAAAGTGGCGACACGGGATGTGTCCGCGGATACGGCCTGATTCCGGCGCGCACACGCGTCCGAATCAGTCTCCACGAATTTTTACGTGTCCCGTTATGCTGTGTGCACCATTTGGTACACTTGGCACACGGCGGGGCGGTCCCGTTTGGCGGGGCGCGCTCCGATCTCCAACTTTTGGAAAACCGGAAAAAGTGGGTGCGCGCAGTTTTGTGACGAATATATTTTTGTCCACAGCGACTAATAGCACAAAGTTATAATACAGAAAATAAACTAGGTCATGTAATCTACAGGTATCAAAACGAATCACCGAATTCGGATCTATGTGGTGGGAGATACGAACTCGGCAATATGGGTGGTCATTCTGGAATTCTGCGATTGCAGAATTCTGTCTGCTCGTGCTGACTTGGGCGCTATTTTTCACCTAGGGGCACACGTTTTCCGAGGTTGACTATAAAACAAATATTGGAGAGGGTTGAGGGAAGATCATACCTATGAAAACGAAACAGCGTTTGGATGAGCGAGTCAACGGAAAAATACGCCGGAGCGAAGGTGCCTCGAGTGGGAGACTGCAGTTCGCGATGTCGGCGTCGACGGGATGGTTGGTTGGCTTGGGGAGGCTTCTCTGGCTGCGGTGACGGCTCTAGATGGGAAGGAAAAGTCTGGAGTTTTAGGTTAGGGTTTTTGGGAGCTAACTATATATATATATATATAGTATATATTAAGAGAGAGAGAGAGGGGAGGGAACGGGTTTCCGCGGGCTATGGGACGGGCTTCTCTGGCACAAGTTGCCAGGCTTAAAGCAAAAGCAAGGAAAAGAAGTGGTTTTAAGTTGCTGTGTATAAGGGGCGGGCAAAACGAAGTGGTTGCAAGTTTCTAAATGGAAATTCCTAAGGATTAGTATGATTACATATTATTATTATTATTAGTATTATTATTATATTCTAATTTTCTTTTCTTTTCTTTTCTTTCTTTATAAAATATATATACATATATATATATTTGTATATACATATATATATATATATATATATATATACTCATAAGAAAATTTATAGATTAGGGTATTGCACATCGTTAGGCTAGCAACAGCTCAAGGGATCTCCTACATGGAATAAATTCCGAAAAATTCCTGATGGTCCCACAAGTCCTCTAAGTGCCCGAACACCTACCATAAAAATTATTAAAAATCTATTTCTCTTATTTAGACCTAATTACTACAATTTAATTAATAATTAATAAATAAAAAAAAGGTATTTACGATTTTCTAGGAAGGGGGTTTTACATTCTACCCAACTTATAAAAATTTCGTCCTCGAAATTAAAATTAAGCCACAATAGAATGCAATGATGGTATAAGATTCGCATTGGTTAAATGCAAGGCTAGGTTTAAAGGGGTGGGCGATGTTGCACATCCAGAGAAAAAAATCATGAAAAAAATCCATATGAGCGAAAATAGGTTTCTTCATGTGTCATGTCCAATGGTGTGGACACATAAATGTTCTTTTGCATAAAAGCGTCCAACAATTGGAAAGTTGCACAAAGATGAGAATTGGATGATGGGCATGTCTAGGATAAGGGTGTAGAATTTGTAGGAAGGCAGTGGCTAGTGTAGTGCTCCAATTATCGGAGCACGGTAAGGCGTGTCAAGTGATATCATGTTGTAAACTAAAAAAAAGTACCGTGTTCTATTTCTAAGTGGATTCGTGCTAGCCTCAGTCTCACTATCTAAGCCGAGTAGGTCAATTTTGGGTGAGGGGTTCACAATCTGCCGAACTTAAAATAATGTCGTCCTCAAAATTGAAATAAGGCAGAATCGGTTAATCCTTTATGTACAATAAGGCAAGTCAGTCGCGATCTTCTTGCGATAACTAAAATCCTAATCATATCCATTGCAATCACTTCTAGGTTAAGATGACCACTGCTCCAATCAAAATTTAACCTATGGTTATCTCTTCTCCCCTTGTTTCAAATTATCTACATCCACATAACATCTCCAAGATTTGCATACTCATATAACTTTTACCTCACGATCTCTAACTATCATAACCTCCTTTAGAAGTGGTTTGAGTCCAATATATTCCCATTTTCACTTATAAAATTTTGTATGCCTCAACTCTTTAATTCCATTCACATCCTCATTATTTCAAATAGGTCGTCCAACCAAAATTTTAATTCTTAATTCAATTCACCAAATTGAAAAATAATTTAAATGCAGTCCACCAATATTCAAGTCTGAGATTATATATTTATCCTCTAAATTCAAATTGGTGATTCTACCTTCATTGTTCAAAAACTTAACTCATGCACTTAAGGTATAAATATTTGGTCCTCAATATCAATTCATTGATCCTCATCATCTTAGTCATCCTTCTAAATTTCTCAAAATTACAATGGCTTGAACCTCTCCCAATCTAGTTTTACTCGATCATAATCAAAAAGAAATTCCTCCCGAGTTGACAATGCACTACTACCCCACTTAGAATTTACCCACCTATCACCTAAGGCTATATACTTTAAGAAAAAAAATATTGCTTAATTTATTTACTCATGTCATTCAATCCTCAAGACGTCAACGCCGATTATATCATATATGATATGTCCTTAATTACAAAAGAATAATCCTCAAGCATGTGATCGGCCTACGGGGTATATCTAGTACTCTCTGTGTATTAAACTTATACCAAGCACGAGATTTCGTCTTTCTGAAGTAAGGGAAGGCGGAGATCAATAATAAAGAGTTCAAGGGCGAGGTAATAGAATAGAAGTATCGGGATCAAGGCGTTTAAAGAATTCAAATAGGAATTGTCAAAGCAGTTGTGGATTGAAGTCCTATTTTGGTAATGCCTATCCACATGCTCGCATCGGTACAGTTATATAACGGATACGATATGCTTAGACATATCTAGAGGGCAAGTACAGGTGTCTACTAGTCAACTATATATCGGAATCCACGTAAAGTATTATTGCAAAGGGCGAATCAAGCGCACTATGGTTGATCAGACCGTAATACACTGATTCTGAATTGTATTATTGTGTGCACCCAATAATACATATGTCATGAGCAAGCTCGATAAAAGAATAAGCTTGCAAAAACTAGGCTATAATAGCAGCATAAGTCAAGGTAGTACAGAGATTATAGATACGCTGGATTATGATGAGAGATGTTACAAAATAATTCAAGTTCACAAAAACAAAAGCAAAATAAGCAATAATAATGAAAGACTACACAATCTCTACAGTTGTCATATTAATTCCTTGTCTAAGTCGATAGTCGACAAAGTAGGGGTATGAGCCTCTAAGTTCTATAGTCTGAATAAACACTATCATCTTATGTTAGCATACCATTAATGCCATTCAGTTACTCTTCATCAATGGATCACAAGGGCTATATGATACTAGGTGGTGAGGTATACTACCCAACTTATAAGAATTAAACTAATACGGTGACAGTCTTAAGAGGGTCCTACACAATAATCTTACACATGTAAATAAAACAGAAACTCTTTATTAGGGTGTATGAGGAAAATCTTGTACTTATTAGGGTCTCCTATTTATATAGGTAATGGTCATCCTAAGTCTTAGTCATAGCACTTACAAGCAAGTGTCGATGGTAAGGATAGAAGAGTTACTGGCCGTCAAGGAGGAAGGGTCTAACTTGTATCGAGGTGAGGGTACAAATTACACGATTTAAAACTAAGGATTAATCATTGGTCACAATCTACAAAACAACTTAACTTATCAAGTTCTAACTACCAAGCAAAAAAAAATTTTCACACTCAAGGCTACAACTATAATCCTAGCAAACTATGAGCCCTTAACAAAGAATAAAATTACTTGGCCTACTATCCGAAGTGTCAGATGGCACGAGTTGAAAGATGAAGAGAAGAAACTAAATTAGCCGTCGCAAAATAGCGAGCGCTATGGTCGCAGGAAAACAATAAAAATAAAGATAGAGGGCTCTAGATAGCATCATGGTTCTCTAAGGGGAGTGGGGTATTAGTTGCTATGTTCGGGGTATGATCAAGGGAGAAGTGTTGATTACATTCCTCTAGGCTTCCTAGGGTGCTGTCTACTAATAACAAGACAATGATATAAGTTTATAGTTCCAATATTATCTAACTATGAAGGTTAGGTTCAGTCCAAACATTAAGTTTTTGGTTTTCTATTGGTTCCTCAATGCTAGGGGCAAATATTATGATAAAACTTCTAACTATCTCTAGTAGTGTCTATACTACTCAAGTCTTCTTAATATATCAAGGGGTAATGGTATACCAATCTAAAGATAAGGAGTTCTAGGGTTCACTAAATATTCTAAACTTAGTGGTGTGTCTATATTCTCGTTGTATTCTTAATAGGTGTGCTACCCTAATTATCATCCTAATAACAGGGGTTCCTATATTCTAGCAGAAGGCTATATATACTCAAAGAACTTATTAGGGAAGTACATGAATCAAGCAGGATACAATTGTTCGAATAGAACAGAGAGGAGAAAGATGAATCATAGTCAATTATGGATGAGATCCTATACTCTAATCCTATGTGCAGGCTTGTTCGGTACAGTAACGTAACCGAGACAATATGCTCTCGACCTGCATGGGCCACCACAAAAACATGTCACGCCCCAGTCCCAAAAATACGTAGGACTAGGACACGTAAGCATGCCAGCCGCATGGATATGGCAACTCCAATATATGGAAACCAAATCCATACGTACGCTGTAATATGAATATAAAATCCACAAGTGGTATAAAATGAAATACAAGCCACAGGTCAAAATCTAAATCTCATCCACCAAAATCATATAGAAATAAATAACCAGTATCTATGAAACTAGATCTCAACAAGAAGTATCTAAGGATGATAGTTGGATGGAAACAAATCCACTACCAACTCAAATGGAGAAGTAAATACAATATAAGTACAACTCACTCAAACAATATGAGTACCAGCTACCAATCACGGCTCAAAGAGAAGACATCCACGAAGCATCTATATCCTTTCAAATCTGTGCTCCTGCAAATACTCAAGAACAGGTACACCTAGCAGCGGACCAGGTCCTCAGAGGGACATAACAAGTATACTTAAACACATGCCAATAAAGTACTGAAATAAATATCCAAAGGGGTCGCCTAACCGTCTAAGTGAATGCAGTTAAGAACAACTTTCCCCACAAGTGAGCTATCTGGCTGAAAACTGGAATTTGGCATGGTTCTCTTTTGAAGATCCAGGGGCCCAAAGGCACGTCGTCTTTTGAACGGCGGAGGCCCGCCAATGTATATATATGGGTCATCACCACCCGTATCTCCAGCGGAGAATCCGGGCGTCACAGAAAAAGTACAAAGGAGCTCAAATGCGGTACTTGTTGTTCTCCCCACCCCATGCTCTAAGCATGTCACATCCATGACACGATTTGGTCCATAGCCTATTCTTAGTACCCTAGCCCAATCCTGCAACCAAACAAGTACAAGGATGGGACCACCGTACTATAATAAGCTATGTCCCTGGACCTCTAATAACTGCCAAGTCTACTAGCATGCAAAGTTTCTAACAGCAGTTATCCCTAACGCACGGCCCATACGTACCGATGATCAGTCAATACATGCGTCCGTGATCTATATGAGACTCACAACTCGTGTAAAAATATGTGTCACGGCCAAATGAACCTAATGATACTATATGATAATGGGGTAGTCTCATGTACAGGGTCAATGCAATACATAAGTAAAAACATATCGCGACGTCACCGTCGCGAGCATTTTATATAACAATTAAAATATAAGAACTAAGGGCAGAAAATAAAGATGCATGCAACATATGAAATATAAATAACAGTACAATGACAAGGTATACTTGCCTGGCAAGAAATTGCAAAATGTCACGTCCAGATGTCCAATACACAGGACCAGAAGCTATGGCCACAGAACAAATGTCTCCGGATGCTGAAATAAATATCGCCAACATTCCCAAAATAAGCAAAATAGCTAGAAAGCACTTCCCTTTCGTCCAATTTGGACACAGAGGCAAAACCGTAATTTCGGGCAAAAGTGGGGTCCATGTGTGGCCCACTTTGCACCGAAAAGCGTGCCGAGGGTAACAGTCTCTAAATGGGACAAACTATGGGTCAAACAACTCTAGATGTCAATACGAACTCAATGGTATGTCCAAATTTGGATTCCGATGAGCCGAACAAAATTTGGTCCAAAAAGTCAATTGTGGGGCCCGCCAATTGGCGATCTGGTCAACCGTCTCAGAAATGCGTGAAAATTGGGTCACAGGACCAGCGCGTTACCACGAGTCCAGTGGCGCAAGTTTCGTCGCAATCTGACAAGCGTGCACAAAATACTCGCGAGTTCCACAAAAGTGGCGACACGGGATGTGTCCGCGGATACGGCCTGATTCCGGCGCGCACACGCGTCCGAATCAGTCCCCACGAATTTTCACGTGTCCCGTTATACTGTGTGCACCATTTGGTACACTTGGCACATGGCGGGGCGGTCCCGTTTGGCGGGGCGCGCTCCGATCTCCAACTTTTGGAAAACCGGAAAAAGTGGGTTCGCGCAGTTTTGTGACGAATATATTTTTGTCCACAGCGACTAATAGCACAAAGTTATAATACAGAAAATAAACTAGGTCATGTAATCTACAGGTATCAAAAAGAATCACCGAATTCGGATCTCTGTGGTGGGAGATACGAACTCGGCAATATGGGTGGTCATTCTGGAATTCTGCGATTGCAGAATTCTGTCTGCTCGCGCTGACTTGGGCGCTGTTTTTCACCTAGGGGCACACATTTTCCGAGGTTGACTATAAAACAAATATTGGAGAGGGTTGAGGGAAGATCATACCTATGAAAACGGAACAGCGTTTGGATGAGCGAGTCAACGGGAAAACACGCCGGAGCGAAGGTGCCTCGAGTGGGAGACTGCAGTTCGCGATGTCGGCGTCGACGGGATGGTTGGTTGGCTTGGGGATGCTTCTCTGGCTGCGGTGACGGCTCTAGATGGGAAAGAAAAGTCTGGAGTTTTAGGTTAGGGTTTTTGGGAGCTAACTATATATATATATATATAGTATATATTAAGAGAGAGAGGGAGAGGGGAGGGAACGGGTTTCCGCGAGCTATGGGGCGGGCTTCTCTGGCACAAGTTGCCATGCTTAAAGCAAAAGCAAGGAAAAGAAGTGGTTTTAAGTTGCTGTGTATAAGGGGCGGGCAAAACGAAGTGGTTGCAAGTTTCTAAATGGAAATTCCTAAGGATTAGTATGATTACATATTATTATTATTATTAGTATTATTATTATATTCTAATTTTCTTTTCTTTTCTTTTCTTTCTTTATAAAATATATATACATATATATATATTTGTATATACATATATATATATATATATATATATATATATACTCATAAGAAAATTTATAGATTAGGGTATTGCACATCGTTAGGCTAGCAACAGCTCAAGGGGTCTCCTACATGGAATAAATTCCGAAAAATTCCTGATGGTCCCACAAGTCCTCTAAGTGCCCGAACACCTACCATAAAAATTATTAAAAATCTATTTCTCCTATTTAGACCTAATTACTACAATTTAATTAATAATTAATAAATAAAAAAAAGGTATTTACGATTTTCTAGGAAGGAGATTTTACAGTGATTCACTATTGGTGATTATAGTCGATACAACTCCGAGCACGATTTCTCGAGACTGGACTAGTCCTCTAAAAGGAAAACCATCATACATTATGAAATTTGCGTTTTCTCTCTCTTACTCTCACTACTTCATATTACTGCCTTGTATATACACTATTAACTGCCTTCACTTTGCTTAATTTTTAATTAGATAGATTATTCTGTTGCACTCTATTCACCCTTCTCTAAAGTTATCCTACGGTCCTTCAATTGGTATCAGAGCAAGTTCTCTTGATATTGGCTTAACATCCTAAGAAACTTATGATAATTGTTAGATCTATCCACACCAACAATGGTGAAGGTCAGTCCACAAATAGGTCACATCTATTTGACGGTACTAACTATACATACTGGAAGACACGTATGATCTTTTCTTTGAAGTCACTTAATTTTGACCTTTGGGCTATTATAGTAGAAGGATATAAGAAACCACCTAGAATAGTCATAGTTGGCAACCTTGTAGAGAAAACTCATGATAAGTACACAGACATAGAAAATAAATAGGCTAGTCTTGATGCTAAAGCTATTAACGCTCTATTTTGTGCTGTAGACAGAACTGAATTCTACAAGGTCTCCACTTGTGGCACTTCACATAAAGTTTGGAAACTTCTTGAGTTCACCCATGAAGGAACCTCAGAAGTGAAGGAATAAAAAATAAGTCGACTGACACAAGAATATAAAGCATACAAGATGAAGCATAATGAGACGATTACTCAAATGTTCACAAGATTTCTCGATATCGTCAACCCTCTATCCTCTCTTGGCAAGGAGTACAACAATCACGAGAAGATTCATAAAGTACTCAGAGAACTTACCAAGAACTGGAACCCCAAGGCTACTACAATCATAGAAGAAAATGATCTCACCACGATGACCCTTGAGATGCTCATAGGCAAGTTGATGACTCACGAGCTAGATCTCAAGGAATTCAAAGATCCCACTCTGGAAGAAAAGACGATTGCTTTCAAGGTGCATCACAAGAAGGTCACCAATTACGACTCATACGATGATGAATCTCAAGATAAGAAAGTTGCCCTGATAACCAGTAACTTCAAAAAAAATTTAAAGCTTGAGAGATAAAAGAAAAAGGAGCTCAATGACAATAGTGATGAAGAGCCTATATGCTACAACTGTAATATGAAATATCATATAAAGAGAGACTGCCCAGCCTTAAAGAAAAGGAATCGCCACGGTCACTCATCCAGAAGAACATCATCAAAGAAGTATGCAAATACTAGCATCTGGCATGAAAGCGAAGCTAGTGAATCCGAAGAGGAGAATTCTCGAGAAGCAGCAAACCTATGCTTCATGGCACTAACTTATCAGGTAACAGATAAAAATACTTATGATGATTTTATATTTGATGAGTTAGGTAATGCCTTTAGCGATATGCCTGATGATTTTAGAAAACTTAGGAATCAATACAAGCATGCTAGAAAAGATGTTCAAGATTATCAAACTAAGATAAAGAGACTTACATCTTTACTAAGTAAAGTAAAGGATACTTCTATCGATTAAGACAAAAATCTAGACTTATGCTTAATATCCATGAGGCACTTGCCAGCATTGACAAGAGCTCTCAAGAGGATGCTAAACTGAAGGAAGAACTTGAATACAAAAAAGAAGAAGTATTCTATTGTTGCTCATAGAATAGATGCTCTTACTACTAAATATGATGAAGTGTATGCTACCTCTAAAAGATTAGAGATTAGATTAGGTAAACAAGTTGAACAACCCCTACCCAACTTAACATGAGACATGTAGCAAAACAGATGAGCACTCACAGCTATGCTCCTACATACAAGCATAATGCTTAATGTAACAATACATGTAGAACACATCGTAACACTGCACACTATCATGCACGTAGACTCAACATGCCTCACATAATCATGCATTTTACTATAGATATCCACCTAAACCACATAACACATGTTATAATATATGTATATGATATCATATTTATGTATATGATATCAGATTTGGATATCATATTTAGTGCAAATATATGTATATGATATCATATTTGGATCTACTAATAAGATGCTATGTAACGAGTTTGCTAAGTGTATGTAGAGTAGAAGTTGAGATGAGTATAATGGGAGAACTAATATTCTTTCTAGGATTGCAAATCAAGAAAGATTCATAAGTAACATTCATCAATCAGGCTAAGTATACGAAGGATTTTCTCAAAAAGTTCGATATGGACAATATAAAGCCTATCAAAACTCCAATGGCAACATCGACTAAGCTTGACCTTGATGAGAGTGGTAAACCTACAAAAATACGTAAGTATCAATGTATGATTAGTAGTTTGCTATACCTAACTGCTAGTCGTCCAGACATCATGTTTTTTGTATGTCTTTATGTTAAATATCAGGCTAATCCTAAGGAATCATATTTGTGCGTAGTCAAGTTTATCCTTCGATACCTCAAAGAAACTTTGTTGACAGGCTTATGGTATACCAAAACCACGTCATTTGACCTTATTGGTTATTCAGATGCTGATTTTACTAGATGCAAAGTTGATCGAACAAATACCAGCGGCACTTGTCATTTCTTAGAAAAGTCTCTAGTCTCCTGTTTCAGCAAGAAGCAAATTTTTGTTACATTATCAACAACTGGGGCTGAGCATATCGTCGCAGGTCGTTGTTGTGCACAAATTTTGTGCATGAAGCAAACCTAGAAGACTTTAATCTGCATACAAGAACATTCCTATTCTATGTGATAACATTAGCACTATTAATCTCACCAAAAATCTAATATGTTATTCACGCACTAAACACATAGAAATCAGACATCATTTTCTAAGGGATTATTAAAATACAGAGATATTTGTTTAGAATATATGGACACAGAACATCAATTAGCAAACATATTTACTAAACCTTTGGCTGAAGATCGTTTCAACTTTATCCGTCGAGAATTAGGTCTTTTAGATTCTCATAAAATATAAGAATTGTAAGATGCTTTAAAATCTTGTTCAGTCTAAGTTTTTTAAAATATGATAAATCTTGGATATAAGTCGAAAGAGCCCTTTTGTTAACAAGGTGTAAATAACCTTAAACGATAAGGTATTTAAGTATTTTTGGACCACCACTAGCTGGGATCCGGCCCCTACAACTGCTCTGAGATAATCCAAACCCTTAAAACTTACAACCTAATAAAGCCCATTTAGCACTTATTACTCTGTATTTATATCAAGTCATAAAAGACCAAATATCAATTAAAGCTGCATTGTTATTCTGGACATAAATGGAAACATAATTCGGAGTGAACTTAGGCTGAGCTTGGACCGAACTCGGTTAGCATTATTCCAGAATATTATTATCATTAAACATCTTCCAAATTAAGGTTCTTGCTGGTCTATTTATACATCTTTTCGTGGTTAGACCTTTAAACCAACGAAAAACTACCTCCTACTCTATAAAAACCTTTTTTTAACCCATTCTCTCTTTCCTCTCTTAAGCCTTTTTTTTCCTTTTATGGCTCCTAAGAGAAAGTTAGAACCCCTTTTTTATTCTCTATTATGTCCCATTATGCCAAACACCAGGGAATTCAATGGTTTCATCTTTAAAAATCTAGAAAATTCTATTGATTGGTTTAATAATTTTGCCAAACACACAATCTGTTTCGATCATCCTATTGATTTCAACCACTATAATGACTACCTATCCATTTTTCAAAAAATTTAACTTGAAGAATTTAATGCAACCCGTTATTGTATTTTCTCAATGTTATCTGCATGTTCTATTACAACTTAGCATATACAAATGACACTATCACTTCTAGAGTCCGCGGCATTCACATTAATTCGATACAAATGACTTGGATAAAATCTTACGCATTCCTGCTGAAGGTAGAACCCTTGTCAGTATTACGCAAGTTCAATTTAAACACGACTTAACTCTAGAATCTTTCAAAAATATACTTTGTGCCCCTAATACCTATCCACCTGGAAAATTTCATGCTCGCTATCGGAATGGTTATTTCTTTGAAATGCACCGCATTATCTTTTCCATATTTCTACCTAAGAAGACTTATTATGATGAAGTCTCTTACATAGAAATGTCAGCCTTATACTATATGTATTTCTCCATTTTATTTAATGTTCCCCAGATCATCATCTCTCAAATGATTCAATGTCGCAAGAAAGAGCGTCCACTACTTTACATCATGTACTTGCCAACCATTTTCAGCTCCTTTGTCATTCCTTTGAATACTTGTCCATATCTTGATGAACCGTTATCTCTTTATCGAGTTCGTAGGATTGAGCCATCTTTACTTCTACCTTATAACTCATCCTCCAACTCCAACACATATCCTGCTGATTTATTTTCTAATGCTGCTGAGCTACCATAATCTTTAGAATCTATCTTTACTCTATTGCGTGATCGCTTCAACAAAAAAAACGAACACTTTCGTGTTTTTTATCACCACCAAACTCTTCATTCACAGGCCCTTTGCAACACCTTGATAGATATACAATATACCCTATCTCAGCACCCAGCCGGACCATTTTTGATTCTCCGAAATCCTAACCAACCAGGATTTCGTATTGATTACTCTTATGTTTAGAGATATTTGGATCCAACCGATGCCTTCTTTGATCCAAATAGAACAACTGAACCTGATGATGAAGATAAAGATGATAACTAAATACTATAATGGATTTGAATACTTTAGGCTTAGTTTGGTTGATCTACTATGATGTTCCTAGTACACATCTTTTATTATATGGATTTATGTTTGATAATTACTGTTTAATAAAAGCAACGGGTTTTACTATTTTTCATTAACTGTTGGTTCTTCTTCTTATTATTATTCTATATATGTTTCACTCTCTTATTTTCTTGTCATACATAATATCTTACCAATTTTGGGGGAGCACACTATTTCGATCAAATGATAACGGGGGAGAAGAATAACATGATACTGTATTGGGAAAAGAGTAACAAGATATTTGGAAAGAAGATGATACTTGAGTCAGAATCAGACGTTGACTTCAGTATATCAAATCGCTCTACAACTTGCGTGGGAGCCTTGCACACTCAAAGCTGCCAATATCATTCATAGTTTGTCAATTACCAAAATGGGGGAGATTGTTGGTCCGTCCGGTCTCAGTTAACTTGATTTTGATAGTTAATTAAACCATGTATCGATATGTCATAATCTGAAGACTCAACTCTGCTGCTACAAATGCTGATTGTACTACATCATTCAAATATAATCTTTTACTTTATTTGAGTCTATGACTTATGTATATCAAGTCACGCAAGCATAACCTAAAGTCCACTCAAATAAATCAGCTTACCTATCAACCAAATCAGTCCACATTCAAGCTCAAAAATTACTAGAATAGGCAACCAAACTCGGGCCAAATTTATGCCGAACTCGTGCCAATTTTATGCCGAACTCGGTAACCTATTTAGTATGAAATTGACTCAGTTATAAATCCTCGATTTCTTGGCCCAACGTTCAAAAAATATGAATTAAAACCTATCTGAACTCGGGCCGAATTTGGTTTGCTAATACCCTATAAATATGATTGAAATTCTATCATTCTAATTCACTCAACTATTATCTTTCAATCCTCCAGTGAAGCAATACAATGGAGCCTTAACTTTTCTATCTCCAAGAGCAACTCCCTACTATTCTAAGTGCCTAGTGCGGTCTCGATCTAAAAGTCTACAAGAGTTGTAAAGAGCTTGCTTAACCAGTTTTCCCTCTCTCTCTCTCTCTCTCTCTCTCTCTCTCTCTCTCTCTTGTTATGATGTTGCGAGTCATCGGATCAAATCTCATGGTTATAAAGAAGTGGCAAGCCTTCGGATCAAAACTTGTGATTCAATATTAGTGGTTATAGTGGATACAACTCTGAGCAAGAGTTCTCGGGACTGGACTAGTTCTCAAAGGGGAAAACTAGTATACATAGCGGTATTTGCGTTTGCTCTCTTACTCTCACTACTTCATATTATTGTCTTGAATATATACTGTTAACTGCCTTTACTCTACTTAATTTTTAATTAGATAGATTATTTCACTGTACTCTATTCATCCACACTCTAGAATTGTCCTACGGTCCTTCAGATATGGCTTAGATTAGGCATATATTAATGAAAATAAGTATAGATGGGTGATTCTAATATAATTTATGTTATAGAATGGGCTTATATTGGTGAAAATAAGTACAACTAAGTGATTATAATCAAAATATGGAATAGACTAATTGTAGAATTATGAAAACGAGTATGGATGGGTGATTCAATCAAAATATGGTATAGATGTGACGTAGATTTGTGAAGGCGAGTGCTAAAACATGATTATGATCGAAATAAGGTATCAAATACATGTAGAATGGTAAAAATAAGTAAAAATGAGTGGTTCTAACCAAAATATGGTATAAAATAATAAGAATATATTTAGATCGATGATTCTAACCAAAATATGGTATAAAACACATATATAATAGTAAAAATGAGTGTATAGTTGGGTAATTCTAACTAAAATTATGGTATAAAATGAACTTTGATTGGTGAAAACTAGTAAAATAAGTAATTCTAACTGAAATATGGAATAAAATGAACGTATAATGAGGAAAAACAAGTATGGATGGGGGATTCTAATCAAATTTTGGTATAAAAGAAGTATCGAACGTGAAAACGATCATTAGGATGTGATGCTTACCGAAATTATGGTATAGAATAGACATAGAATAGTGAAAACGAGTATAGACGTGTGATTCTAACCGAAATATAGTATATACATTGCCTAGATTGGTGAAACGAGTAAAAAAAATATGATTTTAACCAAAATAAGACATCAAATGCTCATAAAATGGTAAAAATAAGTTATAAATGAGTGATTCGAACCAAAACATAATATAATATAATAGTAGTGATGTAAATGAGTTTAGATCATTTTGGTATAAAATATGGGCATAATCGTGAAAACGAGAATAGATGAGTGATTCTAACCGAAATATGGTATAAAAGTGGTGTAGATTTGTGAAAACGGATACTAAAATATGATTATAATCGAAATAAGGTATCAAGTGCTCATAAAATAGTAAAAACGAGTATGAATGAGTGGTCCTAACTAAAGTAGGGTATAGAATAAACATAGAATTAAAATGAGTATAGATAGGTAATTTTAACCGAAATAAGTTATAACAGTGGCGTTGATTTGTGGAAACAAGTACTGAAATATGATTATGATCGATGGTTTAGTGTGAGAATGAGCATAGATTAATGAAAACTTATTTAGATTGGGGATTCTAACCAAAACATATGGTATATAATAGATATAGAATTGAAAATGAGTATAAATGGGAGATTCTAACTAAAATAAGAGATAAAATGAGCGTAGAATGGTTATAACGAGTATCGATAGATTATTCTAGCCTAGATATGGTTTAGAATAGACATAGATTGATAAAAATAAATATAGATAGGTGATTCTAATAGAAATTATGGTATCAAATGAGCTCAGATTGGTAAAAATAAGTACAAATAGATGACTCTAAACAAAATATAGAATAGAATGAATGTAGAATCATAAAAATGAGTATTGATGGGCAATTCTAAACTGAAGTGTAGTATTAAAATAGACGTAGAATGATAAAAACAAGTGTAGATGGGTGATTCTAACTGAAATATGATATATAATGAGCGTAGAATGGTGGTTAAAATGAGTATCGATAAGTAATTCTAACAGAAATATGGTATATAAATGACATAGATTGATGAAACGAGTATAAAAATATGATTCTTACCGAAATAAGGTATCAAATGCTCGTAAAATGGTGAAAACGAGTATAAATGTGTTATTGGAACCACAACATGGTATAATATGATCGTAGATTAATGAAAAAGAGTTTATATCGTTGATTCTAAGTACTAAGCATGGGTAGAACCATGAAAACAAGTATGGATGAGTGATTCTAATCGAAATATGGTGTAGAATATGGTAGATTGGTGAAAATGAGTATATATACATGATTCTAACAGAAATGAGTATAGATTTATGGATGTGAGTACTGAAACATAATTATGATCGAAATAATGTATTAAATACTCGTAGGATAGTGAAAACGAGTATAAATGAGTGGTTCTAACCAAAATATGGTATAAAATGATAAAAATATGTTTAGATCGGTGATTCTAACAAAAATATGGTATAAAATAGATGTAGAATGGTGAAAACTAGTATATATAGTTGATTCTAACCGAAATTATGGTATAGATTGAGCTTAGATTGATGAAAACCAGTAAAACAAGTGATTCTAACTGAAATATGGAATAAAAGGAACGTAGAATGAGAAAATTGAGTATGGATAGGTGATGTTAACCAAAATTTGGTATAGAACAAGTATCGAAGGTGAAAATGATCATTGCAACATAATGCTAACTGAAATTATGGTATAGAATAGACGTAGAATAATAAAAATGAGTATAGACGTGTGATTCTAACCAAAATATAGTATATATGTTGCCTAGTTTGATGAAACTAGTATAGAAATATAATTTTAACCAAAATAAGATATCAAATGCTCGTAAAAAGATAAAAATGAGTTATAAATGAGTGATTCGAACCGAAAGTTAGTATAATATGATCGTAGTGATGTAAACTAGTTAGATTTTTGTAGAATAAAACAGAGGCATAATCATGACAATAAGAATAGAAGAGTGATTCTAACCGAAATATAGCGTAACAGTGGCATGATTTATGGAAAACGAGTACTAAAATATGATTATAATCGAAAAAGATCAAATGCTCGTAAAATAGTTAAAAAGAGTGTAAATGAGTGGTCCTAACCGAAGTAAGGTATAGAATAAGCATAGACTTAAAACGATTATATATTGATAATCTTAACCGAAATAAGATATAAAAGTGGCGTAGATTTATGGAAACAAGTACTGAAATATGATTATGATTTAGTGTGAGAATGAGCATAGATTAATAAAAACATGTTTAGATTGATGATTCTAAACAAAAATATGGTATAAAATAGACGTAAAATAGTAAAAACGATTATAGATAGAGGGATTTTGACTAAAATATTATGAATGGTTAAAACGATTATCGATGGGTGATTGTAACCGAGATATAGTTTAGAATGGGCATAGATTGATGAAAATGAATATAGATGGGTGATTCTAATAGAAATTATGGTATAGAATGAGCTTAAATAGGTAAAAACAAGTACAAATAGGTAACTCTTACCGAAATATGGAATAAAATGAACGTATAATCATAAAAACAAGTATGGATGGACAATTCTAACTAAAGTGTGATATTAAAATAGATGTAGAATGGTTAAAACAAGTATAGATTGGTGATTCTATCTGAAATATGATAGAATGAGCATAGAATTGTGGTTAAAACGAGTATCGATGGGTGATTCTAACCAAAATATGGTATATAAGTGGCATAGATTGGTGAAATGAGTATAAAAAAATGACTCTAACCGAAATAAGGTATCAAATGCTCGTAAAATAATAAAAATGGGTATAAATGTTTAATTCGAACAAAAATATGGTATAATACGATCGTAGATTGACGAAAAAAAGTTTGTATCATTGATTCTAATCATCATATGATATAGAACATGGGTAGATTCATGAAAACGAGTATAGATAAGTGATTTTAATTGAAATATGTTATAGAATACCAATTGGTGAAAATGAGTATAGATAGGTGATTCTAACAAAAATATGGTGTAAAAGTTGCGTAGATTTATTGAAATGAGTACTAAAATATGATTATGATCGACGAAATAGTGTGAGAACAACGTAGAATGATGAAAACGTGGTTAGATCGGTGATTATAAGCAAAATAGGTATAAAACGGACGTAGAATAGCGAAAATTAGTATCGATAGATGATTCTAATTGAATATGATATAGAATAATCGTAGAATGGTTAAAATGAGTATCAATGGTGATCTTAACCGAGATATGGCTTGAATAGACATAGATTGATAAAAACAAATATAGATGCATAATTCTAACATAAATTATGTTATAGAATAGGCTTATATTGGTGAAAACAAGTACAAATAAGTGATTCGAATCAAAATATAGAATAGAATGAACGTAGAATGATGAAAACGAGTACGGATGGTTGATTTAACCAAAATATAGTATAAAAGTGGCATTAATTTATGGAGGCGAGTACTGAAACATGATTATGATCGAAATAAGGTATCAAATGCTCGTAGGATGGTAAAAACTAGTATAAATTAGTGGTTCTAAACGAAATATGGTATATAATGATGAGAACATATTTAGATCAGTTATTCTAACCAAAATATAGTATAAAACAGACATAGAATGGTGAAAACAAGTATATAGTTGGATGATTCTAACTGAAATTATGGTATAAAATGAACTTTGATTGTTGAAAACCAGTAAAATAAGTTATTCTAACAGAAATATGGAATAAAATGAACGTAGAATGAGGAAAACAAGTATGGATAGAGAATTCCAACCAAAATTTGGTATAAAAGAAGTGTTGAAGGTGAAAACGATCATTAAGATATGAAGCTTACCGAAATTATGGTATAGAATGGACGTAGAATGGTGAAAACGATTATAGACGTGTGATTCTAACCAAAATATAGTATATACGTTGCCTAGATTGGTGAAATGAGTATAGAAATATAATTCTTAACCAAAATAAGATATCAAATGTTAGTAAAAGGGTAAAAATGAGTTATAAATGAGTGATACGAACCAAAACTTCGTATAAAATGATCGTAGTGATGTAAACGAGTTTAGATTGTTGTGGTATAAAACAGGAGAATAATCGTGAAAATGAGAATATATGAGCGATTCTAACATAAATATGGCATAAAAGTGGCATAGATTTGTGGAAACGAATACTAAAATATGATTATAATTGAAATAAGGTATCAAGTGCTCGTAGAATTTTAAAAACGAGTATGAATGAGCGGTCCTAACTGAAGTAGGGTATAAAATAAGCATAGAATTAAAACGAGTATAGATTGGTAATTTTTACCGAAATAAGTTATAAAAGTGGTATTGATTTGTGGAAACGAGTATTAAAATGTTATTATGATCAACAGTTTAGTGTGAAAATGAGCATAGATTAATGAAAAGTTTTATGTGATCGGCATTTCTACCCATAACATATGGTGTAAAATAGATGTAGAATTGAAAACGAGTATAGATGGGAGATTCTAACTGAAATAAGAGATATAATAAGTGTAGAATGGTTAAAACGAGGATCCATGGGTGATCCTAACCGGGATATGGTTTAGAATAGACATAGATTGATAAAAATGAATATAGATGGGTGATTCTAATAAAAATTATGGTATAGAATGAGCTTAGATTGGTAAATATAAGTATAAATAGATGACTCTAACTGAAATATAGAATAAAATAAATGTAGAATCATGAAAATGAGTAAGGATTGGCGATTCTAACAAAATGTGGTATTAAAATAGATGTAGAATTATGAAAACAAGTATAGATGGGTGATTCTAACTGAATTATGATATAGAATGAGCGTAGAATGTTAGTTAAAGTGAGTATCAATGGGTGATTATAACCGAAATATGGTATATAAGTGTATAGATTGATGAAACAAGTATAGAAATATGATTCTAACCGAAATAAGGAATCAAATGCTCGTAAAATGGTAAAAACGGATGTAAATGTGTGATTCGAACCAAAATATACTATAATATGATCGTAGATTAATGAAAAAGAGGTTATATCATTGATTCTAATTGAAATATGGTACTGAACATTGGTAAAATCATGAAAATGAGTATAGATGAGTGATTCTAATCGAAATATGGTGTAGAATATGGTAGATTGGTGAAAATGAGTAAAGATACGTGATTCTAACCGAAATATAGTATAAAAGTTGAGTAGATTTGTTGAAATAAGTATTGACATATGATTATGATTGACAAATTAGTGTGAAAATGAGCATAAAATGATGAAAATATGTTTAGATCGGTGATTCTAACCAAAACATGATATAAAATAGACATAGAATAACGAAAATGAGTATCGATATATTATTCTAACTGAATATGATATAGAATGAGCGTATAATGTTAAAACGAGTATCGATGTTGATCCTAACCAAGATATGGCTTATAATAGGCATAGATTAATGATAACAAGTATAAATGGGTGATTCTAACAGAAATTATGGTATATAATGGGCTTATATTAGTGAAAACAAGTACAAATAAGTGATTATAACTGAAATTTGGAATAGAATGAACGTAGAATGATAAAAATGAGTATGGATGGGTGATTCAACAGAAAATGGTATAAAAGTGGCCTAGATTTATGGAGGCGAGTACTGCAACATGATTATGATCGAAATAAGGAATCAAATACTCTTAGGATGATAAAATCGAGTATAAATGAGTGGTCCTAATTGAAATATGGTATATAATGATGAGAACGTATTTAGATCAATAATTTTAACCAAAATATGGTATAAAACATATATAGAATGGTAAAAACTAGTATAAATGGGTAATTTTACCCAAAATTATTGTATAGAATGAGCTTAGATTGATAAAAACTAGTAAAATAAGTGATTCTAACTGAAATATAGAATAAAATAAACGTAGAATAAGGAAAATGAGTATGGATGGGTGATGCTAACCAAAATTTGGTATAAAACAAGTATCGAAGGTGAAACGATCATTGAGACATAATGCTAAACGAAATTATTGTGTAGAATGGACGTAAAATGGTGAAAACGAGTATAGATGTGTGATTCTAACCGAATTATAGTATATCGTTTCCTAGATTGGTGAAACAAGTATAGAAATATAATTTTAACCAAAATAAGATATCAAATGCTCGTAAAACGGTAAAAATAAATTATAAATGAGTGATTTGAATCGAAACATAGTATAATATTATCGTAGTGATTTAAACAAGTTTAGATTATTGTGGAATAAAACAGGGGCAAAATCATGAAAATAAGAATAGACGAGTGATTCTAACCAAAATATGGCATAAAAGTGAAATAGATTTGTAGAAACGAGTACTAAAATATGATTAATCATAAAAGGATCAAATGCTCATAAAATAGTAAAAACGGGTATAAATGAGTGGTCCTAACCGAAGTAGGGTATATAATAAGCATAGAATTGAAATAAGTATATATAGGTAATTTTAACCGAAATTAGGTATAAAAGTGGCATAGATTTATGGAAACGAGTATTGAAATATGATTACGGTTTAGTGTGAGAACGAGCATGGATTAATGAAAACGTGTTTAGATCGATAATTCTAACAAAAAATATGGTATAAAACAGACGTAGAATGGTAAAAACGGATATAGATAGGGGATTCTGACTGAAATATGGTGAATGGTTAAAACGAGAATCGATGGGTGATCCTAACCGAGATATAGTTTAGAATGGGCATAGATTGATAAAAATAAATATAGATGGGCGATTCTAATAGAAATTATGGTATATAATGAGCTTAGATTGGTAAAAATAAGTACAAATAGGTAACTCTAACAGAAGTATGGAATAGAATGAACGTAGAATCATAAAAACGAGTATTGATGGGCGATTCTAGCCGAAGTATGGTATTAAAATAGACGTAGAATGGTAAAAATAAGTGTAGATGGGTGATTCTAACTGAAATATAATATAGAATGAGCGTAGAATGGTGGTTAAAATGAGTATCGATGGGTGATTCTAACTGAAATATGGAATCAAATGCTCGTAAAATGGTGAAAATAGGTATAAATGTATGATTTGAACCAAAATATGGTATAATACGATAGAAGATTGACAGAAAAGAGTTTATATCATTGATTTTAATCGACATATGGTATAGAATGTGGGTAGAATCATGAAAACGAGTATAGATAAGTGATTCTAATCGAAATATGGTATAGAATATGGCAAATTGGTAAAAATGAGTATATATAGGTGATTCTAACCAAAATATGGTCGACGAAATAGTGTGAGAACTAGCGTAAAATAATAAAAATGTGTTTAGATCGGTGATGTGAATAAAAATAAGTATAAAACAGACGTAGAATAACAAATATGAGTATCGATAGATAATTCTAACTTAATATGATATAGAATGAGCGTGGAATGGTTAAAACGAGTATCGATGGTGATCCTAACTGAGATATGCCTTAGAATAAGCATAGATAGATGAAAATGAATATATATGGGTGATTCTAATAAAAAATATGTTATAGAATAGGCTTATATTGGTAAAAACAAATACAAATAAGTGATTATAATTGAAATATAGAATAGAATGAACGTAGAATGATAAAAACGAGTACGGATGGGTGATTCAGCCAAAATATGGTATAAAAGTAGTGTAGATTTGTGGATGCGAGTACTAAACATGATTACGATCAAAATATTGTATCAAATGCTCAAAGGATGGTGAAAACTAGTATAAATGAGTTGTTCTAACCAAAATTTGGTATAGAATAATGCAAACATGTTTAGATCGGTAATTTTAACCAAATTATAGTATAAAACTGACGTAGAATGGTGAAAACAAGTGTATAGTTGTGTGATTCTAAATAAAATTATGGTATAAAATAAACTTTGATTGGTGAAAACCAGTTAAATAAGTATTCTAACTGAAATATGGAATAAAATGAACAAAGAATGAGGAAAACAAGTATAGACGGGGAATTCTAACCAAAATTTGGTATAAAAGAAGTGTTGAAGGTGAAAACGATTATTGATATGTGATGCTTACCAAAATTATGGTGTAGAATAGGGTAGAATGGTAAAAACGAGTATTGATGTGTGATTCTAACCGAAATATAGTATATATATTGCCTATATTGGTGAAATAAGTATAGAAATATAATTTTAACCAAAATAAGATATCGAATGCTCGTAAATGGGTGAAAATGAGTTATAAATAAGTGATTTGAACCAAAACTTTGTATAATTTGATCGTAGTGATGTAAACGAGTTTAGATTATTCTGGTATAAAATATGGAAATAATCGTGAAAAGGAGAATGGATGAGTGATTCTAACCAAAATATGACATAAAAGTGGCATAGATTTGTTGAAATGAATACAAAAATGTGATTATAATCGAAATAAGGTATCAAGTGTGCTTAGAATAGTAAAATTAGTACGAATGATTGGTCCTAACCGAAGTAGGGTATTGAATAAGTATATAATTAAAATGAGTATAGATAGACAATTATAAAAAAAATATTTTAGCGTTAGAATGATTGACAATTTAGCGTTAGATTGAGCATAGAATGAATGACTATAAATGAGTGATTCTAACCAAATTATAGTAAACAAAGTGGTATAGATTTGTGAAAACGAGTACTGAAATATGATTATGATCGACATCTTAGCGTTAGAATGAGCTTAGATTAATGAAAACTTGTTTAGATTCGTGATTCTAACCAAAACATATGGTATAAATCAGAGGTAGAATGAAAATGAGTATAGATGGGGGATTCTAATTAAAATAAGAGATATAATGAACGTAGAATAGTTAAACCAAGTATCGATGGGTGATCCTAACCGATATATGGTTTAGAATATGCATAGATTGATGAAAATGTATATAGATGAGTGATTCTAATAAAAACTTTGGTATATAATGAGTTTAGATTGGTAAAAACAAGTAGTCTTAGTTTTGAGATATGGACTGTTGGATCACTCAAACCCATCCAAGCCATATATGCCACCAACCCATCCAAACCCGCTCTCTCCACAACTCTCGGGTCTGGTCTAAACAATGGCAGGGCTAGCAAACAATATACGCTAAAGTGCGCCAAGGATAATATGCACCAAAGTGCGCCGGAAAAGGGGCTGACATCTCTACCTACCTTAGAAAATTTTTGTTCTTGGAATTCAAATCCAATGTAAGGCTAGAGAAGTAAGTATAAGTACGATACGAATTTACTAGTAAATCTATACATGCAAGCAATAATATCACAACACATAGGTGATCGCCTGATCACGAAATCTAAGATACTAAGGCATAATGTAGAATTTATCTTCAGAATCGAATAGGTACGGGTACCGAGACTGTATATCGTTCTCGCACTCCCACGTCGAATATCCAAGATTGTGATAGCCCCAGGCAACTTGGACAAGAGAAATAGTCCGGTTCTTGACTACCTTCTTCCTTCGGTCCAGAATGGATATGAGTTACTCCTCGTAAGATAATTTGGTACCAACGACTAATTGAGAGTTATCGAGGATATGACTCAGATACGAGATATACCTACGCAACTGAGATACATGAAATATATTGTACACATCATGTATCAAAGGTGGAAAGGCAAGACGATAAGCCACATCGCCTACCCAATCAAGAATGTTAAACGGTCCAACATATCGCAGACTAAGCTTTCCGTGGACCCCGAATCTAATAATTTCATGGGTTAGCAAAATATGCAAGAATACGTGGTTTCCAATACGACACTCTAAAGGCCTATGATACTGGTTTTCCTAGTGACGATGCCGATCCTGCATAACCCGAAGTCGCTCTCTGATCTTCCTGACAACTTCTTCTGTCTGTATGATCATTTCAGGGCCTAACATCTTTTTCTCACCAATATCGTCCCATGCCAACGGTGATCTATACTTCCTACTGTATAGTGCCTCAAAAGGTGCCATCTGAATACTGGCCTGATAACTATTGCTATACGAGAATTCCACTAAGTGAAGGTGATTCTCCTAAGATCCACCAAAGTCTAGGGTACAAGCTCGTAACATATCTTCCAGGGACTGGATGGTCCTCTCTGATTGTCCGTTTGTCTGGGGTAGTACGCAGTACTGAATCTTAACCTGGTACCCAATCTCTCGTACAAGCTTCTCCAGAAATAGAAGTAAACCTTGTATCTTGATCAGACACTATGCTTATCGGCACATCATATTGTCTCACAATCCATCGCATATACAAATCTGCCAACTACTCTGTAGACTATCCCACTCTAAAGGGAAAAAATGTACCACTTTTGTGAATCGATCTACTATCACCCAAACTGTATCTCGACTAGTCGGGGATCTAGGTAAACCGGTCACAAAGTCCATGATGATGTATTTCTACTTCCACTCTAGAATATGAAGCAATTGTAATAACCCTGCTGGTCTCTATTATTCTGTCTTTACTTGTTGACATATTAGATATCGCGATACGAAGCGTGCTATTTCCCTCTTTATTCCATTCCACCAAAAGTATTTCTTGATATCTTGGTATATATTTGTGCCTCCCAGATGAATAAAGTACTGGAAACTATGTGCTTCTGTCATAACTTCTTGCCGAATATCCCCGCTTGGTACACATAGACCTTTCCCAAACCTTAGCGTTCCATCCGCATGAATTGTCAACACTTTTCGAAGATCGGACTGACATTCTGCCCATAGCTTATGAATCTTCGGGTCCTTTTTTCTGAGCTATCTTGATTCTATCCACCAAAGTTGACTGGATCTGTATGCTAGCCAGAACTCATATATCCTATGGAAGTAATATCTTGATTCCCATCTATTATAAGTCTTCTAGAATGTGCTTCTGAGTGGTCAACATGAGTTCTCTACCTCTTATACTAAGTGCATCAGCTACTATATTTGCCTTGCTTGGATGGTATTGAAGTTTTACGTCATAGTGTTTCAACAACTCCAGCCACCTCCTTTGTCTCATGTTTAAGTCCTTTTATGTGAATACATATTTCAAACTCTTATAATCTGTAAAGATCTCCACCTGATCGCCATATAAGTAGTGCCTCCATAGCTTAAGCACAAACACTACTGCTGTTAACTCTAAATCGTGAGTTGGAAAATTTTTCTCGTGATCTCTGAGCTGCCGAGAAGCATACACTATCACTCTCCCTTACTGCATTAAAACACATCTAAGCCCCTTGCTAGATGCATCATAATACACTATGAATCCTCCAGAGCCTGTTAGAAGAGGATCGGGGCATAGATTAACTTCTTCTTCAACTCTTCAAAGGCTATCCGGCACTGTGCTGACAACACAAATTTAACTTTCTTGTGCGTCAACCGAGTCAAAGGTGCCGAGATCTTAGCAAAGTCCAATACAAATCTTTTGTAGTATCCTGCCAAGCCTAGGAAACTACGCACATCCGCCACTGTCTTCGGAACTGGCCAGTTCTCTACTACATCTACCTTCTTGGGATCAACTGACACTCCTGACCCAAAAATAATGTGTCCAAAAAAGGATATGTGATCCAGCCAAAAATCACACTTACTAAGCTTCGCATATAATTGGTGCTCCCTCAAAGTCTATATTACTATTCAGAGATGTTCTTCATGCTCATTCTCATTACGAGAATACACAAGGATGTCATCAATAAATAGTACCATAAATTGGTCTAAGTATGGCATGAAAATACGGTTCATCAAATCCATGAATATTGTTGGTGCATTAGTCAGTCCGAATGACATAACTAAGAATTTGTAATGCCCATATTATGACCTAAATGTTGTCTTCGGTATATTCTGCTCCCGAACTCGCACCTAATGATATCCTGATCGCAGATCTATCTTGGAGAAGAATCTTGCTCCGCTTAATTGGTCAAACAATTCATTATTCCTAGGCAATGGATACTTGTTCTTCTCTGTCACCACATTCAATCGCCTGTAATCCATGCACAACCGCGTCGATCTATCCTTCTTCTTCACCAATACCGTTGGTGCTCCCCACGGTGATCCACTGGTCCGAATAAACTTTTTTTCCTTCAGTTCTTCCACGTGTCGATATAACTGATCAAGATTTGATGGTGACATTGGGTATACCTTCTGGGATATTGGTTCTGCTCATGGCATTAACTCTATACAGAATTCTATTTCTCTAATCCGGGAAGCTCATCGGGAAAGACGTCCATAAATTCTTCAACTATTTTGGGTATCGGGTCCTCTTCCGTTGCTACTATTGTGATTCCTTCCTTATGATGGTCTTATGATATTATGCTAAGAACAAACTCTTTTATACCATGGACTCTAAACAACACTCTACCCTCATGATAATCTATCGTCTCATGATTGTCTCTCAACCAGTCCATGCCTAAGATAACATCAAAGTTATCCATAGGAAACTCGACCAACTTCACAGGTAATAAATACCCACATACTACAACTGGATATGCTAGCACAGCCTACTAACTCCTACGATCCCATTGCCAGTGAGTATATTTAGCCTCTCGGGCAATGCCTTAAACTTTAATCCAATACGTGTCACATATTGTGTTGATATAAATAAGTGTGAAGCTCCATGATCAAATAATGATGTGGCATGAAATATTGTAATAAAAATGTTACTTGCCACTACGTCGCCTGACGCCATAGCTTCTTCCAAAGATAAGGTAAAGGCCTGCCCTTGGCCTTGTCCAGCTCCCTACTGCCTTCCCTGGTGTCGTTGTTGCGGTCTCTGTTGTTCTTGCTACTTTTATTATTGGTACAATTGAGCCTGTGTCGGAAACAAACATTAATCTATAGGCCCTACCGCTACTGCTGGTCCTGTTTGCTGTCACAATACGTACAACCCATCGGTGCTCCCGTCGCTGTTGGTGTTATTGCTGTAGCTGCCTCGGCTGCTGTTATCAAGTAGGTGCTATCATTGTCGAGGTCACTGGCCTCCTCTGTGTTATGTCATGGATACAAATACCAAGGGATGGTGTTGACGTTCACAGTACTCGTCCCCTCTCACTGCTTTGTCCATGAGGCCTCTTCCGGTCTACTCTTCTTGATGACATCCTCTGATAGGTAAGCTCAACCCTATTGGCCACTATCATTACTGCCTTGAAGGTCTAGTAGTCATGCACCTCTACCAAGTATAAAATCTCCAAGTAAAGTCCCTGTTGGAAACTTATTGCTCTCTCCAACTTTGTTTCCACTATGGTTGGAGCAAACTTGCTCACTCGGTAAAACTCCCTCAAGTAGCCATATACTGTCCTTTCAGCCTGCTTGAGGTTAGTAAACCTTTGTTGTAACTCGCATTGAGCCATAATCCTAAAGTACTTAGTCCTGCACCAGGTTTTGAACACAAAATAGGCCCCTCAATAATACCTCTATTGTGGCCAACCAATCTCTTGTAATATCCTGAAGCTGCAGGCGAACCAGGTGAACCTATTTCTCAGCTAAAACTTTAAGTGCTGCCAGAATCATATCAATATCCTGGAGCCAATCATCTGCCAAAATGGCATCCTTCGTGCCATAGAAATATCTGGAATTCAGTCTACAAAACCTAACAGATGCCCCAGAATCTACTCTCCCACCTCGTTCCAAGGCCGACCTTTGGTTCAACAGGATATTTTGTTCTTGCTGTTGAAGCTATTGACATTGTTGTTCCTGATGTTGTTGCTGCTAAACCACCATCTGATGTTGTTGGACATTCAACATTCTCCGGATAATCTCTAGCAAGGCCGAGATATCTCGTGCTGCTTGTATTGTAGAGGTACGGGAATATCTAGAGCCTGCTGCTCTATCGCATTTATTATGGGCTAAACTTGGATCCCTGGCTGGGGTTCTACAGGACCTCGTTCCACTGGAAACTCTGCCTTTCTTGCTTCTACAATATCTGGAGGAGGGGAAACCCTAAAGAAGATCACAAGAAACATCAAGTACAAGACAAGAAGGAACAAAGAAGGAACCAGTCTGGAAATTTTTTAGCTGAGTGTCGAAGAGGATGAATTCAGAATTTCAAGAAAGATCTTATTTGATTGAGACTCCTATGACCATGACACCCCACAAGTCTGTAGAACAGACCTGTATAGGCCACCACTAAAACCTTGTTATGCCCCAGTACCAGAATACGAAGACGAATATAGCCAGCTACCCCATATAAGGTACTATACGTCATACGGAGATCATGGCTGTAACTAGACAAGGAGATACATGCTACAATCAAGTCACTTAGGGTCACACGAATATCTATGTCTCAATCAATCAAACAAGAAATAGTAATCATAGAGCATATATGCTAAAGCAATAAGGAATCCTAAATGCTTTCATCAAATATTTTAGAGACCAGCTGTACAAAATAAGAAGCTGGTAGAGTAACAAAAGTACATGGCAGTGATTAGCTATAGTCTAAATATATAGAGTCATGTAAGAAACTAAATGTCCAGGTGTTCAGACTAACAGGTGCCGGTGGCTAAATGTGTAAAAGATAAAATATATAATGACGAATAGGGAAGAAGAAAACACACTCGTTATCCTCCGCTGCTATATTCTTGGTACGCGCCATGAGTCGTGGGAAAGTATGCTGGATCCTCGGGTGCTGGCTCAAAACTTGGCCATGCAAAACCAGTAGGGTTAGACCCCAAATAGCAAGTACTACAAATAAATCACGAAAATAAGAACCAAAAACCCAAGCAATAAATATATAATAATATATAATAGTTTTGTGTTATAACTTAGGTCCATGACATATCCTAGCACAAAGGCCCAATCCTACAACGAAAAAAGGACAAGGGTTGTATCCATCACACAATGATAGTCTATTTCCCTAAGCTACTAATAGAATAATACAATCACAACCAAGTCTAATTAATAAAATCGGCTAATCATTTGTATAGCTTTTTATTTTTTGCAGTCTAAGGTTATCTCAGAATAATGCATAATATGTATCATCAGATCAGGCCATTACCGAACACGAGCTATCCGAGCCAAATAGATGAATATACATGAACTTCACGAATTGTACCAGTTCTCCGTAGGGCTACTGTGCTAGATCATGGTATTAACGGTTCCTATTTTCCTATAGTGAAACAGTGGCTCGGTATTATTTATAATAGGTCAGATATTGTATTCCACTAAGGTGGAAGATATACAGTATCTGTGGTAACCAGTCCATAATATCCTAGAATGAATCTCTTTGGAAAGGTTCGTATGATCTCGGGATACCATTTTCTCCCAATGTTACTACCATTTTTAGTTGCTTAATTAACCTTATATTGTTTTAAAATCTCAAGACGTGGCCACATGAGAATTTCTCTTAAGATGTCGTACAAAGTACGGACACGCTAGATACGAATCCATGGAAGTTCAATCTGGATTCACCCGAGCGTGTATGCAACATTCAATAAATCAATATCCTAGCCACGCTTTGGTACTTAACTTGCATATCATGCCCGTGTTGGGGGAAAAGTATATTTATAGTATCACGCGTTCAGCAATTTGGAGGCATTCTCGATGCACAACCCAAATATAAATCACTTAACACGTAACATGGTATGTCGCACCTTGGTGCATATTAGATCATGAAAAATATCATAAAATAATGGTATCAACGCGGATACAGTATTCGAGTCCAATTACCAATTTATTATTGGGTCACATGAATCTTAATCACATTATAACACGACGCTTATGTCATGCACATAGCCGGTTAGTTACTATTTACTTAGTCTGGTCTACACACAATATCTCAATCCAACACTTATTCATGCCATGTATGAAGCCAATCTTAGTACATGATCACGTCTAACATGAGGTATAGTTTCTAAGTCCATTCTTCCTTAGAGTCATAATACAAGCAATACCAGGATCAACCACATAGAGGATGATGAGAAATATTCCAAATTAAATAAGCGAACACATAATGAAAGTTCTATGTGCACGCATGGAGTCACTAAGGATAACACGCGCATAAAATTGTTCGCATGAAGGTCAGGCGCATGAACCAAACAAGCGAATGCTTAGGGTACCGTATGAAGTCAGGGGTGCATAAAGTCTCATAAAGTCAGGGGCGCAAAAAGTGCGTAAGCTACAAAGGGGTGGCGCACTTTGTCAACTTATCCAATACAGCATACTTTACAAAGTGGGCGGGCAAGAATAAGGCGTACTTTCAAAGAAAGTACACGAGCAAGTTAGCTAAAAGAAAAAACACATAATCCGAGGTCAAAGCTTGACAATCGAGAAACTCGTCACTCGAGGAGCGCACAAATCAATAACACAAAAATTAAGAAACCAACCAAAGCTTCATCCCAAAGGAAACGAAGAAGAAAGAAAGTGCGCGAGCAGACCAAACGTAAGAAAAGTGCGCCGGCTGACGAAAAATAGAAAAAGTGCACCAGATTGCCAAACACGAAAAATGTAAGCTGATTGACTGTAGCGCACTTTCTCTTGGTTTTCCAGGAAGAACTTTGATTAAATACACACCAAAGTGCGCTAACTTAGTTTTCTCTCGAAAGTGTGCCACTGACTCAAGGAGTGTGAATGGCGCACTTTTTCTAAGAGTCTAAGTGCAGTATGATTAGTACGCATGAAGAGTTGGGACAGCACACCAATACGTCAAAAGTGAAACATACGTATTTCTACATAAAAGGGGTTTTCTTGTATACTCTTTACAGAGTACTGTTCTTCTTCTCCAGTCATCCATTTTGGTATAGGTATTGTATCAAGCTTCAGTACTGAACTTAGCTGGACTCAAAAACGAGCACGTCCAAAAGCAAAGTTACATAAAATATAGTGTTCTACACTATGAACTTATTAGTTTTATAGAACACAAAGTTTTGGGAGATTGAATCCTAGGAAAACAAAAGTGAACCCATACCCCTAAACTCAGGTCTATGCAATTCCAAGCAAGAAAATCAAGAACAACAAGTATTAAAGATGAAGAGATGCTCGGTCCCAACAATATGAGCTAAAAATAAACAGGATATATTAAGAACTAAAAGCATGCATAAATTCATGGTTCTTCTCTTGTACAAGATGTATCTGCCTACAGAGGGAGAGAGAAAACCTAAGAGAGAGAAATAAAAAGAAAATAATGAGCAGAGAGAGAGAAATAGGAATATTTAGGCTTAGGTTTGAGATGTGGACCGTTGGATCACTCAAATCCATCCTAGCCACACATGCCACCAACCCAACCAAATTCACTCTCTCCATAACTCTCAGTTCTGGTCTAAACAATGGACGGACTAGTAAACAATATGCACCAAAGTGCGCCAAAGACAATATGCACCAAAGTGCGTCGGGAAAGGGGGCTGACAAATACGATTGTAGATTAAGAAAAAAGAGTTTATATCTTTGATTCTAATCGACATATGGTATAGAACATAGGTAAAATCATAAAAACGAATATAGATGAGTGATTCTAATCAAAATATGATATAGAATATGGTAGATTGGTGAAAATGAGTATAGATAGGTGATTATAACCAAAATATGGTATAAAAGTTGAGTAGATTTATTGAAATGAGTACTAAATATGACTATGATCGACGAAATAGTATGAGAACGAACGTCGAATGATAAAAATATGTTTAGATCGGTGATTCTAATCAAAATAGGTATAAAATAAACATAGAATAGCGAAAATAAGTATCGATAGATGATTCTAACTGAACATGATATAGAATGAGCGTAGAATGGTTAAAACGAGTATCGATGGTGATCCTAACCGAGATATGGCTTATAATAGGAATAAATTGATGAAAACAAATATAGATGGATGATTCTAATAGAAATTATGTTATAGAACGAGCTTATATTGGTAAAAACAAGTAAAAATAAGTGATTATAATCAAAATATAGAATATAATGAACGTAGAATGATAAAAAATGAGTATGGATGAGTGATTCAACCAAAATATGGTGTAAAAATGACGTAGATTTGTGGAGGCAAGTACTGAAACAAGATTATGATCAAAATAAGGTATTAAATGCTCGTAGGATGGTGAAAACTAGTATAAATGAGTGGTTCTAACCGAAATATTGTATAGAATGATAAGAACATGTTTAGATTGGTGATTCTAACCAAAATACAATATAAAATAGACGTAGATTGGTGAAAACAAGTGTTTAGTTGGTTGATTCTAACTGAAATTATGGTATAAAATGAACTTTGATTGGTGAAAACTAGTAAAATTAGTTATTTTAACTGAAATATGGAATAAAATTAACGTAGAATGAGAAAAAGAGTATGGATGGGGGATTTTAACCAAAATTTGGTATCAAAGAAGTGTCGAAAGTGAACATGATCATTGAGATGTGATGCTTAACAAAATTATGGTATATAATGGATGTAGAATGGTAAAAAGGAGTATAGACGTGTGATTCTAACTGAAATATAGTACATACGTAGCCTAGATTGGTGAAATAAGTATAAAAATATGATTTTAACCAAAATAAGATATTAAATACTCATAAAAGGGTAAAAACGAGTTATAAATGAGTGATTCGAACCAAAACTTTGTAAAATATGATCGTAGTAATGTAAACGATTTTAGATTATTGTGGTATAAAAAGGGGTATAATTGTAAAAATGAGAATAGATGAGTGAGTCTAACCGATATATGGCCTAAAAGTGGCGTAGATTTGTGGAAACGAATACTAAAATATAATTATAATTGAAATAAGATATCAAGTGCTCGTAGAATAGTAAAAACGAGTATGAATGAGTGGTCCTAACCAAAGTCTGGTATAAAATAAGTATAAAATTAAAATGAGTATAGATAGGTAATTTTAATCGAAATAAGTTATAAAAGTGACATAGATTTATGGAAACGAGTATTGAAATATGATTATGATCGATGATTTAGTGTGAGAATGAGCATAGATTAATGAAAACTTGTTTACATCAGTGATTCTGACCAAATCATATGGTATAAAACAGACGTAGAATTAAAAACGAGTATAGATGGGGGATTCTAACTGAAATAAGATATAGAATGAGTGTAGAATGGTTAAACCGAGTATCGATGTGTGATTCTAACCGAGATATGCTTTAGAATGGGCATAGATTGATAAAAATAAATATAGATGGATAATTCTAATAAAAATTATGGTATAGAATGAGCTTAGATTGGTAAAAAAAAGTACAATTAGATGACTCTAATCAAAATATAGAATAGAATAAATATAGACTCAAGAAAATGAGTATAGATTGGCGATTCTAACAGAAGTATGGTATTAAAATAGACGTAGAATGATAAAAATAAGTATAAATGGATGATTCTAACTGAAATATGATATAGAATGAGCATAGAATGGTGGTTAAAACGAGTATCGATGGGTGATTCTAACCAAAATATGGTATATAAGTGGCATAGATTGGTAAAACGAGTGTGAAAATATGATTCTAACCGAAATAAGGTATCAAATGCTCGTAAAATGGTAAAAACGAGTATAAATTTGTGACTTAAACCAAAATATGGTATAATACGATCGTAGATTAACGAAAAAGAGGTTATATCGTTGATTCTAATCAACATTTGGTATAGAACATGGATATAATCATGAAAACGAGTATAGATGAGTGATTCTAATCAGAATATGGTATATAATATGGTAGATTGATGAAAATGAGTATAGATACGTGATTCTAACCTAAATATGGTATAAAAGTTGAGTAGATTTGTTGAAATGAGTACAAAAATATGATTATAATTGATAAATTAGTGTGACAATAAGCATAGAATAATAAAAACATGTTTAAATCAGTGATTCTAACCAAACACGATATAAAACAGACATAGAATAACGAAAACGAGTATCGATAGAGTAACTACCATATTCTAGAATAGGGGTATTTTTATCTTTTTATTATTTAATTTAATGTGTTAATATTGTATGATATTTATTTATATTTAATTGCTGTGATTTTAATTGATTGTTGTACCTTACCGTTGCTCCGATAATTAGAGCGTTACACTAGCCATTGCCTTCCAACGAATTTTATACCCTTGTCCTGGTCGTGCCAATCTTCTATTTTGATCTATGTGTGACTCATAACCATACCCTGTTGTGCTTCATTTTAGTCGGACAATATTCGTCGCAAACAATTATATTTAATTCTATATAAATCCAACTTTGTATCCTTATGCGTTCCAATTGAAATTGGAGACACAATCTTGACCTTTTTGTGCAACCCAAATTATGGGAATATTCTACTTTGGGTCTCCTACATTCATGACATTTGTATCCCCCCTAATTTTAACCCCATGCAATTCTAATTAATTTTAGAACACTGACTATATTAATTCTAATTAAATTAATCCAAAAATTCTATCTTGTGAAATTTTCCAATTGTTGGACATTTTTATGCAAAAGTGCATTGAGGTGTCCACACCCCATGGGACCAACACATGAAGAAACCCCATTTTCCTTCAATAATTTAGTCATGTGATTTTTTATCTAATTCTTGGAGTGTGTAGCACCCAACATCAACCCTCACTGAACCTTGGCCCCCCATTTTGAAACCATGAAGTCATAGCCTTTGAATTTCAACATGAGAAGCCAAGCCCTTTTTCCAAGGAGGATATTGACCAAGCCCACCCTTCTAGGTCAACCTCAACACCAACCCTAGTTTTACATATATATATAACATCTTTTCTTTTTCTTTTTCCTAAACCTAAAACCTATTCCAGCCGACACCATCATCTCCCTCTACTGTTCACCATCGCCCCTTCCTCCATACTCGCCGGAGCCGATCCCCGCTAATCCCTGCCGACTTCCCATTGACTCCCTAGTAAACTGACGCCACCTTCCGCCAGTCACTAGACTTCCTCCTGACTCACCTGAGAGGCACATCGGACCTCGATGACAGCAGCCATCCCCTCTCAACCCGTCTGCCATCTCCCTCCCTTCAACCGCCGATCACCACCATACTCACCTGAACTGTAACCTGACTCCCTCAACCACAACGCCGGAGCCCGTCGATTCCATCCTCGCCTGAGCCGCTGTGCTCGATATCACCACCTGCACTTCATCATGCTGGAGATCAAAGCAGCGTCCGCTGAACTCGCCTGAACACCCCTGTCACGACTGAACCGATTTCACCTGAACCTCTTCCCTCGATGCTGAACCGCCCTTCTCCCTCAACAGCCCGCTGAACCGGACCGAGCTTGTCTGAACAGTAGCAGCAGGAGCAGCCGATCTCGACGTCAAATGCCCCGTTCACACGCGCGCAGGTTCGAGTTACTCTCTTCATGTTGTGTATGTATATGTATGTGTGAATGACGTTAGATCTAGCATATTGCTACATGACAAATTTATTAGATGTCGATTTCATGAGACCCTGCAAATAAACCCAACTTGTATACGTATACATACGCATATGCGTATATTATTCAATTTGGTATATATATATATATATATTTAGTATGTATATATTCTTCAATTTATTATATATATATATATATATATATATATATATATATATATAAACCCAACTTGTGTACGTATACATACGCATATGCGTATATTATTCAATTTGGTATATATATATATATATTTAGTATGTATATATTCTTCAATTTATTATATATATATATATATATATATATATATATATATATATATATATATATATAGTATGTATATATTCTTCAATTGGGTATACATATATGTATATATATATTTAATGTGTATATATTCTGTGTAGTAATTAAATACTTTACTAATATGAATAATTATATATATGTATACTGTATGCCCTAGTGTTAATTATGGATATCCTATAGTTACTTCGATCTGTGACCCTGAGTGATTGTGAGTAGACTACCTCATGTATACTGACGTACTGGCGAGACCTGCGTTAATTTGACTGTCTGATTATGCACAACATTTGAGGATGTGACACCCGTACAGTTAGACCCATACTTGACCCTGTTAGATGACAAGTATCACCCCCTAGCGTAGTCTCTGAGTTCAGTATAGTTGTGATTATGTGTATATTAGTGTATCGACTGATACAATATTATTATTAATTGATGTCTATAGGATTGTTGGTTCAGACGAGACTTTGGAAACAAGATATTGGTATTTCCAGCAGAGGACCACAGGCGAGTACATTCTCTGACAGTTTTTATTATGTTGATTATCTCTATAATTCTAGTTGTATAGCGTACATGATTCTGACACTGTGGTTTCACGAGTTGGCATCATTGAGACCTGTCACGAGGAGTCGTGATTAGGATCTATCGTGCTGCCTGGGAACGGGGATTAGCCTGACTATTGCTCGCATTATAGCTATCCGAATTATGTGATCATACCCAACTCTACATGCATCATAGCTCACCCACACCTCACGTCGGTGCAACCTGACCATTATATGCCTCATAGCCTGTTACATGTGATTAGCCTAACTATTGCTCGCATTATAGCTATCTGGATGGTTAGTCTGTCCTTACATGAATCATAGCTAATCATATATAACAAGGCTGATCAGTCCCAAGCCGATCACATGATATGCTGATATTTCATACACTTAGCTAGATATTCTACACATGTATTTACAGATCATAGTTCTAGCATTTCCTTACATTCTAGTTTATTGATCTAGCATTCACTTATTTTCCAGTTCATTGTTCTAGCATGCACTTGTATTTCTGTTTATTGCTAGTTGTACCATTAATGATTACATATGCTCCAGTATTTCTATTTCCAGTATTTTATTATTCCAGTATTGTTATTGCCAGTATTTATATCCATCTTGTATTTCTTTACATTATATTATAGTTTTTGTCAATATATGTGGAACTGCTGTTAGTGCTTGTACTTCACTCTAATCCTAACTAGATATTTTTTTACAAAGGATCTTGAGAATTTTTGTCCTACACATTATGGACCAGGTATAGATGCAGACTATACACCAGAGATCCTAGAGGAGTCTAGTCCATTAGAGGAGACACTACCTGCAGCTGTTTAGACAGCATTTATTTATGCATTGATACTTATTTTGAGGTTTATTTTAGTTATGTTAAGACTTATGTGGAGTTTAATTTGAGACTTGTGGAGACTTTTATGTTGGACAGCTAGACTGTGGTTTATCTCCATTTTGAGACATTGTGTTGACTATGTCATTCTTTCTTATCTTTATCGTGCCATTTATATTCTTATAGCTATTGTGATTGAGTATACATTATGAGATATTGAGAGATATTATTTTATTATACTCCTTATGGAGTTGAGATCCTGACAAGTTGTGAGTTATGTTTAGTATATTGAGACCTAGACAGCGTTCTACCGTCGATGCTGCGGCGTAGGCTGGACGTACCCACGACTCATGTCCAAATTCCGGGTGTGGGTCATGATATATTTTTAGTGGTGGCCTATGCAGGTCTAGCTTCACAAGTTGTCACGACCCGCACCCAAAAATCGGGCATGAGCCTTAGGTACGTCCAGCCTACGCTGCAGAATCGGCGGTAGAACGCTGTAAAGGTCCGTTCTAGGTCAACCATATCTATCTATATCTCACAGAAAAATCTGGCATGACCTCTCCAAAAGGAGGGCAACCACGCTATATATATATCAAAATCCTCTCCAAAAGGAGGGCAACTACGCAATATATATATCAATAATCTCAATCACAAAATCTAGAGGAAGAATATAAGCACGATATGATATAAACAAAGAAACAGAACCAAGAGAGCAAGACAATCCAAAATAATACAGTCCAAGGCCATAATAGCTACAACATCTCACAGCCACAAAAGAATAAGTACAATCATCCAAAATAAAACACTGGGACCAACCTAGGAAACCCACCTAGCTAACTAGGGTACTATAGGCGTCTACTCGGCGCACTCCTCCTCGATCACGGGGTCACAACAGTCGTCAACACCCGGCCCATAGAACGTCGGGCAATAGTCCTCAGGATTCTCTGGAAAAAATATGCCCAGTCAGGACTGGAGCGAAGTACATAACTCTGAAAGCAACTCCAAATACATGGTAAGGTGTATATGACGAGCAATAGAAAAGTATACAAGATGCACAGGAAATAAATATATGCTGGAGCACAATAAGTAGCTGCAATGTAAACTGGAGAACAATACAAGTAGTAAAAAAGTAACTACAGGTGAGAAACATAAATACTAGCTAAGTGCCTTGAGCACAAGTTCGTTATGTGATCGGCTTAGGTTGCACATGAAAAACACTACGATAACTCCGTTATACGTGAGTTGCATAACCGACATACACATGAATACTGTTTGGCTTTGATCACATAACCAACTCCTACTCCCCTTCCCCACTAATACTCTTGGATCCAACCACAACACTATACGTACATGATAATAGCTCACGCACACGAAGGCGAGAGCACAAGAAGCACATGATAGCACATGAGAATCAATACCCGAAGCACATGATGAAATACACGTGATAGAGTACCCGCTGAACACGGTAAGGGGGATAGCATCTCATGACCGGATCCACTAGTACCAGCTCGTGTAATAATGTGTCAGAATCAAGTATTACAGTTCTAGAACAGGTGATATAAACGCTATCATAAAATGGAAACTATCAGAGGTAGGTACTCGCCTGATGTCCTGAGCAACTGATGAGGATCGAGATTCGGACCGGTGTCGCAAGGACCTAATGCGAAAAGCAGAATTAAACAGGGTTCTAAGCATTTAAACTGATACAAAATAATTAAAAATAGGCTTCTAGGGCTATTCTAGGTCGATCGGGTCAAACCGGTGAAAATGGGGTCAAAAAGTTAACCCGGGGTCCAAAAAGTCAACTCTAGGTCAAAACTAGGTCAAATATTGACTTTTACGGTCAACGAGGACAATTATGGTCAAAGCTAGGTCAAACTAGGGTGTCCCTAAAATTCTAGGTCAAACCGAGCTCATTAAGCTACTAAACTCTCAAACTCGCCTAATCGAGATACCGGGATACCCTCGGTATCCGATACCTCGTCCTAGGCCATGCACCCCGCCTAAACCCGCTAAAACCTAAGCTAGCATGCGTAAATATATATACATAAGCATATAAAAATCACTCCAAAATATTTCCTACGCTATTGCTCAAATATCCCGCTCGAAACTCAATACCTTGGATATCTCAAGGTATTGAGATACCTCGGTATCTCAAGGTATTGAGATACCGCTCTCAAACCCCTCTAACTAGCTATCTAGCTAATAATTATACACCTAGTTATTAATCTAGGCTAGGTAATATAGATATCTACTATATTTATATATATCTAAGTATCTATATACATATATATATAGATATCCACACACATATATACTAATACCCATTTACCTTACCCATCACATAAATATATATGTATATATAACTATATCTAGATATCTAACTATCTATCTAGCTATAGGTATATATATCTATCATATAGATATAGGTATCTACCATATATCTACCTATCTAATTATCTATAGGTATACCTATCCATCTATGTATTACCTATCTAGGTAACTATCTATCTATTGATAGATATATCTATCTATCTAAGTATCTAATAACTTATCTTACCTATTTATCTATCCATCTTCCTATCTATCTATCTATCTATCTATCTATCTATCTATCTATCTATCTATATATATATATATATATATATATATATATATATATATATATATATCAATCTCTCTTCCTCCCTCACTAGCTACTACTCGCTGCTACTGCTGGAGCTTCTTATTCCTGCTGCTGCTGCTCCTGCATATTGCTGCTGCTACTGCTCTTTGCTGCTGCTGCTGCAGCTCCCTGCTGCTGCTGTGCTGCTGCTGCAGTGCAGCAGCAGCTACTGCTCGCTGCGGCTGTTTGGTTCCCTCCCCCTCCATCACAAACACACACACACACACACACACACACACGCCTATATACATACATATATACATATATATATATATATCACTCTATATATATATACACACATATAACTATATATATACTACTAGATATATATATATATATATACACACACTTACATCTACACTCTAACACACTCACAAACACACTCACAAACACTAATACACACACACACACTTAAACACCTATCAAGACACACACACATATAAATATACATAGCTATATATATATATATCAACACCTATATATATATATATACACACACTCTCAAATATATATATATATATATATACACATACACCTATATATATATATATATACACATATACACACACAAGCACACTTACACATATACATATATATATACACATAGACACACAAATATATATAAATATATATACATAAACACACATACATATAAATATATACATATATATATATATATATAGACACATATACACTAACACAATACAACACACAAACCACACGCCCCACTCAGGCCCAACGACCCAGACACTCACCAATACCCTAAAATATATAAAATATAACTCAAAAACTCTAGCACACACTCCCCGAGACTAACCCAACGCACGCACAAGCCCGAAACGAGGAAACCAAGTCGAAATGGCCGTTCTGTCATTTCGACGAACACGTAGTGCGCGGCTCGGAAAACCTCCTGAAACGTACACCAAACGAACTCAGAATCGGCCCAAAATTTACCCACGTGCTCTAAACGATGTGTAGATCCTAGAAAATATGCTCCCGCATCGATTCTAGGTCCGTGACGGAAACGCGCACGCACTTAGAATCGGCAACGACGAAAAGCCCCAATTTTGCCCGAAATGCCTGTTTCTCCGCGACACGACTTCCCGTGTCCAAACGGAGACACGCACTCACTCTCTAGACACCCGAAAATGTCTATCTAGGTCCGTCTAACCTAGGGCATCACCCAAAATTGGACCAAATTCGGATTCCATCCGAATTGACACAAAACCTAATGTCAAAGTCTCTAAACTCAACCAAACTAGTTCCAACTTCCTCCCACGGGTAGGCTTAGGGTCTAGGAAGGTTCTACAACACTAATTATACTATATAAAAATAATTAGCAAGGGGAAAGTTAGATTTTACCTCTTGGGAGTTAAAATCCCAAGGCCAAAGTCTCACAACCCCTAGAAATCACCTCCCTCAAGCTCCAAGCCACCAAATCTAGCTTCCACACTAGATCTAAGCTCCTCACACCTAGGTTAGGGAAAATGCAAGGTTAGGGCTAGCATAAGGAGAAGGAATGGAAGAAAGAAAGAAAAAAAATGGAAGAAAGACTTACTTTGGAAGAAGAAGGAAGAAGAAATAAGAAGTAGAGAAGAAGAAGAAGTGAAGAAGAAGAGTGGAATGAAGAGAGGAACCAAAGGGGAGGGACTGCTGCTGTTCCACGGGAAAATGGGGTAGTTAGGGCCGGCCAAGCAAGTATAAAAGGGGTTACACTATGTCCAAATGACCAAAATGCCCTCCCGTAACTCGGTTTTGGGTTTCGGGTTTCAAAAGCACTCAAACTAGCTCCAAATCTCTCCCACTAACCTTCTAAAAATATAATAAATATTTTTAAGCCCCAAAATAATTCTCACAAGGGTGTGGGCTGGGTCGGACATGGGTCCACTAGGGTCTGACATGGGTCCAAACTAGCCAAAACCCTAAAACAATCATTAAAAAAATAATATAAGCACTAAATAAATATAAATATAATTAATTAAATACAATCCACTATTTATCAAATAAAAATAAAAAAAATACCCTATTTTCTAGAATTGGGTAGTGACAAGTCTACCTTCCTTAAAATAATTTCGTCCTCGAAATTAAAAGACAAAACTAGGACAGGAATGCAAAAAAAGAACCATACCTCAGGGCTCGAAGAGATAGGGGTATCGCTCGCGCATTTCATCCTCCCTCTCCCAGGTCGACTCCCCTGGAGAGTGATGCCTCTACGCGACGCGAACCAAGGGAATAGTCTGGTTCCTCAACATCTTCTCCCGCCGATCCAGAATCTCTACCGGCTGCTCTGGATAGCTAAGAGTAGGGCCCACTGCGATCTTCGAGTGATCCAATACGTGACTGGGATCCGCCACGTACCATCTCAACTGCGATATGTGGAACACATCATGAACTCCCTCCAGCGTAGGCGGCAACTCAAGCCTATACGCCACGGCGCCAACCCTCTCAAGAATGCGGAAGGGTCCGACGAAACATGGGCTAAGCTTCCCGCCTCCACCGAAGCGAATAGTGCCCCGCGTCGGAGAAATCCTCAGGAACACCAGATCTCCAACCTAGCACAAACAAGGTCTCAGCACTTAGTCTAAAACAAGCAATCACAAGCAAACACAAAAACAAAATCTAGATTCTAAGCTATACCTCAAACTCTAAATGTCTCCGGTGGCTATCGGCCCAATGCCGCTGTCTGTCCTGCGCCACCCGAAGTCTATCTCTAATAAGCTTGACCTTCTCCGCTGCATCCACCACCATCTCCGGGCCAAGCAAAGCTCTCTCACCTACATCATCCCATGACAACGGAGTGCGACACCTCCGTCCATACAACGCCTCGAAAGGTAACATCTCGATACTGGCTTGGTAGCTGTTGTTGTAAGCAAACTCTACCAAGTGCAAGTGATCCTCCCAAGGGCCTCTGAAATCTAAACCACAAGTCCGAAGCATGTCCTCAAGTGTCTGAATGGTCCTCTCTGACTGACCATCTGTCTATGGGTGATACGCACTACTAAACTTGAGCTGGGTGCCCAAGCTAGCCTGCAGACTCCTCCAGAAATGCGAAGTAAAGCGACTGTCCCGATCTGATACTATGCTCAATGGAACTCCATGCAGTTTGACTATCTGGCGCACATACATCTCTGCTAGTCTCTCTGTAGACGTACCCACTTTGAATGGTAGAAAGTGGGCCGATTTGGTCAACCTGTCCACGATGAACCAAATCGCATCCTTTCCGCCTGGAGAACGGGGAAGTCCAGAAACAAAATTTATGGTCACATGCTCCCATTTCTACTCCGGAATGGGTAACGGCTGGAGTAATCCTCCTGGCCTCTGCCTCTCTGCCTTCACCTGCTGGCACACTAAGCATCGGGATACGAAGCGTGCTACCTCCCGCTTTATCCCGTACCACCATACATGCTGTCTCAGATCTCTATACATCTTGTTGGCACCTGGATGCATAGAATACTGGGATCGATGCGCCTCCTGGAGAACCTCCTCACGCAATGACCCACTCGGCACACACAACCTGGTACCGTGCTGCAATGAACCATCATCAGCAATGGTGAAGTCATCTGATAATCCCATCTGAACCTGGCCCTGATGCTCCTCAGGGACTCATCCTCAAACTGTGTAGCCCTGATCCGGTCTACCAACTCTGACTGAATCTGTAGTCCCCATATCTGCATCTCAACTCCAGGCACTATCACCTCAATGCCCAAGCTCTTAAGATCTGCCAGAAGATAACGATCTGTAGTCAGGCACATAGCTACCGGATACCTGCTCAACGCATCCGCAACTACGTTCGCCTTCCCTGGATGGTACTGCAATGATATATCAAAGTCTTTCATCAACTCCAACCATCTCCTCTGCCTCATGTTCATCTCTTTTTGGGTAAATACATACTTCAAGCTCTTATGGTCTGTGAAGATCTCCATACGCTCTCCGTATAAATAGTATTTTCACAACTTCAGAGCAAAGATGACCGCTGCCAACTCCAAATCGTGGATAGGGTAGTTTTTCTCATGAGGACGTAATTGCCTAAAAGCATAGGCAATCACCCTCCCATTCTGCTGCAACACAAAACCCAGTCCCTTTCCCGATGCATCACTATATATAGTGAAACCTCCAGAATCTGATGGCAACGTCAACACTGGAGCTGTCGTCAACCTTCTCTTCAGCTCATCAAAGGCGATCTGGCACTCTTCTGACCAAACAAACTCTACGTCCTTCCTGGTCAGCCTGGACAACGGCTCTGCAATCCGAGAAAAATCCTGAACAAATCTCCTGTAATAACCTGCCAGTCCCAGGAAACTCCTGACCTCTGCTACTGAACTCGGAGCACTCCATGCCTCTACTGCCATGATCTTTCTCGGATCTACCGAAATACCCTCTCCAGTCACCACATGACCAAGGAATTCTACCTTGTCAAGGAAGAACTCACACTTTGAAAGCTTTCCATAAAGCTTCTCCTTCCTGAGAGTCTCCAGTACTATCCTCAGATGCTCCTCGTGCTCCTCTGGGATCTTCGAAGACACCAAGATATCATCTATAAACACCACCACAAACCTGTCCAGATGCTGATGGAACACCTTGTTCATCAGATTCATGAACACTGCCGGGGCATTAGTCAACCCAAACGGCATCACCAAGAACTCATACTGCCCATATCTGGTCCAAAAAGCTGTCTTCGGAATATCCTCCTTCCTGACCTTCACCTGGTGGTAGCCTGTCCTCAGATCAATCCTGGAAAACACCCTCGCTCCGCTCAACTGGTCAAAAAGATCATCAATACGCGGCAGCGGATACTTGTTCTTGATTGTGAGGTTGTTCAGAGCCCTGTAGTCGATACACATCCGTATCGACCCATCCTTCTTTGGCAAAAAAATTATCGGAGTACCCCACGAAGAAGAACTAGATCTGATAAATCCCTTGTCCTGAAGCTCATCCATCTGCTTCTTCAACTCTATCAGCTCACTGTTGCTGACTCTATAGACGTGCTAGGATATCGGCTCCGCGCCTGGCACCAAGTCTATAGAGAACTCCACATCTCTGTCCGGAGGTAACCCTGACAACTCCTCCGAAAAGACATCCATATACTCCTCTATCAGTGGATGTAGCGACCTCGGCTCTACCACCAGGGCTCCGCAGAAGACTCCCTCGGTCTACTCCGCTGCTCCTCTGGCAAACTGAAACTCTGGCTCACCTGGCGGACTGAACAAAACTTTGCCTCCACGATAATCCATACTAGCACAATGCGTACTCAACCAATCCATCCCGAGTACAATATCGTAGCTCGAAAGTGGCATTACGAGTAGGCACACACTCAACTCCCGGCCTCCCAAGGTAACTCTTCGGTCTCTGCAGACATCACGGACTAGGATGATACCACCCCCGGTCGTGATCTTGCAGAGTCTAGCTAAAGGTTCAGCAATAAGATGGTGTCTAACAGCAAAAGATACAGACACAAAGCTATGGGAAGCACCGGAATCAAATAAAGCAAGAGCTGGAATGGAATCAAGAAGAACAGAACCTGAGATAACATCACCAACTGGCTCAGCCTCGTCCACTGTCAGGGCAAAAGCTCGCCCCTGCTGTCCTCCTCGGTGCTGCTGCTAGTGCTGGGTGAACCTCTGCTGCTGAGTCTGCAAAGGCGGTCCTCTCTGCTGCGCTGCAGGTGCTCTGGCTGGTATCCTCTGAGCGGCTCCTACGCCCTGAGCTGTACGGGCAAGCGCTGAAGGACAATCCTTCAGCTGGTGATCTGCGGTGCCACACAATAAATATCTGCCCAGCCTCTTTCTATATATGTCCCATCCGTGCCCTGGCTTCCTAAAAAAAGGGCAAACGATGGGCTGCCTCTGGCCCTGCTGCTGACCCTGCCTCTGCTGCTGGGGCGCCTGTCGGAAGGGCTCACGACCCTGACCCTGGTGCTGCTGGGTCTGCTGGAATGGCCTCTTGGCTGGGCCTGCACTGCTACCTGCTCCTGAAGCATCTCTGCTCCTCTTCGTCTTCAGCTCCAAATCATCCTCAGCCCTCTGAGCGTCGCTGACAATCTGCTCGAAGGTCGTCTCGCGGTCGCTCCTGGTCAAGGACTTGACCGCCATGACCAAGCTCTTGCGGAATTTCTGCGCCTTCGCTGCCTCAGACAACCCCTCAACAAATCTGTCCAGACGGTAGAACTCCGCTGCATACTCGTCCACTGACATACTCCCCTGGACGAGCGCCTCGAACTGACTCTCTAAGGCACTGAGAGCTACATCCGGAAAGAACTTCTCCTTGAAAAGCTTCTTGAAAGCCTTCCAAGTCAATCCCGGAGCTGCTATCCGCGTATCCGTACGGAACCAAGTAAGGGCAAGGTCGAACATCTGGCTGCCCGCTGCCTCTATCTGCATGCTGGCTGGGATCATCGCCAGCCTGAAAATGTCCTCTATATGCTCGATCCAGTCGTCGGCATACATGATCCCCTCTGTGCCACGAAACTCCTTAGGCCGCATCCTCTGAAAATCGATAATAGTACCCGGCCTAGGATACTGAGCCTGCTCTGGCTGTGGCTGGATCTGAGCCACCCTGTCGACCGCTGTCATAGCCACCTGATGAGCATTCTCAATGCCCATCCTTATAACATCTGCCTGGCGGTGCTGCACATCCATCATCTCTCGGAAGAATACGAATAATTGCGTAGCATCCACTGGCGCAGGCGGTGGTAGAGAAGGTACCACCGGGATAACTGGGGTGGCTTTCGGATCAATGGGAGTAAGGGGATCTCCGAGAGAAACTGACACTCCCTCAACCGCAAGAGTGCCGAGTGGAGCGATAGCGGCTGCCGAAAGTCGAGCAGGTCGAGAGGTGGCAGACCTCTCGGTGGCAGCTGCTGGGGCGGTGCGCTGAGATCTGGTCTTCGGAGGCATCCTGAACACAGATCAAAAGAAGTCAATATAGTGCAAGAAACGATAACATCAATGAAGGACAATAATATTGCAAAAAGAAACAATTTCAGGAAAATTTAAAGATAGCAAAAGAAAGCAGGAAGGGTCCTAGTTGTGATTGAGCACACACTCTCTCAACCTATATCCTATATACTATTGCAGGTAAACCTAAAAACTGGACCTGCATGGGCTGCCACCAAAAATGTGTCACGATCCGCACCCGAAAATCGGGCATGTGCCGTGGGTACGTCCAGCCTACGCCGCAGAATCGGCGGTAGAACGCTGTAAAGGTCCGTTCTAGGTCAACCATACCTATCTATATCTCACAGAAAAATCCGGCATGACCTCTCCAAAAGGAGGGCAACCACTCAATATATATATCAAAATCCTCTCCAAAAGGAGGGCAACCACGCAATATATATATAAATAATCTCAATCACAAAATGTAGAGGAAGAATATAAGCACGATATGATATAAACAAAGAAACAGAACCAAGAGAGCAAGACAATCCAAAATAATACAGTCCAAGGCCATAATAGCTACAACATCTCACAGCCATAAAAGAAGAAGTACAATCATCCAAAATAAAATACTGGGACCTACCCAGAAAATCCACCTAGCTAACTAGGGTGCTATAGGCGTCTCCTCGGTGCACTCCTCCTCGATCACGGGGTCACAACAGTCATCAACACCCGGCCCGTAGAACGTCGGGCAATAGTCCTCAGGATCCTCTGGAAAAAATATGCCCAGTCAGGACTGGAGCGAAGTACATAACTCTGAAAGCAACTCCAAATACATGGTAAGGTGTATATGACGAGCAATAGAAAAGTATACAAGATGCACAGAAAATAAATATATGCTGGAGCATAATAAGTAGCTGCAATATAAACTGGAGAACAATACAAGTAGTGGAAAAGTAACTGCAGGTAAGAAATATGAATACTAGCTAAGCTAAGTGCCTTGAGCACAAGTTCGTTATGTGATCGGCTTAGGTAGCACATGAAAAATACTACGATAACTCCGTTATGCGTGAGTTGCATAACCGATATACACATGAATACTATTTGGCTTGGATCACATAACCAACTCCTACTCCCCTCCCCAACTAATACTCTTGGATCCAACCACAACACGCTACGTACATGATAATAGCTCGCGCACACGAAGGCGAGAGCACAAGAAGCACATAATAGCACATGAGAATCAATACCCGAAGCACATGATGAAATACACATGATAGAGTACCCGCTGAACACGGTAAGGGGATATAATCTCATGACGGGATCCACTAGTACCAGCTCGTGTAATAATATGTCAGAATCAAGTATTACAATTTTAGAACAGGTGATATAAACACTATCATGAAATGGAAACTATCAGAGGTAGGTACTCGCCTGATGTCCTGAGCAACTAATGAGGATCGAGATCCGGACCAGTGTCGCAAGGACCTAATGCGAAAAGCAGAATTAAACATGGTTCTAAGCATTTAAACTGATATAAAATAATTAAAAATAGGCTTCTAGCGCTATTCTAGGTCGAACGGGTCAAACCGGTGAAAATTGGGTCAAAAATTCAACCCGGGGTCCAAAAAGTCAACTCTAGGTCAAAATAAGGTCAAACATTGACTTTTACGGTCAACGAGGACAATTATGGTCAAAGTTAGGTCAAACTAGGGTGCCCCTGAAATTCTAGATCAAACCGAGCTCATTAAGCTACTAAACTCTCAAACTCGCCTAATCGAGATACCGGGATACCCTCGGTATCCGATACCTCGCCCTAGGCCACGCACCCGCCTAAATCCGCTAAAACCTTAGCTAGCACGCGTAAATATATATACATAAGCATATAAAAATCACTCCAAAACATTTTCTACGCTATTGCTCAAATACCCCACTCGAAACTCAATACCTTGGATATCTCAAGGTATTGAGATACCGCTCTCAAACCCCTCTAACTAGCTATCTATCTAATAATTATACACCTAGTTATTAATCTAGGCTAGGTAATATAGATATCTACCATATTTATATATATCTAAGTATCTATATACATATATATATAGATATCCACACACATATATACTAATACCCATTTACCTTACCCATCCCATAAATATATATGTATATATAACTATATCTAGATATCTAACAATCTATCTAGCTATAGGTATATATATCTATCATATAGATATAGGTATCTACCATATATCTACCTATCTAATTATCTATAGGTATACCTATCCATCTATGTATTACCTATCTAGGTAACTATCTATCTATTGATAGATATATCTATCTAAGTATCTAATAACTTATCTTACCTATTTATCTATCCATCTACCTATCTATCTATCTATTGATATATCTATCTATCTATCTATCTATCTATCTATCTATCTATCTATCTATCTATCAATATATATATATATATATATATATATATATATATATATATATCAATCTCTCTTCCTCCCTCACTAGCTACTACCCGCTGCTACTGCTGGAGCTTCTTATTCCTGCTGCTGCTGCTCCTGCATATTGCTGCTGCTACTGCTCTTTGCTGCTGCTGCTGCAGCTCCCTGCTGCTGCAGTGCAGCAGCAGCTGCTGCTCGCTGCGGCTGTTTGGTTCCCTCCCCCTCCATCACAAACACACACACACACGCCTATATACATACATATATATATATATATATATATATATATATATATATATATATATATATATATATCACTCTATATATATATATACACACACATATAACTATATATATACTACTAGATATATATATATATATATACACACACTTACATCTACACTCTAACACACTCACAAACACACTCACAAACACTAATACACACACACACTTAAACACCTATCAACACACACACACATATAAATATACATAGCTATATATATATATATATATCAATACCTATATATATATATATATATACACACTCTCAAATATATATATATATATACATATACACCTATATATATATATATATATACATATACACACACAAGCACACTTACACATATACATATATATATACACATAAACACACAAATATATATAAATATATATACATAAATACACATACATATAAATATATATATATATATATATATATATATATATAGACACATATACACTAACACAACATAACACACAACAACACACAAACCACACGCCCCACTCACGCCCAACGACCCCGACACTCACCAATACCCTAAAATTTATAAAATATAACTCAAAAACTCTAGTACACACTCCCCGATACTAACCCAACGCGCGCACAAGTCCGAAACGAGGAAACCAAGTCGAAATGGCCGTTCGGTCATTTCGACGAATACGTGGTGCGTGGCTCGGAAAACCTCCTGAAATGCACACCAAACAAACTCAGAATCGGCCCAAAATTTACCCACGTGCTCTAAACGATGTCTAGATCCTAGAAAATGTGCTCCTGCATCATTTCTAGGTCCGTGGCAGAAATGCGCACGCACTTAGAATCGACGACGATAAAAAGCCCCAATTTCGCCCGAAATGCCCGTTTCTCCGCGACACGACTTCCCGTGTCCAAACGGAGACACGCACTCACTCTCTAGACACCCGACAACGTCTACCTAGGTCCGTTTAACCTAGGGCATCACCCAAACTTGGGCCAAATTCGGATTCCACCCGAATTCGACACAAAACCTAATGTCAAAGTCTCTAAACTCAACCAAACTAGTTCCAACTTCCTCCCACGGGTAGGCTTAGGGTCTAGGAAGGTTCTACAATACTAATTATACTATATAAAAATAATTAGCAAGGAAAAAGTTAGATTTTACCTCTTGCGAGTTAAAATCCCAAGGCCAAAGTCTCACAACCCCTAGAAATCACCTCCCTCAAGCTCCAAGTCACCAAATCTAGCTTCCACACTAGATCTAAGCTCCTCACAACTAGGTTAGGGAAAATGCAAGATTAGGGCTAGCATAAGGAGAAGGAATGGAAGAAAGAAAGAAGAAAAATGGAAGAAAGACTTACTTTGGAAGAAGAAGGAAGAAGAAAGAAGAAGTGGAGAAGAAGAAGTGAAGAAGAAGAGTGGAATGAAGAGAGGAACCAAAGGGGAGGGGCTGCTGCTGTTCCACGGGAAAATAGGATAGGTAGGGACGGCCAAGCAAGTATAAAAGGGGTTACACTAAGTCCAAATGACCAAAATGTCGTCCCGTAACTCGGTTTTGGGTTTCGGGTTCCAAAAGCACTCAAACTAGCTCCAAATCTCTCCCACTAACCTTCTAAAAATATAAAAAATATTTCTAAGCCCCAAAATAATTCTCACAAGGGTGTGGGCTGGGTCGGACATGGGTCCACTAGGGTCTGACATGGGTCCAGACCAGCCAAAATCCTAAAACAATCATGAAAAAAAATAATATAAGCACTAAATAAATATAAATATAATTAATTAAATACAATCCACTTTTTGTCAAATAAAAATAAAAATAAGATCCTATTTTCTAGAATTGGGTAGTGACACAAGTTGTGCGATATCGTGGTAGTGCGACAACTTAGTTGTACTACTACGAGCCTGCTCTAGGAAATAGAATTTAGGATGAGAGTATGCTCAATCATAACTAGGAATTCTGATCTTTACAATGCTATTCAATAATTGTTTACTATCCTTCCTTGATGATATTGTATCTATTGATTCTTTACCTTAATCGATTCTTTTCGATCTGTCTTCATGATGCGGCCAAAGACTAGGTCTTTGAGATTTGGAGCAGCAGCTTCAGAGAGGTCTGCCACCTCTCGACCTGAAAAACAGACATCTGGAATTCCTTCTATATCTCCTGTTCATGTGGGAGTATCTGCAGCTAATGGGATTCCTCTTCCACCTGTTCAGAGGATTGCCCCAGCTGTGACGGACAACCTTCCACCACCACCGACTCCGATTACCGGAGGTGTGCCCACTGACGGGGCACAAATGTTCACACTGATCCAAGGCATGCTAGAGGCCTAGAGGGTGACAGCAGAAGCTCAGTGTGTTCAAGCTGAGGCTCAGAGGGTGCAAGCAGAGGTGCACCAGTCACAGACAGAGCTGATGAGAGAGAATATGGAGAATGCTCATCAGGTAGTTCTCCAGGCTATGGAGAGAGTAGCACGACAACAGCAGCATCCTGGCCAGCAGAACCAGAGGCCAGGTACTATAGAGGACTTCAAGAGGATGATGCCTTGAGAGTTCAAAGGCACCGAGGGAATACTCTATGCTAATGATTGGCTAGAGGATATAGAGAGAAACTTGCGTTTGGCGCATATTTCGGAGATTCTTCAGATCGAGGCCGTTGGCAGTCAGATGTTTGATATCACGTTGACGTTGTATCGTACAGAGCCAAGACTCACTGATGGAGGACTTAGGAGGACTTCAAGGAACTCTTCAAGGAGAAGTTCTTTCCTGGCGTAGCTTTGGGAGCATTAGAAAGTCAGTTCCATGACTTAGTCCAAGGAAGCATGTCAATCAACGAATATGCCGCAAAGTTTTGCCTTTTCAGTCGATTTGCGCCATCGATGATTCGAGACCCAGGAGATAGAGCTCGAAAATTCAGGAATGGATTGAATAGAGAGATCAAGTCTCATACTTCGGGATGACGCATTGCTACATTTGAGGGTATTCTGATGGATGCCCAGATTGTTGAAGATGACTTGGACCTCAGGCCCAAGAGAGAATGTGACACTTCTGGAGGAACAAGTGGTAGTACAGGACCGTCCAAGTGCCCACACTTTCAATAACAACAGAGGCCGTACCAGCAGTAGCATCAGCAGTACCAGGCACCAGTTCGAGGACACATCCAACAGCAGCAGCCACAGAGACAGAATCAGCCCATTGCCCAGTGTGCATATTGTGGGAAGATGGGACATAATAGAGACATCTGCAGGAAGAGGTTGGGTATATGCTTGTCCTATGGATCATCAGCACATCAGATGAGGGACTGTCCATCTATTCAGACTCGTCAGGGTAGAACATCCGCTCAGAGAGGACCAGCCAGAGTACCTACTATACCAGGAGGCTAGCAGAGGGGACCTCCACTTCTACCACAACAGGAGAGGTTTGCTCAGCACCAGTACCAGCAAAGAGGATCACCATAGGGATGCGCATACGCCATGACGATTGAGGAGGCCGAGCCAGCTGGATACGTGATTTCAGGTTCAGTTTCTCTCGATTCTATTCCAGCACTTGCATTATTTGATTCTGGCACTTTTCATAGTTTTGTATCTGTATCTTATGACCTTAAGCATCGTTTAGAGACAGAACCATTATATAGGACTTGCAAGATCATGACTGGAGGAGGCATTATCCTAGTCCGTAATTTTTGCAAGGATCAGAGATTATCATTGTGAGGCCGAGAGTTGAGCGTGAGTTTACTCGTCATGCCACTTCCGGGATACGATATTGTACTCGGAATGGACTGGTTGAGTAGGCATCATGCTACTATAGATTATCACGAAGGTAGAGTAACATTTTGACCACTAGGAGAACCAAAGTTCGAGGTCGCCAGAGGAGCAGCAAAGCAGAGCAGAGGCACTTTTTGCGGAGCCAGGATGGAAGAAGAGGAGTTACCACATCCTCTGATAGCAGAGTTCCTAGATGCATTTTTAGAGGAGTTACCAGGCTTGTCGTCGGACAGAGATGTTGAATTTTCTATAAACTAGGTACCAGGAGCGGAGCCCATTTCACAACACGTCTATAGAGTCAACAACAGCGAGCTGGCAGAAATGAAGAAACAAGTTGAGGAGCTGCAGGACAAAGGTTTCATTAGATCCAATTCATCGCTATGGGGAGCTCCGATATTATTCGTACCAAAGAAGGATGGCACAGTACGCATGTGTATCGATTATAGAGCTCTGAACAACCTCACTATCAAGAACAAATATCCGCTGTCGAGGATAGATGATCTTTTCAATCAAATGAGCAGACCAAAGGTATTTTCAAATATAGACTTGAGGTCAGGCTATCACCAGGTGAAGTTGAAGAGAGAAGACATACCGAAGACAGCTTTTAGGACCAGATATGGCCAGTTTGAATTCACGGTAATACCGTTTGGTTTAACCAATGCACCAGCAGTATTCATGAACTTGATGAATAAGATATTTAACCAGTACCATGACAAGTTCGTAGTAGTGTTCTTCGACGACATTCTTGTGTATTCAAAGACCCCAAAAGAGCATGAAGAGCACCTGAGGATGGTCTTGGAGACTCTCAGAAAAGAAGAGTTGTACGGGAAGCTTTCAAAGTGTGAGTTCTTTCTTGACATGGTTAAATTTCTTGGACATATAGTGATGGATGACGGAATTTCAGTTAACCCAAAGAAGATAGAGGCAGTGGAATCTTGGTCTACCCCCAGTTCGATAGCAAAGATCAGGAGCTTTCTCGAACTAGCAGGATACTACAGGAGGTTCGTACAAGACTTCTTCAAGATTGCAGAGCCAATGACTAGGCTGACCAAGAAAGATGTAGATTTTGTCTGGACAGAGGAATGTCAGGCCACGTTTGATGAGCTGAAGAAGAGATTGACGATAGCTCAAGTTTTGACGTTACCGTCAGGGACAGGAGGTTTCACTATCTACAGTGATGCTTCAGGAAAAGGTTTGGGATGCATTCTTCAGCAACACGGAAAAGTAATTGCCTATGCTTCAAGACAATTATGCCCTTATGAAAAGAACTACCCCACTCACAATTTGGAGTTAGCAGCAGTTATCTTTGCTCTAAAGCTGTAAAAAAACTATCTGTACGGACAGCGTGTGGAGATCTTCACAGACCACAAGAGCTTGAAGTTCGTATTTACACAGAAGGAGCTGAATATGAGGCAGAGAAGGTTGTTAGAGTTGATGAAAGACTTTGATATCTCATTACAGTACCACCCAAAAAAGGACAACATAGTCGCCGATGCCTTGAGCAGGTATCCGATGGCTATGTACTTGACTACAGATAGACATTTATTAGCCGATCTTGAGAGCTTAGGAATTAAAGTGCTAGTTCCAGGTGTTGAGATTCAGATATGGGGATTACAGATACAATTACAGCTGATGGATAGAATTAGAGCTGCACAGTATAATAATGAGACTCTGAGGAGTATCAAGGCACAAGTTCGGACAAGATTGATAGATGACTTCACTATTGCGGAAAATGGATCTTTACGACATGGCACGAGGATGTATGTGCCAAGTGGAGAGCTGCACGAATAGGTTTTGCGGGAGGTACATCGCTCTCAGTACTCGATGCATCCCGGTGCCAACAAGATGTATTAAGATCTGAGGGAACACGTATGGTGGTATGGTATGAAGCGCGAGGAAGCATGCTTTATATCTCGATGTTTAGTGTGCCAGTAGGTGAAAGCAGATCGATAGAGGCCAGGAGGATTGCTTCAACCTTTACCCATCCCAGAATGGAAGTAGGAGTACGTGACTATAGACTTTGTTTCAGGCCTTCTACGTCCTCCAGGAGGAAAGGACGCGATTTGGGTCATCGTAGATAGGTTGACCAAATCAGCCCACTTCTTACCTTTCAAAGTGGGTACATCGACAGAAAAGCTAGCAGAGATGTACGTGCGACAGATTATCAGATTATATGGAGTTTCTGTGAGTATCGTCTCAGATCGGGATAGTCGTTTCACTTTCCATTTCTGGAGGAGTCTGCAGGCTAGCTTGGGCACTCAGCTCAAGTTCAGTATCGCGAATCACCCCCAAACAGACGGGCAGTCTGAAAGGACTATTCAGACTCTTGAAGATATGCTATGCACTTGCGTTTTGGATCTCAGAGATTCTTGGGAGGATCATCTACACCTAATAGAGTTTGCTTGCAATAATATCTACCAGGCCAGCATTGAAGATGTCACCATTCGAGGCTTTATATGGACGAAGGTGTCGTATACCGTTATCTTGGGATGATGTTGGAGAAAGAGCTCTGTTAGGACCAGAAATGGTCATGGATGCAGCAGAAAAGGTGAAACTCATCAGAGACAGACTGCGAGTGGCACAAAACAGACATCGGTATTGGGCCGATAGCCACCATAGACCCCTAGAGTTTCAGGTATAGGTTTTGTTATTTTGGTTTGTGATTATTTTTTTTAGATTACGTGTTAAGACTGTTTGTTCTAGGTTGGCAATTTGGTATTCCTACGGATTTCTCCGACACGGGGCACGATTCATTTTGGTAGAGGCAGAAAGCTTAGTCCACGATACATCGGACCTTTCGGTATTCTTGCAAGGGTCGGTGCAGTGGCCTATAGACTGGACTTACTGCTTGCTCTAGATGGAATGCATAACGTGTTCCATATGTCGCAGCTGAGACGGTACATGGCAGATCCTAGTCACATACTAGACCACTCGAAGATCGAGGTTGGATCGACGCTCAGTTATCCTGAACAGCCCGTGGAGATCTTGGATCGTAGAGAGAAGGTATTATAGAACCAGACTATCCCTTTGGTTCGTGTTGCATGGAGACATCACTCTCCAGGCGAGTCAACCTGGGAGAGAGAGGACGAAATGTGCGAGCAATATCCGTATCTCTTCGAGACTTGAGGTATAATTCCTTGTTTGATTATTTGTTCTTGTGCTCGTTTATTTTTAATTTTGAGGACGAAATTCTTTTAAGGAGGGTAGACTTGTCACTACCATATTCCAAAATAGGGGTATTTTCGTCTTTTTATTATTTAATTTAATATGTTAATATTGTATAATATTTATTTATATTTAATTGCTGTGATTTTAATTGATTGTTGTACCTTACCATTGCTCCGATAATTAGAGCGCTACACTAGCCATTGCCTTCCAACGAATTTCATACCCTTATCCTAGTCGTGCCAATCTTCTATTTTCATCTTTGTGTGACTCATAACCATGCTCTATTGTGCTTTATTTTAATCGCACAACATTCGTCGGAAACAATTGCATTTAATTCTATATAAATCTAATTTTGTATCCTTTTGCGTTCCAATCGAAATTGGAGATACAATCTCGACCTTTTTGTGCAACCCAAATTATGGAAATATTCTACTTTGGGTCTCCTACATTCATGACACTTGTGTCCCACCTAATTTTAACCCCATGTACTTCTAATTAATTTTAGAATACCGATTATATTAATTCTAATTAAATTAATCCAAAAATTCCATCTTGTGAAATTTTTCAATTGTTGGACACTTTTATGCAAAAGTGCATTGAGATGTCCATACCCCATGGGACCAACACATGAAGAAACCCTATTTTCCTTCATTAATTTGGTTATGTGATTTTTTCTCTAATTCTTGGAGTGTGTAGCAATCAACATCAACCCTTATTGAACCTTGGCCCCCCATTTTGAAACCATGAAGTCATAGCCTTTGAATTTCGACATGAGAAACCAAGCCCTTTTTCCAAGGAGGATGTTGACCAAGCCTACCCTTGTAGGTCAACCTCAACACCAACCCTAGTTTTACATATATATATCATCTATTCTTTTTCTTTTTCCTAAGCCTAAAACCTATTCCAGCCGACAACATCATCTCCCTCTACTGTTCACCGCTGCCCCTTCCTCCATACTCGCCGGAGCCGATCCCCGTTGATCCCTGCCGACTTCCCTTCGACTCCCCAGTGAACCGACGCCACCTTCCGCCAGTCACCAGACTTTCTTTCGACTCGCCTGAGAGGTACGTCGGACCTCGACGATAGCAGCCATCCCCTCTCAACCCGCCTTCCATCTCCCTCCCTTCAACTGTCGATCACCACCATACTGTCATGACCCACACCCGATGTAAGGATGTAGGTCGGAAACAACGCCCAGCCTACGCCACAAAATTGGCGATAGACCGCTGTCTGGGTAATCTATCTTGCAATATAATGAACCACCAATAATAATAATATACTCAATCACAGATCTAAGATGGAAATGAGCACGAACCAGATAAAGAATAAAAAAGTCACAATACAACTCTTGAGTCTAAAATAATACATCAATGAGTCTGAAAGAAATAACAAATAAGCTGGAGACAAATCCAGTATAAAGAATACTAAGAAGCTAGTAAACCCGGGTTAACTGTCTCAGTTGGGATAAGTCCCTCCTGAGCCAGGGTCTCAGACTCTAGACCCACAACATCCTGAGGTCCATAATAGGTAGGGTACCTCTCCTCAGTATCATCTGGAAAAATATATCCAGTCAGGAAAGGAGCAGAGTACATCTCTAACAACAGTTATAATCAATAATAAAAAGTATGTAACAGTAAATAGATGTGAATATACAAGATGCACAATAGATACGAGAGAGATATATACAATAAAAAAATACTGGAATAAATACAATAATGAACAATATGCCAATAAGCAAGAATACTAATGACTAAGTGTGTGAGTACTAGCTTTAATATGAGATCGACTAGGGAACATGATACAATATATATGGCCTGGCTAATCATACGTACAGTGTATGATTAACACTATTCAATAACAATACTTGATACAATAGGGGTATTGATCACATATCTACACTAAGGTACTCCCCACCCTCGACTGGTATAATAGATCCAACCACGGTATGCTATGGCACGAGATTCCCCAAGAAGATAGCTAATCTTCCCGAGAATCAGTGTCTATACATGTACAAGATAACCAATGAACAATACTTGCACCATATACACCATATACCAAGGAATAATATCTCATGACGAGATCCAGATATACCAATCCGTGTAACCATAGTGTCAAGAGAACATGGATATTTACACTAGATACAATGAACATAGAGGATATCATAAATAAGAAACTATCAGAGAATATACTCGCCTGAAGTCCAAAGAATAGTCTCACAGATGTCTGATACGGTGCCTCAAAGACCTAGATATGGAATACAACATCAATACAAGGTTCCGGAAAGAAAATAAGTTAAACTAGTCAATTTCTAAGTCAAAAGTCAATTCTAAGTCAAAAGTCAAACTATGGTCAACTATGGTCAACTATAGTCAAACTATGGTCAACTATGGTCAACTACCTATTTCTTGGTTGCCTAAGTCTAACACAAAAATATTGGGTTCAAGATACTAAAGTCTAAGCCATAAAAACTATATCTTAAATATTAGGATACCGTATCTCCGGATACATGAATCCATAGGTAAAACATCAATATATATATATTAAACAATTATTAATAATATAGGATCATAATTACAACATTAAATAGGTATCGTGGTTTTGAACCAACTTGGTATCACAACAATAATTCAAAAACTTGATACTATATATATATATATATGAGTAATGTATCTCCTAAATTGCTAACTATATTATAGTATAATAATTAGTGTAGTATGTATATATATATATTACGGGAGTTAATATAACAAGGTATTGGGTATTACCTTGAGGAACCAAGGTAATTATTATACATACACCCTCACCTAGTATTATGTACATAATATTATATAGTAACAAACACACACACACATAGTAATATATATATAGATAACTATACATGTATGTATATGTATATATAATCATATAACATACATATATAAATATAAATATAACAACATAAAATATCCATTTTAAACATATGCATATATCTATACATGCTCTAATATATATATATACTTACACAATAATACATATAACAATATAGTATCATATTTATACATAGTTAGAACTATATAGAATATATGTACATAATAAACACACATAATAATAATAACATATATATATATATAGTAACATATATATAAAACAACATATATACATATTTACATATAACATATATACTATATATACATATACTACAATATATATATATATATACATGTAGAAGAATTGCTACATACAATATATACACATATAGTGCATACATAATACATAGATCTAAGACACAATAATACATAAATATTGTCACAATAATATATATATATATATATATATATATATATATATATATATATATATATATATATATATATATACAATATAATTATATCACAATGACAAGAGAAATAGATCTAATATTTAAATTATACCAACACATAGATCGTATCACTCCGTATCCCACTAGATCTAAGATACGCTTGCGACACGAGTCCACCACACATCCAAACATACCCCGAAGGACACGAACAAGTCATTTATATTATTTATGAACAATACGAAGAGTCAAAAATAAATCTACGTGTCTGTGTCAAAATTTGACATGTACAAAGTCCCGTATCGGAGAAAAAACCCCCAAATCAACACGTATCACTAAATTATTGGGATACGAACTACATGTACCCAATTGTGGACACAACACTAGCCCAAGCACACAAGCACACGCCAAATTGATCTATAGGACCAATTGACACACACAACAATTGTTAATCTCGAAATTTCCCCAAAATTGACACAAAAAAGTATCATAACTTTCTCAATAGGTCTTCTATGAACACAAAACTAAATCATATGGGTAGCCTATGCATATGGGTTGATTTTTCATGGTTAAATCTCAGATTTAGAACCTAAATTAAGGAGAAAAACTGAATTGTACCTATTGGAAGATGAATTCCCAATGCAACCTCCAAATAAGATGAAATTGGCTCCAACTTGTAGATCCTTGCTTCTCTTTGTAGATCCTTGCTTCACTAACCACCAATGGTGATTTGGGAAGGAATTGGAATAAAATTTGGTAGGAAAATACAGTGGGAATGAAGGAATTTGGTGGAGGAAAATTCTAGATCTAATTTCCAAATAAAAAGAGGAGAGAGAAATAAATTCCCCTCCTCTATATAGGCCGACCCCCTTCCCCATTCCTTAAGCTACTATGAATTGTCCAATATACCCCTTGGGGCCTCTCATGAAGAAATAATTAAGGAGGGAAGCTTCTAGTCTAATAGTTTAATTAATTTAATCCATCTCCTTAACAATGGGCTTTCTAAATGGGCTAAATTCTAACAATTAATTCATGTTGGTCCATGAGTCTAAACTAAACTAGTTAGGTCTACTAACACAAGTCCAAAATAAATAACTAACATCTAACAATAATTAAATAATATATTAAATAATTATTTATCATGCACAATATTTATTTAAATATAAAATTACTAAAATATCCTTTCCTAAAAAATGTGGCAGTGACACATACTCACCTAAACCGTAACCCGACTCCCTCAACCACAATGCCGGAGCCCGTCGACACCATCTCGCCTGAGCCGCTGTGCTCGACATCACCACCTGCACTTTGTCACGCCGGAGATCAAAGCAGCGTCCGCTGAACTCGCCTGAACACCCCCGTCACGACTGAACCGATTTCACCTGAACCTCTTTCTTCGATGCTGAACCACCCTTCTCCCTCGACAGTCCGCTGAATCGGACCGAGCTTGTCTGAACAGTAGCAGCAGGAGCAGCCGACCTCGACATCAAACGCCCCATTCACACGCACGCAGGTTCGAGTTACTCTCTTTATGTTATGTACTATACATATGTGCGAATGGCGTTAGATCAAGCGTATTGCTCCATGACAAATTTATTAGATATCGATTTCATGAGACCCTGCAAATAAACCCAACTCGTATACGTACGCATACGCATATGCGTATATTATTCAATTTGGTATATATATTATATTTAGTATGTATATATTATTTAATATATATATATATATATATATATATATAGTATATATATATTCTTTAATTGGGTATACATATATATATATATATATTTATTTAATATGTGTATATATACTGTGTGGTAATTAAATACTATACTAATATGAATATATTATATATATATACTGTATGTCCTAGTGTTAATTACGGATATCTCGTAGTTACTTCGACCTGTGACCCTGAGTGATTGTGAGTAGACTGCCTCATATACACTAACGTACTGGCGAGACCTGTATTAGTTTAACTGTCTGATTATGCACAATATTTGAGGACGTGACACCCGTGCAGTTAGACGAACACTTGACCCTGTTAGATGAGAAGTATTACCCCCTAGCGTAGTCTCTGAGTTCAGTATAGTTATGATTGCGTGTATGTTAGTGTATCGACTGATACAATATTATTATTAATTGATGTCTATAGGACTGTTGGATCATTCAGACGAGACTTTGGAAACAGGACATTGGTATTTCCAGCAGAGGACCACAGGCGAGTACATTCTCTGACAGTTTTTATTATGTTGATTATCTCTATAATTCTAATTGTATAGCGTACATGATTCTAACATTGTGGTTACACGAGTTGGCATCATCGAGACCTGTCACGAGGAGCCGTAAATTGTGATCCATCATGCTAGCTGGGGACGTGGAGATATTAATAGATTATGTGATCATATCCAACTCTATATGCATCATAGCTCACCCATACCTCACGTTAGTGTAGCCTGACCATTACATGCCTCATAGCCTGTTACATGTGATTAGCCTGACTATTGCTCGCATCATAGCTATCCGGATGGTTAGCCTGACCTTACATGAATCATAGCTAATCATATATAACAAGCCTGATCAGTCCCAAGCCGATCACATTATATGCTGATATTTCACACACTTAACTAGATATTCTATACATATATTTCCATATCATAGTTCTAGCATTTCCTTACATTCTAGTTTATTGATCTAGCATTCACTTATATTCCAGTTCATTGTTCTAGCATGCACTTGTATTTCTGTTCATTGCTAGTTGTACCATTGATGATGACATATGCTCTAGTATTTCTATTTTCAGTACTTCATTATTCCAATATTGTTATTGCCAGTATTTATATCCATCTTGTATTTTTTTACACTGTATAATAGTTATTGTCAATATATGTGGAACTGCTGTTAGTGCTTGTACTTTGCTCCAATCCTGACTGAATATTTTTTTTCCCGACGATCTTGAGGATTTCTGTCCTACACATTATGGACAAGGTATAGATGCAGACTACACACTAGATATCCTAGAGGAGTCTAGTCCATTGAGGAGACACTACCTGCAGCTGTTTAGACATCATTTATTTATGCATTGATACTTATTTTGAGGTTTATTTTAGTTATATTGAGACTTATGTGGTGTTTAATTTGAGACTTGTGGAGACTTTTATGTTGGACAGCTAGACTATGGTTTATCTCCATTTTGAGATATTGTGTTGACTATGTCATTCTTTCTTATCTTTATCATGCCATTTATATTCTTATAGCTATTGTGATTGAGTATATATTATGAGATATTAAGAAATGTTATTTTATTGTACTCTTTATGGAGTTGAGATCCTTGACAGGTTGTGAGTTATGTTTAGTATATTGAGACCTAGACAGCGTTCTACCGCCGATGCTGCGGCGTAGGCTGGACGTACCCACGACTCATGCCCAAATTCCGGGTGTGGGTCATGACAGATAGATGATTCTAACTGAATATGATATAGAATGAGCGTATAATAGTTCAAACGAGTATCGATGGTAATCTTAACCAAGATATGGCTTAGAATAGTCATAGATTGATGAAAACGAGTATTGATGAGTAATTCTAACAGAAATTATGGTATAGAATAGGCTTATATTGGTAAAAACAAGTACAAATAGGTGATTATAACTAAAATATGGAATAGAATGAACGTATAATAATAAAAATGAGTATGATTGGGTGATTCAACTGAAATATGGTATAAAAGTGGCGTAGATTTGTGGAGGCGAGTACTAAAACATGATTATGATCGAAATAAGGTATCAAATATTCGTAGGATGGTGAAAGCTAGTATAAATGAGTTGTTCTAACCGAAATATGGTATAGAATGATGAGAACATGTTTAGATCGGTGATTTTAACGAAAATATAGCATAAAATAGACATAGAATGGTAAAAAAAAGTATATAATTGGGGGATTGTAACCGAAATTATGGTATAAAATGAACTTTGATTTGTTAAAACCGTAAAATAAGTGATTCTAACTGAAATATAAAATGAAATAAATGTAAAATGAGTATGGATGTTGATGCTAACCAAAATTTAGTATAAAGCAAGTGTTGAAGGTAAAAATGATCATTAAGACAATGTTTACATAAATTATGGTGTTAAATGGACATAGTGTCACCCTCACTATTCCAGCTAGTGGTAGTTTGGTAATTTGGTATCGATATTTATTTTTAGGAATATATTATTAAATATAAATGTGATGATTGTATTAATTATTTAATTATGTTGAGCTAAAATTATTTGTGAATAGTATTAGTTATTTAGTTAGAGACTTGTGTCATTTGTTAGTTAGAGAGCCTAGCCCAAATATTTAGACTTGACACATATGAACCCAATTTGATTTGTCATGACAATTAGTGAGTCCAACTTAAACCCAAGCCCATTAGTCATTTTTGCTAATTAATTTAAGGAGATTAGTTTAATTACTATTAGTTTGAGACTTCCAAAAATATCTACCCTTAATTATTTCTTATAATTCACCATGTAGGGTTAACTTGGACATTTAATTTTGCTTGGGGAAGGGGAGAAGAGGCCGGCCACTATTAAAGGGGGGGTTCTCCTCTCTCTCCCTCTCTCTCTCTCTCTCTCTCTCTCTCTCCTCATTTGTATTGTATTTTGCTTCCAAATTCTAGATCTCCAAATTTTTATTTTCTCTTCATTAATTTTTTACACAATTTACCACCATTTTCTTCTCAAATTCATCATCCTTGGAGCCTTGGAGATTAAAGAAGCAAGGAGCACAAGGGAAGGAGCTTTGGAGCTATAGATCATGTCCGAATCGTGTCTAATTTTATTTTTATTGGGAATCCATCTTCCAATTGGTAATTCCTGAATTTTTCTCTCATTATAGCTTCTTAATCATGCATTTGAATATTAGGGATGACCCCATGGCATAGGATTACCTATAGAAACAAGTTCTAGGCTATTTGGCTATGTATTATGAGTTCTATATAGTATTTTATGTGCATGTTAGGGGAATTACGAATTTGACACATTAATTGTGTGTCATGAGACCAATTAGATCTAATTAGACTTAGATCGGAGTTATGGGACTAGGTACATGTCCATAATTGGATACGTGTAGGCCGTATCATGGTATTTTGTGATAGGGTACGACATGGGGCCCAATTTTGGGGGTTTTGCATAATTTTCTTCAATTTCTATTGTAGCAAGTTACATTGGTCATGTATAGATGTTATATATGTGTAGGATTGATTAATTATAGAGAATTTGGGTTTTTGTGTTCCAATTGAGTGTGTATCATAAGTGTAGTAGACTTGCACACCTAGTGTTTGATTATAGGCCTCTAATGTATCATAAAACCAAAAGTGTATACTATTAAGTATTTGTATTGGTGTATTATATATATATATATATATATATATATATATATATATATATATGTGTGTGATTATTGGTGTGTGTATTGATAGGTCATTGTTAGTGTATGACTGATTGTGTGTGTGCATGTGAGTTAGTGAGGAGTGGATGTGTTCATCAGTGGTGGTAAACTCAAGGGAAACTTAGTTCTCTGTGTATTGATATGGGTGAAGTGAAAGAAGTACATGGTGAGCAATTAAGCAACAGGGGTTTGTGTATCCTATTATGCATCAGTGTATCAGTGGTGGTGAACTCAAGGGGAACTTAGTTCTCTATGTGTAGGTGTGGGTGTCGAGTAGTGAGGGGAAAGGGTGAGCAAGGATAGCAGTTTGCAGCTAGGTGGTATTAGTTGTAGCAGTTGCACTACATATAGGCAATAGTGCAGCAGCTGCAATAGCAGCGATCTCATTAGCATATAGGCAGTAGTACAACAGCATCAATAGCACCAATCTCAATAGTATTAGTAGTATGCAGCAGCACCAGCTAGGAGAAGCAGAAACAATAATTGCAGCAGCAGCTAGGAGCAACAGAAACAATAATTGTAGCAGCAGCATGAGCAAGCATTCAATAGGAGATGTGTGAGAGTGTATTGATACACTTGTATCAAGGGAACTCGAGTATCAATGAGTATCAGTGCCTTTGTGCAAGTGACTGTTGGTGTATGTGTGTTACCTGCCAGTAAGTGAGAGAGTTGCTGTTCAGTTGTCAGGGGTCTCGGGTATAGTAGATCAGACCTGTGTTTGATAGTACATCAGTGTAAAGGTATGAAAAACTAATATGTGCAAGGGGGAACACCCAGGCTTGGATAAAGGCCTGTTCAGACCTGGCAATTGTCGGCAGCAAGCATTCAGTTAGAAATAAGGAGACTGATACAGGTTAAAGGTGCAGGTAAGTATCTGAACAATGGGTGTATTGGTTGAAGGAGTATCTCATTTTTTGTTATACTTGGTATGTGACTGAAGGGATAAGTTAAGTAGAGTATCAGTATCAGTTAGCATTATAGGAAGTTAGTGTATATTAGGTATCATACAATGGGATATTAGTTGTAATTTAGATAGTCAGTTTAATTAGTATATTATTTGTATGTGGTATCTGTAAGTATTTTAAGTAGATGTCAGTTAGTGTTATTAGTTATGGCAGTTAGTTATTTACTTGGTGTCAGTTGGTATATCAAGATGGTTAAGTTATTATCAGCAGATATGTTAGAATTAAATAGGTGTTAGTATTAGCCAGGTATCAGATGTGTCAGTTGTCAGTTAGTGTATTATGTTAGTATAAATTCTAAGTTAGTTAATTAATTATATACTAGTTAACATATATATATATATATATATATATATATATATATATATATATATATATATATATATACCTTTAAATAAGGAATTTCTGGAATATGCCAGAAAAAAATAGAAGAGGGGGGGCATATATATATATATATATATATATATATATATATATATATATATATATATTATGGTTTAGCTAGTACTAGTTAGTTAGTGACCCATATAGACCAATTAAGGTAGTATGGACCTAGTTTGGTCTAGTATAGTTGGTGTGACTTAGAAATTAACTTAGAAGCATGCATTAGTATATTTTAACCATTTTTCTCATTTATACACAATTTAAGTTAATTCCCTAAATATGATTGTGTAACACTAGCTTGGGCAACGAGAGACACACCTTGCTCAGGACCAGAGGCGAGTACATTTCTCTATTAGTTTTTATTTCATGATAGTGTATATATCACATGTTCTAGAACTGTATACTTGATTCCGACATAGTGGTTTCATGGACTGGTACTATATGGATCCTGTCAGGAGATGTTATCCCTTACCGTGTTCAGCAGGTACTCCTTTACATGTACTTTATCGTATGTATCAGATATTGATTTTAGTGTACCTCGTGTTCACACACTGCTCGTGTTCAGTGTGCCCATATTCGTGTTCGTAACGTGTCGTGATTGGATCCATAAGTATTGGTTGGGGATGGGGGAGTAGTAGTTGGTTATGTGATCAAGCCCAAGTGTATTCGTGTACATGTCGATTACATATCACACGTGTAATCGAGTTACCATATTGTATTTGTGTTCAACCCAAACCGATCACATAATAAACTTGTACTCTATGGCACATTAGTTAGTTTATCTATTTTCATCTAAATTACAGTTGTTCAAATTTCCTGTTCTTTATTTCAGTACATTACCTGCTCACTCTAGTTTATTACTTTCTGATATTTAGTTATCTTGTATTCTTTTCTATTATCTGTTATATATGCTCGATTATGTATTTGAAACTACTTTCAGAGGTATGTACTTCGCTCCAATCTTGCCTGAATATATTTTTCAGATGATTGGTTTGTAGACCAGTGTCCCAAGTACTACGGGCCGCAGCACGGCATACCATTAGAGGATACTCCATTAGAGCAGGAGGACTTAGTACCAGAGCCTAATGAGGCTTAGATTATCTGTTTAGACTTGTATTAGACTTTTATTGAGGTTATTGGCATGTATGTATTATTTCAGGCTTGTGGATGTATTATGACAATTTATTTTATTATTCCATCTTGTGCTTTATTTTCTTTAGTTTGCATTATGATTGAGAATAGATTATCATTGTTATATACCATATTGTTCCTCCATTTGGAGTTGAGATGATTGACAGGTACCATGTATATATATTGTATAAGATGTTTAGATAGTAGAGTTGACCCAGACATCTTTTACCACCGATACTGCGGCATAGGCTGGGCGTTGCTTACCACTCGTGTCCTTATTCCGGGTGTGGATCATGACACATTTTTAGTGGTGGCCCATACAGGTCTAGAGTCGCATGTAGAGCGATATCGTAATAGTGCTCACCTAGAGTACTGCTATGATCCTGCTTTAGGATATATGATATAGACTGAGAGTATACTCAATCACAACTAGGGAACAATTCCAAATAATTGTTTGCTATCCTTACCTATTGAATGTGCTTTACTTTGAATTATTTTGTTCTTCTTTGATGATATTGTATCTTACTCAATATTAATTCCTTTGTTTCAATCTATCTTCAGGATGTCGCCGAAGATGCGTTTCCAGCGCTCAGGCACAATGTCAGCAAGACCGGTCACTTCGTTACCTATGAGGGCAGCACCAGCAGACACTGTTCTAGTAGCTACATTCTAGAGGTCCTCTTTACCGATCCAGGTAGGCATTTTCATAAAAGATTTCGGAGGTGCTCCACCTCTGGTACAGAGGCAGTACCGACAGTTTCAGGGGATCTTCCACCCCTACCATTCGCAGTTGATCAGACGTGGATATTTATGCTCTTTCAGCAGATAATGGAGACGCAGCAGCGCCAATCAGAGGTTATAAGACAGGGCATTGAGAATGCTCACTAGATTGTGCTTACCGCAGTCGAGAGAGTCGCCTTAGTCCAGCCACATATGGCACCACCTCAGTTCACCTAGCAGCAGCCCGAACGGGGACTATCATAGACTTCAAGAGGATGGGGCCGAAGGACTTTAAAGGCAGTGAAGGGATTATTTATACTGATGATTGGATAGAAGATATTGAGCAAAACCTATGACTAGCGCAGATTCTAAAGAGGTTGCAGGTAGAGGTCACATGAATCATAATGTTTGACATTGCACTGACTTGGTTTAGGATGGACCCCAGGTTCTCATTACCGGGACTTACTTGAGAAGCTTTCAAATAGCTCTTCAAGGAAAAGTTCTTTCAAGATATGGCTCTGACATATCTAAAGAGCCAGTTTCAGTACCTCGTTCAGGAAGGTATGAAGGTGGATGAGTATGCAGCAGAATATTATAGATTAGGCCACTTTGTGAAGGGGCAGAACCACAGAGGAAGGGACAGGAAGTTCAGAAAGGGTTTGAACAGGGAGATCAAATCACATACGAATGAAGACCCTACCGCTACTTTTGAGGAGATTTTGAGACAGGCACAGCGGACAGAGGATGATCTAGAGATTGGCTCTAAGAGACCGAGGGACATAGGAGGATCTAGTATAAACACGGGTCCAATCAAGATTCCTTATTTTCAGCAGCAACACCAGAGGCACTTACAACAGCCGAGGCAGCAGTATCCTGGACCAGTTAGAGCACCGGTACAACAGATGCACCAGATCCAGAGGCCAGCTATTCCTTGCCTATTCTGTAAGAAGCAGGGACACGAATGGGATGCGTACAGGATAAAATTGGGCCAGTGCTTATTCTGCGGATCAGGAGACCATCAGTTGAGGGCTTGTCCTAAAGCTCCAGCTCGTCCAGCTCAGGATTGGGCACAAGCACAGGCACAGAGAGCACCCGCGAGACCACCAGCGGGACAACAGAGATGACCTCCTCTACCACCACAATAATAATATTTTGCTCAGCACCAGCAGCAGCAAAGAGGTGCCCAGCGATAAGGGCGAGCTTTCGCCTTGACCATTGAGGAGGAGGAGCTAGTCGGTAATATTATTTCAGGTTCAGTCTATCTTGATTCTTTTCCATCTCATGCTTTATTTGATTCTGGTGCTTCACATAGTTTTGTATCTGTATATTTTACTCTGAAATACCATCTTGAGACTGAACCGTTGGCGAGGACTTGCAAGATCACGACCGGGGGTGGCATTATCCTGGTCAGTAATGTTTGCAAGGATCAGAGAGTTTCTTTATGAGGCCGAGAGTTGAGCATATGTCTACTCGTAATGCCACTTCCGAGATATAATACAGTACTCATGATGGATTGGTTGAGTAGGCACCATGCTAGTATAGATTATCATGGAGGCAGAGTTTTATTTCAGGCGCTAGGAGAGCCAGAGTTTAAGTTCGTCAGAGGAGCAACAAAGCATAGCGAAGGAGATTTATGTGGAGCTACGGAAGAAGAGAAGGAGCCGCCATATCCATTGATTGTTGAGTATATAAACATCTTTTCGGAGAAGTTTTTGGGGTTGCCACCAGACAGAGATGTGGAGTTCTCTATAGACTTGGTGCCAAGCGCAGAGCCGATATCATAATATGTCTATAGAGTGAACAATAACAAACTTGCAGAGTTGAAGAAGTAGGTGGATGAGTTGCAGGACAAGGGCTTCATCCGCTCTAGTTCCTCACCATAGGGTGCTCCAGTATTATTTATACCGAAGAAGGATGGGTCGATACGCATGTATATCGACTACAAGGAACTCAATAACCTCACTATTAAGAGTAAATACCCATTGTCGCAGATTGATAATTTATTTTATCAATTGAACGGAGCGAACATATTCTCAAAGATAGACTTGAGGTCGGGGTACCACTAGGTAAAAGTGAAGAAGGAAAAATTTTGAAGATAACTTTCAGGACTCGGTATGGGCAGTTTGAGTTCTTGGTGATGCCGTTTGGGTTGACCAATGCCCCGACGGTATTCATAAACCTGATGAATAAGGTATTTCATCAGTAGATGGATTAATTTGTTGTAGTCTTCATTGATGATATACTGATTTACTCGAAGACCCTGAAAGAGCATAAAAATATTTGAGGATAGTTCTAGAGACCCTCAGGAAGGAAAAGCTATATGGAAAGCTTTCGAAGTATGAGTTCTTCCATGATAAGGTTGAATTCCTCGGGCATGCTATTACAGGAGATGAGATCTCTATAGACCCGAAGAAGATTTCAGTAATTAAGTTATAGTCTACCCCGAGTTCAGTGGCAGAGATCATGACTTTTCTTGGATTGGCGGGCTATTATCGGAGATTTGTTCAAAAATTTTCCAAGATTGCGGAGCCAATGACTAGACTAACCAGGAAGGACATAAAGTTTGTCTGGACTGAGGATTGTTAGGCTGCTTTTGAGGAGCTAAAGAAGAGGTTGACTATAGCTACAGTATTGACATTGCCGTCAGGGACATGAGAAGTTTCTATATATAGTGATACATCGGGTAAGGATTTGGGTTGTGTGTTACAGCAGAACGGGGAGGCGATTGCCTATGTTTCCAGGCAATTATGCCCGTACGAAAATAATTACCTACCCATGACTTAGAGTTGGCAGCATTTATTTTTGCTCTTAAACCGTAGAAATACTACTTCTATGGAGAGCGGGTAGAGATCTTTATAGATCATAAGAGCTTGAAGTATATGTTTACACAAAAAGAGCTCAATATGAGGCAGCGGCGATGGTTGGAGTTGATGAAGGACTTCGACATTGCTTTACAGTACCATCCAGGGAAGGCCAACATAGTCGCGGATGCCTTGAGTAGGTACCTAGTAGCTATTTACTTGACGAGAGATAGAAATTTATTTGCTAATCTTGATAGCTTGGATATTAAGGTATTCGTTCATAGAGTTACAGCACAGATGTGGGGACTTTAGGTACAGTCAGAGTTGATGGACCGGATCAGAACTACATAGTTTAAGGATGAGTCTCTGAGGACCATCGGAGCGCATGTCCGGATTGGATTGGCAGAGGACTTCAGTATTGCTGATGATGGATCATTATGGCACGGTACCAGATTGTGTGTGCCGGGTGGAGCGTTGTACGAAGAGATTCTTCAGGAGGTGCATCGATCTCAGTACTCTATGCATCCAGGTGCCAACAAGATGTATAAGGACATGAGAGAGCATGTTTGGTAGTATGGTATGAAGTGGAAGGTAGCTAGCTTCGTATCCAAATATTTGGTATGCCAGTAGGTAAAGGCGGAAAGACAGAGGCCAGGCGGATTGCTTCAACCTTTTATCTATTTCAGAGTAAAAGTGGGAGCATATGACGATGTATTTTGTTTCGGGTCTTCTGCATTATCCAGGAGGTAAAGATGCGATTTGGGTCATCATAGACATGTTGACCAAATTAGCCCACTTGCTGCCATTCAAAGTGTGTACGTCTACGGAGAAGCTCGCGGATATGTATGTGCGTCAGATAGTCAGATTACATGGACTCCTTGTGAGAATAGTCTTAGATCGGGATAGTCGCTTCACGTCCCACTTCTAGAGGAGTTTGTAGGCTAGATTTGGCACTCAGCTCAAGTTTAGTACCGCATATCACCCTCATATAGACGGACAGTCAGAGAGGACTATCTAGACTCTCGAGGATATGCTACGCACTTATATTTTGGATTTTGAAGGCTCTTGGGAGGATCATCTTCACTTGGTATAATTTTTTTACAACAACAACTAACAGGCCAATATCGAGATGTCACCATTTGAGGCATTGTATGAACGAAGATGCCGCACTCCGTTATCATGGGATGATGGTGGTGAGAGAGTCTTATTGGGACCAGAGATGGTCGTTGATGCAGCTGAGAAGGTAAAGCTCATTAGGAGTAGACTTCGGGTGGAGCAGGACAGACATCAACATTGGACCGATAGCCACCAGAGACTATTAGAGTTTGAGGTATAGATTTTGTTTGCATTGCTTGTGATTGCTTGTTTTAGTTAGAGTGCTAAGGCTGTATTTCGTGCTAGGTTGGCGATCTGGTATTCTTAAGGATTTCTCCAAAATGGAGCACGATTCGCTTTGGTGGAGGCAGGAAGCTTAGTCCACGATACATCGGACCCTTCGATGTTCTTGAGAGGGTCGATACAGTGGCCTACAGACTAGACTTACCGTTTGCATTAGAGGGAGTGCACAACGTGTTCCATGTGTCACAGTTGAGATAATTCATGGCAGATCCTAGCCATGTACTAGATTACTCGGAGATCGAGGTTGGTCCGACTCTCAACTACCCAGAGTTGCCCGTGGAGATTTTGGACCGCAGGAAGAAGGTGCTGTGGAACCATGATTTCTTTGGTGCGCGTTGCGTGGAGGCATCACTCGCCAGGAGAGAGCACCTGAGAGCGAGATGCCGAGATGCACGAGCGACATCCTTATCTGTTTGAGCCATAAGGTATAATTCTTTCTTGCTTGTATTGATTGTTTTGGTAGTTAGTTCTTCCTTAATTTCGAGGATAAAATTTTTCTAAGGTGGGTAGGATTGTCACCCTCACTTTTCCAGCTAAGGGTAGTTTGGTAATTTGGTATGGGTATTTATTTTTAGGAATATATTATTGAATATAAATTGATAATTATAATAATTATTTAATTAAGTTGAGCTAAAATTATTTGTGACTAGTATTAGTTATTTAGTTAGAGACTTGTGTCATTTGTTAGTTAGAGAGACTAGCCCAAATATTTAGACTTGACGCATATGGACCCCTTTAGATTTGTCATAAAAATTAGTGAGCCCAACTTGAACCCAAGCCCATTAATCATTTTTACTAATTAATTTAAGAAGCTTAGTTTAATTACAATTAGTTAGAGACTTTCAAAAATACCCACCCTAAATTATTCCTCATAATTCACCATGTAGGGGTAACTTGGACATTTAATTTTGCTTGGGAAAGGGAAGAAGAGGCCGGCCACTATTAGAGGGGGGTTATCATCTCTCTCTCTCTCTCTCTCTCTCCTCATTTGCATTGAATTTTGCTTCCAAATTCTAGATCCAGAATTTTTTATTTTCCTGTATTGATTTTTTACATAATTCACCACCATTTCCTTCTTAAATTTATCACTAGAGATCGTGATAAATTGTATTCTTAAATTTATCACTAGGAGCTTTGGAGCTAGAGATCGTGTTCGGGTTGTGTCTAATTGTATTTTTATTGGGAATCCATCCCAATTGGTAATTCCTAAATTTATCTCCCATTATAGCTTCTTAATTATGCATTTGACCATTAGGGAAGACCCCATGGCGTAGGATTACCTATAGGAACAAGTTCTAGGTATGTATTATGAGTTATATGGGATATTTTGTGTGCATGTTAGGGGAATTATGAATTTAACACATTAATTGTGTGTCATGAGGCCAATTAGATCTAATTAGACTTAGATCGGGGTTATGGGACTAGGTACGTATCCATAATTGGATACGTATAGGCCGTATCAAGGTATTTTGTGTCCACAATGAGTGGTTCTAACCGAAATATGGTATAGAAGGGGGTAGTATGCGTATCAAGGTATTTTGATGATATGGATGTGTGCATATAGTATTAAAAGGAGGTAAATGCTTATCAGTGCACTGTGTGCACTGATTAGCTGTATAGCAGCAGCAACAAACTGCTGATTTAGGAGCAGTCAGCAGCAATGTGATATACTCTTGTGTATCAGACATTTGGGGGGTGTTCAGCAGTATGGGCCTGCGTAGGTGCATTAATGCACAAAGGCAATGGGGGGGCTCAGGTTGAGGGTCTGTACTATGCTCGAGCACAACAGTGTGGAAAGCACTGCACAGTGTTCCCTTTGGGATATTTAGATGCAGTGGATATATTTGAGTAGTAGGGTGAGGTAAGTAGATATTTGTGCTAGTTAGATACTCAGGTATTGATGGGTCATAGTTAGGTAATGTTTTAGAATATCTTGGTAGTAAGGCATTAGTTATAATATTGATACTAGGATATTAAGTTAAGATCTAGTTTGATACTAAGGTATTGGAGTTAATAAGGTATTGGTATTACCTTGAGGTAATATCAATGTAATGTTAAGATACTAAGTTAATAGTTAGGATATAGCAAGGTAAAGGGGTTTTGGGCCAAGATATTAGTAGATAATATAGTATAGTATATACATATATATCATATATGATATTAGTATCACTATTACATAGTATAGTATAGTATTAGTTAGTATGACTTAGATATTAACTAGTATAGACTAGATACATAGCATATGGACCCGATATCCATGAGATGGACTCATACAACATAGAAATAGTTAGTTTGACCAAGTTTGACTAGTTTGACCTAGAGTTGACCTAGTTTGACTATTTTGACTTAGACTTGGCCTAATGACCTAGATTGGGACTAGTTTAATTTATTTTCATTCCAAAACCTTGTATTGATATAATATTCCATATATAGGTCTCCGGGGCACCATTTCGGACATATTTGATACTGTTTACCGGATTCCAGGCGAATACATTCTCTGATAGTGTCCCATTTATGATATCCTCTATATTTCGTGTATTTAGTGTAGATATCCTTGATTTTTTGATACTTGGTTTCACGGATTGGTATTCCTGGATCCCGTCATGAGATGTTATTTCTGGTAGTTCCTAGTGTATTTCTTGTGCGAGTCCATCGTTCTTGTACATATATGGACACTGATTTATGAGAGGATTTGTGCCCTTCTCATGGAATCCTGTGTCAAAATGTGTTATGGTTGGATCCACTATACTAGTTAGGGCGGGGAGTATTTAGTGTACATATGTGATCATACCCTCGCAGTTCTTATTTTTCTTGTATAGTGTTAATCATACACACACGTATAATTAACCAGGCCATGATTCCCGAGCAAGTTTCCAAGCCGATCACATATTGTCACTAGTACTCACTCAATGCATTTCTTGATTCTATATAATGTTCATATCTTTTATATGTATTTCCAATATTTCCTTATTTCTATATATTTCTGCTATGCCTATTCATCTTGGATATGCTCTCTATTTACTTCTACATAGTCTTTTTCATTTATTGGAACTGCTGCTAGAGGTATACTTTGCTCCAATCCTGATTGGATATATTTTTTCAGATGACACTGGGGAGTGGTATCCCACTCACTATGGGCCTCAGGACATAGTTGTCTTAGAGGTAGAGACTGTGGCTCAGGAGAGACTCATCCCTATTGAGACAGATGATACTTTACCTGTAGCTTAGTAGATAGGTTTATTTTGGTACTGGATTTGTCTCCAGCTTTGGCAGTTAGTACTCTTTTACTTTTGAGACACATTGGATTTTATCTTTTGTCATTATGAGTTGTGTTTTACTCTTTAGTTCTTTAATCAAATTCGTTCATTGTTCTATCTTATAGTGTTGTGATTGAGTATTCAATTTTTATTGGTATCATTATATATATATATTAATGATCATTATTGTTAGATAGTATAGTTTATCCAAACAATGTTCTACCGTCGATGCTGCGGCGTAGGCTGGCCATAGCCACGTTCTCGTGCCCTTACTTCAGGTGTGGGTCGTGACACATTTTTAGTGGTGGCCCATACAGGTCTTCGAGATCATAATTAGTACGATTTGTAGTGGTGCTTTAATTTGAGTGCTATTACGAGCCTGTTTCAAGATATAGGATATAGGCTATAGGCTGGGAATATTCAATCACAACTAGGAAAACTCTATTGCTCATGTCCACTGTTCTTCCTTAATATTTGATAATTGATCTTTACTTCTTTGAATATATTCTATCTTATGCCATATTGATTCTTTTCTTCTGCTTTGCCTCAGGATGCCGCCTAAGACTCGATCACAGCACAAAGGAGAAGCTTCTGAGGAATCTGGGACTTCCCGAGAGCCTGCACCAGTCAATTCTTCGGTAATCGATGTATCAGCCGCATTCGGGAGTCTACCTCCACTACAGAGGACTATTCTACCTGGGTCTGAGGGACTTCCACCTCCACCTCCTGTGCCTACAGATGCAACTCGGATGTTTGCATTATTTTACGAGATGATGGTGGCTCAAAGTGCCCAGTCAGAGGCACACCAGAGACAGGCTGACATGATGAGGCAGGGTATCGAGGTGCTCATCAGCTTGCCCTTGCTGCTGTATAGAGAGAAGCTCTGGTCCAGCAGCAGGTTGCTCCGCAGGTTGCCCAGCTTCGGCCTGGTAATATTTAGGCCTTCAAGAAGTTAGAACCTTATGTCTTCAAGGGGATCGAGGGCATCGTCTACGCTGATGATTGGCTCGAGGATATCGAGCATCTCATGAGGGTGTCCCATCTTGCTGAGGATCTGAAGGTTGAGGCAGTGGGACATCAGCTGTTCGATATCGCCTATACTTGGTTTAGGAATGAGCCACTTCTTGCTGATGTGGGATAGTCTTGGAAGGTGTTTAAGGACCTCTTCAAGATGAAATTCTTTGCTAGGACGGACAGATTAGACTTGAGGAGGCAGTTTGAGGTCCTTACTTAGGGGAGCATGTCCGTAGAGGAGTATACCGTAGAGTTCAGGAGGTTGAGCCAATTTGAGGAGTACTTGGTGAGGGAGCCAGAGGTTCGGGCTATCCGCTTCCGCGAGGGTCTGAACTGGAAACTGAAGATCCTTATTCCGTCTTTCTATGAGACGTATTCTGAGATATTTGTGAAAGTACGCAAGGTTGAGCAGAAATTGAGCTTAAAGCCTAAGAGAGACCGTGATTCTTTTGTGGGGGCTAATAGCAGCGTAGTACCTACTAAGCGTCTTCATCTCCAGTTTAGGCCTTTTCAGCAGCCACAGCAGTACCAGACTCCAGCTAGGGAACCGGCTTACCAGGCACCACAACAGCAGCATAGACACTCACAGCACGCTTTCTGCCACTACTGTAAGAAGACCGGCCATATCTGGGATGTTTGCAGAAAGTGGTTGGGAGTTTGTTTGTATTATGGCACAGAGGGGCATTATATGAGAGATTGTCCTTCTAACCCTCGTCATGCATCTTAGGGAGCAACTCCAGCTCAAAAAGCACAGGCGAGGCCACCTGCAATACAGCCGAATGGTCCGCCACTTTCGACCCAACAACATCGTTACGCCCAGCACCAGCATCATGGAGGTGCACCTTAAGGATGAGCGTTTGCTGTGAAGGTCGAGGAGGCCGATGTAGAAGCATGAAAAATAGGCTGGGAAGCTCTACGCAACATATTGATGCAGAGCAGTGTAAACAGAGGCCTTCAGAGCCATCAAAGCGTGCAACAGAGCTTTTTCCGCTAAACACAGCGTGAAATATTAAAAGCTCAAAAGACCATCCGGGTAAGTGCAGTATGTCCAGGATGTTTCAGCGTAATACAGGGTTCTTCGTCACCTCCTGGGTGTAAAACCCATCCGCTTTCAATATAGCATTAAAGTGTACAAGAAAAGCTTCGTGTTCTCCGAAGTAAACCTGTCAGATCCTGCAATAAACTTGACGTCTGGACTTCTGACAAAGGGATACTGCACGGCTACCCAGACGACGGCTATAATGATGGCACAGTACTGCAACCCAGGCTATCATTTACCGCCATCTCCTTTGCGTAAAATGCTTTTACGTGCACAAAGGGATAAGCTGCCTTATTTTACATAGGCAGACATGAGCTGTTTATGCTCCGCAGTAGACAAACCGCCTACCACATCAAAAGTTGTACTTCGTACGGGGCTCAAGGCACGTCTCTACATCTAATGCACAGAGCGGTGACAGTTTCTCGAGGCACGTCTCTACGTCTAATGCACAGAGCGGTGATAGTTTCTCAAGCCACGTCTCTGCGACTGATGCATAGAAGGGCTGCAGACCTTCAAAAACACGCCTCCGCATTTAATGCACAGGATGGTGGCAAATCTCGGTATTTAATGCAAGAGATTTGATTATATCTTCAAAAGCCGTAATTCCGGCTAAGACGTCCACATCAGCACTCTAGCACGGTACGCAGCGGCTTCTACGCCCATTCAGCTCCTGTGCCCACTCGGCTTGTACGCCCATTTGGCTTCTACGCCCACTCGGCCTCTACGACCACTTGGCTTCTACGCCCACTCGGCCTCTATGTCCACTCGGCTTCTACGCCTATTTCGACTTCTATGCCTACTTGGCTTCTACGCCATGGTGACAGACATTGGCTTCTACGCCCACCTCTTCTACACGAGGGATACCTACCTATGTGGCTTCTACGCCGTGATCTTCGTAGCGATTATACGCGTTTTGTCCCTTAGTTGGACCCGTGTCACACGCTCATTCAAAGGATCATTTATACGCAGGCATTGGTTATTTTAACCGTTGTGTAAAAGGATGCTGTACTTTCCACTACTCAGTTTCTACACCGATGGAGTGGTCACTGTCACCAAAACTCTATAAATCGAGACCTCTATCAACAGAGGACAAGGTCGAGAAATTGGTCAAGAAAACCAATATCAGATCCACGGTCGGAAAAACTCCAAAATAGAAGGTCGAACTTCCAAGAAAGATCGAACCAGAGGTCGAGAGAGAGAGAATCCGGAGCTCAGGCAAAGAGTAGGGATCGACGACTTTGGCATCGTGTATCCACCCTCTTTTGCTACCTTCGAAGCTGCTTCCTGTCTTCTACGGCACTTTTTCATCATCGTGTGGTCCAAGGGCTAAAGTGATCGACTGCAGATCAGACACCTATAGCAATATTTACCCAGATTAAATAAATTATACTCTCACATCCTCGTGTAGGATCAAATTGTACAAGTTTGTTTGTAAACCAAAGAAGGCGGGTTTCGTGTAAAACCTTGTATTATATACACTTCGTTCTTTCGTTTAATACCACAAACAAGATGGCGACTCTGCTGGGGACGTCTTTCTCTTCTGATGAGAAAGTAATTGCTCAACACGATGCGGTATCTGTAGGAACCATAAAGAAGACACTGGTCGTCCAATTTGACCAGTCTGCCTATGAAGACATGCTTCGAACCGGGGGTAGCTCTCACCCTCTCTCCGTCCAAGACAACAGGAAGCTGCGCAAGGTATGGATGCCCAAGACCTCATCTACCAATCATGTGGACTCTCCGATCTCTCCGACCAATAAGGTTGTAGCATTGCTCCCTCCGTGCCCCGCACATAAAATTCAGTCTCCCGCTACGCACGGTACAGACACAACTTAGGGCAAAGCCTCAGCGCTAACCCAGAAGTATCCACTGCGCTCTATGGGCAGAAACCAGTCTCCTGCTACGCGTGGTACAGACAAAACTTTGGGCAAAGCCTCAGCGCTAACCCAGAAGTATCCACTGCGCTCTACGCGTAGAAACCAGTCTCCCGCTACGCACGGTACAGACAAAACTTCTGATGATGCCTCAGTGCCAAATCGGAAGTACAAATCACGCTCCGTGCGCGAGACAACATCTGACCTCTACGGGGAACCAGATGAGCACTGTGATCTCCGCAAGGGAAAGCAAGCGGCAGAGTACTCAACTTCTCGGCCTTTACGCCCGCGAGGGAGCAATTTTCCTACCCTCCGGATTATGCGGGAAGCCGATGGCCGACTGAGGACCTCTTCAGCTTTACCCCAGTCTGAGCAAATCTCCAAATTATGCCAGGCGAAGTCCCACGGCGTAAAGCAAGCTCAGGTTGCGGAAAGACACCCTCCCCGGGGATTATCTGCCACCCAGATGGCCAACCTGTTGTACACAGGTGGCACAGGGAAAACCATGGTGCCCAATCTCCGCATGCCCATTGATGGAAACAGAAGGAACAAGCCGTCGTCTTCTTCTTCTACTCCTCCTGACTTGCATAAATATCTAATCCAGAAGCGTAAGGAGAGGGGACCTTCCAACATGTCTATTATGTCCCCTGGCGAGCAATGTTGTAATAGTCATAAGATTGTGATTGACTGTTGCTATTCTAAAGCAAAACGGTCAGTTTTTGACCGATTGAGCTACTCTCTGTCTTTCCAGGAAGAAGAGCCCGCGCATGCATCCGTGAACATGGCTTCACACATACCTAGAGGAGGGTCAAGCTCAAGACGTCATCCCTCTAGGCCTCCGAGCCGAAGGAGATTTGAAGACCTCCTCAGGAACGTTGAAGCTGGGGTGTTCCAAAACACCCGTGCAAGGTCACAGCAACCAGCTTCGTACTCGTCTGATTCTGACGCTGGGGGTCGCCAGTCTCCCGGATCAGATGCTGAGAGTATAGAGTCGACTTCTGCAGTAACCTATATTAATCCTTCAATGACGCCCAGGGAAATGGGAGTTTATGCCGTTAAAGATGAACGCGAGGAAGCTTCACCGTCAGGAAACGCAGAACAATGCATCACTATACTGGAGACATCTCTGAAACAAATACAATCCATAATGAAGAACATGCACCAGATGATGCTAACTCAGCATGCAACTGCCATGGCTCAAGAATCGGTCTCGCCAACTCAGATAGGTGTGGGGGTGGACTTACCACCATCCAACCCGAGCCAAGAGCCTGCTCTAGATCAAGAGTCAGCAGTTCCTCCGCTTCCTCACTCAGAGAATATATTACCTCCCGTTGGAGTTACGATACAACCAACTCCGCACTACACCATAGTCCCGCTTCCAACTGAAAATTCAATGCAGGCAGTACGGGAGTTGAAAGCCCAGTTTGACGCCTTGAAGCACAAAGATCAGCTCAAGAAACTGGGAATCAACCAGCCTTACCCAGCTATCTGGAAAGAGGTCCCTTTCCCTCTGAGGTACAAACCTCAGACTATGGCTCTGTTCGAGGGAAAAACATCATCAAGTCAGTACATGAACTATTTTAGTATGATGACGGTGTTGCTACAAGGGAATGACGCCCTCCTCACTCGGGTATTCAAGGGCTGCCTCTCAGGAGTAGCCTATCAGTAGTACCGTATCTTGGTAGACAACTGCATTACTTCCTTCGAGGACTTCAAAGCTTTATTCTTCACGCGATTCTACGAGGGAGGAATGGACATGTCTATGTCCTCTCTCATCGAAGTCAAGCAGAGGGAAAATGAGGACGTTCGCACCTTCGTCGAACGTTTTCGTCAGGCCACCTTACAGATGCCTCCAGGAGTTTCAGACTCTGCGTTAGTAGACATTTGCAGGAAGAACCTCCTTCCCGTAGTCTCAGTGTTTACAGGACCATATCAGTTCCATGATTGGCCCTCGTTCATTATCTCGGCAGTAGCCGCCGAAGACAACAGTCGCAAGGCGCACGACAATGGCATCATGATCTCCGCCTCTGATAGAGGCAAGAGGTCATCTCCCAGCAGCGACCATCCTCGCAGCTCCAAAGGAAATGAAGCTCTGGCGAGCAATACGGCCAGGCCAAAGACTGCGGCAATCGCACAAGCGAGTCCCGGGACTTCCAGGACCGTCGAAGTCTACTCTTTCGACGACAATAATATCCCAAGTATATTCGAGTGTCTCGTCAAAAGTGGCAAGATTACCCTTCCGGAGCTGAGGCGGCCCCAAGAAGTCGGCAGTACTAACGACCCCAAATACTGCATCTTCCACAGATACGTGCACCACCCGACAAAGGCGTGTTACATACTGAAAAGGAAGATCCAGGGTTTGATCGATGCTAAGGACATCACTCTGCACAACACCGTGAAGACGGTCACGGCCAACATAATCTCTCTGCGATTTGGCAATCTGCCTTCCCAAGAAGTCTCGGACGGTGTCACACCCATTTCCCGGACTACGATGAACATCGTCAATCTCCCTCCAGCTAGGGGTCAAAATCATGACCTGGTACCCCTAACCACCCGGCAGGGCAAGATTATGTGGGTTCATCCGGATTTGGTGTCAGAGCTCGAGGAGGAGACTAAAGCTACTAAGGCTACGTCTAGAAAGAGCTCCAAATGCAAACCATGCCATATGGTCGCAACTTCTTCGCCATCAGACGAAGACGAGATATTTACTGCAACCCGTTTAGGGAAAGCCTACCTCAACGACTACGGAGCAAGTCAGAAAGATGCACCGGCGGACGCTTCAGCTGCCAAACCTTCAGGACCAGGCCCCGTCGTACCAGATGCCGGTCCTTCAAAACTAACTCTGGCGGACAAGAGGAAGCAAAGAGAAGTGCGCTTTGATAAACCTGTGAAAAATATTCCAAACAAAGGTTTAGAGAAGCCATACAACTTTGACATACTGACCCAACTGGCTAATACACCAGCCAGGCTGTCCATCTTCGAGCTACTCAGGCTCTCCCAAGACACTCGTCTAGCCCTGAGTGAAGCACTGATGCAGGCGGAGGCATGCTTGACCCTGCTCAAGTCCCCCGACGAAGAACCGGTGGCATGTCCTTAATGCCACAGTGTAATGGAAGTGGTCCCAAATATCACTTTCACTCAAGACGACATGCTGTTAAAACATAACAGGCATGACAGGCCCCTCTATTACACCGGGTACGTCGGTTCCATGGAGGTCGATCGGATTCACATAGATCCAGGATCGTCGATCAGCATCATCCCTCACAGTCTGCTCAGACCGCTGAGGATTTCTACCAGCGAATTGGCTTACACCTCCACTACAATGGTGGGTTTCAACGCCGGAAGAAGTAAGCCGTTGGGGAAAATTCACCTGAGGATCCAGATTGGCAACCTCAGATCGGTGGCCACATGTTACGTCATCGATTCAGAGGTGTCCTACAACATTTTGCTTGGAAGACCGTGGATCCACGACCACAACATCGTTCCTTCAACTCTACATCAATGTCTTAAATATGTAGACCCCGAAGGAACAGTACAAACGGAGGTTGCTGACCTAAACCCGTTTAAAGGAGTAGAATCCTACTATTCCGATGCTGTGTTGTACTCTCAAGACCACACGGGAGAAGTGTCGTACGAGGCAGAGAAGGAATCCCACCGGGAGCCAGAAGAACCCTCTGCCACACTACCACTGTCAATCAGAGTGAAAGGACGAACCACTCGTCCAAAAGCCATGGAGCCTATAGCTATCCACCTGAACAAGACCAAGTCAGGAAAATGGAGTGATCCTCTAGTGATCACTTTGAACCAGAAGCCTCCACCCTTGGTCATCAACCTTCGGCGCAACAGGAAGCCGACCGATGTAAATGCAACCAGGAACGGAGTTCCAGATGATAATAAACATCCTCTTTTCCAGTATATTGACGCTCAAATTCCAAATCAGGAATCTACTCCCCGTGACGAGGTAGAACCCATAGCACAAAATTCTTGGAAGTTATGAACTCCTACCGTCCGTATGTCTGGGAAGTAGCGTCATCATCCAACGTCGTCACGACGTATGGACCATATGAGGATTCTATCTTCATTGTCCCGCCTACCTGCAGCAGCCAGCGTTCAATAGTCTTCGGCCGCATACGCAATCAACCGGCTATCCAGGAAGATTCTTTCAATGACGATGCTGGAAAAATGCAAGTTCACCGATACAGGCCGCAAACGTTGAGGATCATGCAAAACATGGGCTACGACTTAAAACGGAAGCCAGGCCTCAACTACGGAAGAGGCAGACGAACGCCACTGCGCGGCGACCCCTACTATCAACGAACTTATTTCGGGTTGGGGTATGCTACCTCCTCTAAGTCGGACGAGGATATCTTCTCCTCTTCTCAGAACGGCTCGTCGCCTTCTGACTCACCTGATGCTCTCGAACAAACATTATCAGTGAATATGGTAGTGACAGATTCCTTCGAATCAGACGAACAAGAATCTGAACTGTTTGAGAATGACTCTTGGGCCCAACAAATGGATACGCAGTGGGAATTCCGCTTCAAGCAAAGGGAACCTCCCACCAAATACGAAGTTATCCAGGTTGATGTTGGGGGTGAACTTTCGCCAAAGCCGATATTTATTAGTAACAATCTTTCCCCAGCTGAAAGGGAAAAAGTTATCCAGATGATAAAAGAGTATATCGACGTCTTTGTATGGGATTATGAGGACATGTCGGGCCTTGACCCAAAGGTGGCTACTCACAAACTCAACATATTGACCGATTCAAAGCCTGTAAAGCAGCACCAACGCCAGTTTTGCCCGGATATGATGGACGCCATCGAAGCTGAAGTCAAGAAGTTGATAGCCTGCGGTTTCATTTGGGAAGAACAATATCCCGACTGGGTCGCCAACGTTGTCCCAGTCATAAAGAAAAATAGGAAAATACGTATCTACATCGATTACCAAGATCTGAATGCGGCTTGTCCCAAGGATGAGTTCCCTCTTCTCATCACGGACATCATGATCGACAATACCTACGATTTTGAACGCATGCCTTTCATGGACGGATTCTCAGGATACAATCAGATCAAGATGCATCCTGAATACGAGAAGCACACTGCCTTCCGGACCCCATTGGGGGTATATTGCTATACGGTCATGCCCTTCAGATTGAAGAATGCCGGGGCTACATACCAACGGGCTATGAGTAACATATTCCATGAGCATTTACGTAAAATAGTAGAATGTTACGTGGACGACATAGCCGTCAAGAGCTGCCTCAAAGATGATCATATTCAAGACTTGAGGACGGTATTCGAGTTAATGCGCCAACATCAACTCAAGATGAACCCTACGAAGTCCTTTCTGGGTGTATCTAGTGGCAAATTCCAGTGATATTTCATTACCGCCAAAGGCATCCAAGTGGACCCTGACAAAGTCCAGGCCATCGTAGAAATGCAACCGCCCCATAATCTGAGGGAACTCCGGGGATTTCAAGACCGTCTGGCTTATATCCGGAGATTCACATCCAACCTCTCAGGGAGATGTCAGCCCTTTTCGTATCTCATAAAGAAAGGTGTATCCTTCGTATGGGACGAAACCTGTCAGCAAGCGTTCGGAGATATCAAGCGCTATCTCACCAGTCCGCCAGTTCTGGTGCCTCCCGTCATGGGAAGACCATTCTTGCTGTACGTTCGAGCGATGGATCATTCGCTAGGAGCTCTTCTCGCACAGAAGAACGATATGGGTCATGAACAGGCTATCTACTACCTCAGCAGGATGATGGTCGGAGCCGAACACCGGTACAACCCAGTGGAGACAGAATGCTTGGCTCTGATGTTCGCTATCCAGAAGATGCGGCACTATGTCACCGGCCAGACTATTCATATCATCTCCAGGATCAACCCTCTTCGAGTACTGATGAGCAAGCCAAGTGCTCTTAATTCCTGACTCGCGACTTGGGCGATGCTGTTAACACCATATGACATGGTATACGTCCCGCAGAAGTCCATCAAAGGCCAAGCGCTGGCCGACTTCCTAGCTGCTCATCCGATCCCGGAGGTCTCCAAATTATACGAGGACATTCCCGACGAAGTTGCAGAATGTAATTCTGCAATAGAAAGTGACGCATGGCAACTGTTCTTCGACGGCGCCTCCAGGACTGGTCCCAAGGGAAACGTGGTTTCAGGGGTAGGAATCGTCCTGGTCACTCCTGATAAACTCGTCATCTACCGAGCATATTCTCTTAGCGAGCCATGCTCCAATAATATGGCAGAGTACAACGCTCTGCTAATCGGGCTCCAAGTCGCCAAAGAGCTGGGGGTGGAGTTCCTGAAAGCTTTCGGTGATTCTCTACTTATCGCCAATCAAGTCAGGGGAATATATGAAGTCCAGAATCCAGACCTCATCCCCTATCATTAAACAACGGTCGAGATAGCCATGACATTCAAAGGGTTCTTCCTAAAGCATGTACCTCGATCTCAGAATCTGGAAGCTGATGCCCTAGCCAGTCTAGCTGCGGATTTAGCCACTCCTATAAGAAGGCAAAATTCGGTAATCTTTCTTAACAGAGATTTATTCTGTGTAAAACACAACTTTTACATAGAACACAGCTATACTGTGAACACAGATCCCCCTAGAAGAGACTGGAGAAGTCCCTTCATAGATTTTGTCGCATACGGAATCTTGCCGGAGGACCCCAAAGAAGCAGTATCCATCAAAAGACGATCATTATGCTTCTACTTCGATGCATCTTCACAATGCCTATATCGCCGGACCTACGACGGAATGCTATTGAGATGTCTCTCTAACGACGAAGCACAGCAGATTATCCGGGAAGCTCACGATGGCGTATGCGGAGCACATCAGCCCAGTCCTAAGCTACAGGATCGTATCAGAAGAATGGGCTATTATTGGCCCACTATGATCGCAGACGCGATCAACTATGCAAGACAATGCAGAGCCTGTCAGGTTCATGCAGACTTCATACATCAACCGTCTGAATATCTACATCCTACGGTTGCATCCTGGCCTTTCGAAGCATGGGGTATGGATATCATTAGTCCTATTCATCCGTCTTCTTCCAGAGGTCACCGGTTCATACTGGCCATCACGGATTACTTCTCCAAATGGGCAGAGGCGATCCCTCTCGCTGAGGTAAAGGCGTCTAATGTAATCAGCTTCATCAAGCATCACGTCATTTATCGCTTCGGGTTACCCGGAGGATAATTCACGATAATGGGCCTCAGTTCATCAGCCAAGCGTTTCATCGATTTTGCGATAATAATCGGATACATAATATTGCCTCTACGACATATTATCCAGCTGCTAATAGTTTGGCGAAAGCTTTCAACACAACCAATATCAAACTCTTGAAGAAGTTCGTCTCTTCAAAAAAAAAGTTTGGAATGAGAAGCTGGGCGAGTATCTCTGGGCATACAGCACAACGGTACGAACACCGACAGGTTGTACCCCATTTTTACTGGTCTACGGGAGCGAAGCAGTTCTCCCCATTGAAATCCAGATCCCGTCACTCAGGATAGCCGTGACTAATGAGCTGACTCAAGAAAAGAATGACCTATTAAGGCTTCAAGAGCTAGAAGGATTAGACAAAAAATGCCTCCAAGCTCAACAGCGCATCGCGCTCTACCAAGCACGCATTTCTAGAGCTTTCAATCATAAAGTAAAAGAAAGAGTGTTTAAAGTCGGCGAGCTAGTTTTAGCCGTAAGAAGGCCGATGATCCTTACTCACAGGAGTAAAGGCAAATTCCAGCCCAAGTGGGAAGGCCCTTATGTGATCGAGACAACGTTCTCAAATGGCGCTTACAGGTTAGCCCAGCCTAATGGAGACCTATTAATGGCTCCTATCAACGGTAAATTCCTGAAAAGGTACTATGCTTAAACTCCTCTGCTCAAGTGGAATATAGTGAGAATCTCAATTCTGATAAAACTACTTCCAAAATGAAACTAGTTGGGACATATTCTATCATGTCCATATAACCTCTGAATAGATATGTTCGACTAATTTGGAAAATGCGATACATATCACGTCCATATTACCTCTGATAGCGTCTTGTCTACCAACTTTAGTCAAAGCTTATTCTATCATGTCCGTATGACCTATGAATAGATATATCCTACCAAAGCATATTCTATCATGTCCGTATGACCTCTGAATAGATATGTCCTGCTAAAAGTTTATCGAGAGTCTATCACATCCATACTACCTCTGATATCACTCTCGCCCAAACCTGTCATTTACATTCCGAAATGATGGATCCACAGAGTCAGAAAAGATTCGCTTTATTTATTCCCAAAAAAAATAGAATTACATTTGGGAAGCAAAAAGAAGAAAGGGTACATCATTGTGGGGGAGCGGTCAGATCGCGAATCAGCTGTACCAGTGCAGCTATCCTCTCATTCCTGGAAACCAAGGTATCAGCGCGGGCCCGCTCCAGCCGTGCCTCGGGATTGCTCATAAAGGACAGCTCGGCCCTTGCCCGAAGAGAGCCAGCACGGGCAGCTTCTGCACGCTCCAGATCCCGTCGTGTTGTGCTCAGTCGACCAGTCGCTACATCTAGACCTGCCAATGACTGAGAAGCCCACTCCTCTGCCAGAGCGACTTTTTCCTTTAACTTGCGGGCCCTCGCTACGTTCCCGTCATGCTCAGATTGGCACTTCGTCTGAAGAGCAAGAGCCTCCTCCACGACAGCTTTTCATTCATCCATCTCCAGCTTATATGCTTTGATGGAGTTATCTAGGCTTTCCAGCTGTTTAGTAAGTCGCGCAGTCATTAGGTCGTATCTGGTGTGGACCTCAGCTTCAAGGCTGCCCCGAGTCAGCTGCAAGTATTCTTTAATAGGTTGCTCCAAACCATTAACCATCGCCTCCAGGGCGTCAGCTACCCCAGAATCGCCGAACTCCCTGACCGCCCCTATCGAAAACTGAGAAGCCTTCTTCAGAAGCTGAAGTCTAGATTCTTCTCCAATACCATTGATATCAGCATTTTCAAACTGGTATAAAAGAGGCTGATATACTGCTCGGTCAGCGCAACCAGAGCTAATAGAACGCCAGGAGTGGCCGCGATATTGGCGAGCCCCCCTCCAGGAATGATTGCAGACGAGGTGGCCACAGCCGCCGCCTCGACGGGTGGTGCGACCGAAGGAGGTGCGACAACGACGGTCGAAGTCATCGGCATACTCGCGAGAGGCGAGATCACGATAACGGGTTCGTCCTCCTCTTGAGATGACGAAACCACTCCGGGCAAGCTGGCCCCCGAAGATATTTCCTCCTCGAAGTCGGGCGCCTCCGTATCATCGCTAGGAGCTCGAGCAGAGCCAGAAGGTGCTTCAATACTATACTCCCCGTGGACGCCGTCCCCTGAGAAGAGGACAAGAAAGTTAATATCAATATGATGGTAATCTTTCTAAGAGGAGACATAAAGATGACATTTACCCGTAGCCAACGGTATATATGTCGCATCTGCAGCCGATGTAGCTAAATCATGCCTTAATGACGCAATGCGAATTGTCATACCTGGAGAAGGGGGTTGGCCCACCGACATCGCCAGGTGCTCTACCGAGCCTTTACCAAGACGCAGTCGAGGTTCGTCAGCTGGAATCTCGCTAGGCATGCTCACGGACCCAGCAGGAGTTTCATCCGTTGCTGGTCTAGGGAAAGATTCTCTCATTTGCCTCGACCACGCAGGTGATTTTGTTCCACTACCGGAGGCGATGGCATCAACGGCAGACTCAAGTAGGAGTTCTCCGGCACCGCTAGCCGAAACTAAGGGTCCCTCTCCGAAAGGCGAGGAACCTCCAATCAAAGAGACATCCCCAACAGGGGAGACAGCAGGATCCTCTCTAGGAGCCTCAATACCAAGAACACGGAGAGGACAAGCAACCGTCTCCTTCCTTCTCTTATGAAGAGAAGCCTCCTTGGGAGCAGGAGTCCTTCGCTTCCCAGAGACTACCAAAGCCCCCGCAGGCGGAGGCACTTCACACCTCGGCACCGACACCAGAGGCTCATCCGGAGTGACGAACTCCTCACCCTCGTCAGAAGAAACTGAGGGGACTTCAACTCTTCCCCCGGGCTTGGGAGAAGGCACCCTAAAGCTTCCACGCATGTCAAAATCATGATGGAAGGTGTTGATCGCCACGTAGAACTGGGCATACGAATGGAGGATGCGCAGCTCCGTGGAGAGTGTGATGACCGGCACGATAAAGATTGCTCCCGTACAACCCATGATAAAATATCGCCATCCTCTGGCTCCATCAATGAGTCCTCCCCTGGACCTGAAGCTGGTGACGGCATTGCCCACGTACAACTAATCGTACCCAAACTGCCTGGCAAACCGACTAGGCATGTAGGGCTCGAAGAAGTAATGATCTTCGCTCCTGTATAGCAAATAGGAGGGTCTAATACAGACCAACCAATTAAAAGCTTCCGGAGAAAGATTGAAGCTTCTCTCCACCTAAATCCTCAAGCCTAATCCCCGATTGGTTGTGATGTACAGAGGGGACAATGCAGAGGAGCTTCCAGCAATGACTGAGGTTCAGCACTAGCCGACAGTCTAAAACTGTGTTCACGTTCCAGGCAGAGTCCTTGTAGTTCAGCAAGAAACTACCCCCCGAACTAGTGCCAGGGCCGGGAGACATCACCCGGGGGTTGTGAAGAATTAACCATCCCATCAAGTACAGGTATGGTAATTCTACCCTGGGAAAGCTATCACGCCGAGCTTCATCGACGAGCAGCCCATCAGTCATGGCTCTCAAGCCAGCCTGTATACGGTACACCATGGCAGGGAGCAAGCCCAGTCTTGCCCCGAACACCAGACGCACGGCAGGCCACAGGATGTTCCGGTGAATGCGGTCTGTGGACGCGATGCCGGGTACCACGACTCGACACAGCCATATCGAGAGAAAGCCAGCCAGCCGGGCTTCCTTAGACAGAGGCCTGCGGCAGCGCCTCAAGTAACTGTAGGCCTTAGTGCCTTTAGGATACTTTTCTATCCCGTCATTGAGAATCTGATCTGGAGCTTTAGCTTCCTCCATAAGATCCTCGATGACCTGGGCACTGAGCACGCCCAAATAGTTCACGGGCTCATTCTTGCCCCCCGAAACTTTTTTCGACTTGGCGGCCCTGGCCCGGTAGAAGAAGAGGTAGGACGTCCACTTAGTGGTGTGAGCCAAATCAGAAGGCTCATCATAAAAAGTGGTGCATACAAAGTAGTGGCATATCAGCTCCTGATACACCTCCACAATCCGAGGGTCCAAGTCCTCCAACTTCCGGTTGGTGGGAACATACTCTTCATATGGGGTATCCCCCATCGGCAGTCTCGAGATCACTGCCATCTCATGGAGGGCCAACCCTAACTCCCCCAGTGGAGTAGCGAAGGTCCCGGTGAGCGGAATGTATCGCTCCATCAGTGCCAGAAATAGGTTAGGGTTGGGAGGCAACCCAACACTCGTCGCACTCACAGCAGCATACTATCCAATGCCCTCCATCTCTCTCCGAAAATGCTTCAAGGCCCAGTCAACTAGGCAAGCCCATCGGAGGTTTGTTAGGGTGATCCACCCATTGTACCGAGGATTCTCCTTGGGTATACCCCCCTCGCCCCATAAAGTTGTTACAGAAAGTCGACAATTGGACCGGCTGGATCACTGAACTGTCTTCACTCGGGATACTGCCCGGGCACAGTCGGCTGACAAACGACCCCTGGTCAGCTCCTTTCAGATGAAAGATCTTCCCCGGCTTCCCGTGAAGATCGGGAGTCAGCATCCAGGACATCCTCCTAGAATGTGTCGCATGGGAGAAAGCCGAGATAGGATAATCTTTCGACATCGTTGGCAGATACAAGACCACACTCTCGGCGGAGAAAACCCAGTGTTATCTCTTGGGCTTCGTCTGGGACTGTTTGTCAATCATGTTCCCAAAGAGAAAAGCCGGCTTTATGTACTGGTCCCCGTCTATGTACGTCAGGGGCTCCCCGTAAATCATGTTCAGCAACGTCCGCTCACCCTGAGCCGATATCAAGATCTTCCTTCCTTCAGGATACTGGGGTCCGGATATAGGAAATGTCATGTGGGACAGATCCTCCAGATAGTTTGAGTGCAGCATCCCGGCAGCGGAACCCATCACCTCGGCCAGTGGAGACTCATGCAAGTTAACTTCAAAAGTGCAAGGAAAACACGTCATTACAAATCTTGCAACATAAAGACCAAGAAACGACATTTTGTGCTTTACGCCAAGACTGTACAAAATTTGGTCATTTTACGCGGGAAGTCATATCCAGAAGCGTAATTGGCGGTATATAGTCCGTACTTTATGCCAGACTGCCAAAATTCTAGTTATCACACCAGAGGTCCCATCCACAAACATAAAACTAAAATTTTATAGTATACATCAAGTTTTCGGCAGTCAGAGCTTTTACGCTCAAAACTGCGAAAACATAGAGTTTTTACGCTGGCACATTAAAAATGTGGGCGTAAAAGATGAAAACGTCTCCGTGCGTCATCTTCCTCAAAGAGGCTATCAGCACAGAAGACGACCTAGCACGGTCACGTTCAACGTATGCGAAGGATTTTTCGTTATTCTTTGTCATCCCAAAGGCTCTACCTCTAAGGTCGGGTGCGCTACTCGTCGGCGGGATGCTTCACTCAGAAGAAAGTACACCTTGCCCGACCGAAGACTCTCGCGCTGGGGCAGAAGAACGATAAGAAGAACCTATACTCTTTCCCTTAGTGGAGGGGATTTGTTTCGGCGCCATTTCTGAAAACTCGGAGTGCTCGGAGAAAGAACGAGAGGAAAAACTCAAACAGTCGAAGGCTCTCTTTCGTAGAAGACGGATGAAAAGTTTTTTCTCTCAAAAGCTTGGGATATATATAGAGTTCAGGTCGACTCCTCGAATCCTCGGACAGACTCCTCGAAACCTGAACCAAATCTCCTAATTAATATTCGGTTATGATTGGGTCCTACGTCAGCCTATTATTCAGAGAAGGCGGACAGTCAGCGAATTCAAAAAGTTTTTCGCGCAAAGCAGGTCAGCGGTTCCTACGCTAAGGAGGTTTCTACGCTCGACAGCAGCAGATCTACGGTTTTACGCTCACAAGCTATAAGTCTATGGTTTTACGCCCGGATGCCTTTGTGCTCGGTAGCTTCTATGCTCGAGAGGCTACAAACCTACGACTTTACGCTTAGCAGATACCAAATCGATGATCTCACGCTCGGTGGCGCTTAGTTTACACTCAGAAGCAACAGATCCGCAACTTCACGCTCGGAGAAATTTTCTTTTCAGAAGCTACAAATCTACAGTTCTACGCTAAGGAGCTTTCTACGCTCGACAGCTACGAATCTACGATTTTACGTTCGACGGCTATAAGTTGGGTTTTTACGCCCAGATGCCTTTGTGCTTAGTAGCTTTTATGCTCAAGAGGCTACAAACCTACGACTTCACGCTCAGGCACCACAAGTCTATGATTTCACGCTTGATGGTGTTTAGTTTATGCTCAGAGGCTACAGACTAATAATTTCACGCTCTACGACTTCCCGTACATCTGAAAGATACGTCGGCCAGATTATGCGTACATCTGAACGGTCCTCAAAGCGGTCAATTGTAAAGAGATTACACCGATCCCCAATAAATCTGCCATAAAGACAGCATCGACCGTTTCAATACTCCATTCAGAAATATTTCGAGTTACGAGGAGCAGTTCATGCTTCATTCAAAGCATTTCAAATTTCGAAGAATTTGAAAGCTTTGAAGGGGGTCTTGTAGAAGCATGAAAAATACGCTGGGAAGCTCTACGCAGCATATTGATGCAGAGCAGCATAAACAGAGGCCTTCAGAGCCATCAAAGCGTGCAACAGAGATTTTTTTGCTAAACAGGGTTCTTCGTCGCCTCATGGGCGTAAAACCCATCCGCTTTCAATATAGCATTAAAGTGTACAAGGGAAGCTTCGTGTTCTCCGAAGTGAACCTGTCAGATCCTGCAATGAACCTGGCGTCTGGACTTCTGACAAAGGGATACTGCACGGCTACCCAGACGACGGCTATAATGATGGCATAATACTACAACCTAGGCTGTCATTTATCGCCATCTCCTTTGCATAAACTGCTTTTACGAGCACAAAGGGATACGCTGCCTTATTTTACACAGGCAGACATGAGCTGTTTACGCTCCGCAGTAGACAAACCGCTTGCCACATTAAAAGTTGCACTTTATACGGGGCTCAAGGCACGTCTCTACGTCTAATGCACAGATCGGTGACAGTTTCTCGAGGCACGTCTCTACGTCTAATGCACAGAGCGGTGACAGTTTCTCAAGGCATGTCTCTGCGACTGATGCACAGAAGGGCTGCAGACCTTCAAAAATATGCCTCCGCATTTAATGCACAGGATAGTGGCAAATCTTGGCATTTAATGCAAGATATTTGATTATACCTTCAAAAGCCGTAATTCCGGCTAAGACGTCTACATCAGCACTCTGGCACGGTACGCAGCGGCTTCTATGCCCATTCAGCTCCTATGCTCACTCGGCTTCTACGCCCATTTGGCTTCTACGCCCACTCGGCCTCTACGACCACTCGGCTTCTACGCCCACTTGGCCTCTATGACCACTCGGCTTCTACGCCTATTTCGGCTTTTATGCCTACTTGGCTTCTACGCCATGGTGACAGACATTGGCTTCTACGCCCACCTCTTCTACAAGAGGGATACCTACCTACGTGGCTTCTACGCTGTGATCTTCGTAGCGATTATACTTATTTTGTCCCTTAGTTGGACCCGCGTCATACGCTCATTCAAAGGATTATCTATACGCAGGCATTGGTTATTTTAACCATTGTATAAAAGGGTGATGTACTCTCCACTACTCGGTTTCTACACCGATAGAGTGGTCACTGTCACCAAAACTCTATAAATAGAGACCTCTATCAACAGAGGACAAGGTCAGAAAATTGGTCAAGAAAACCAATATCAGATCTACGGTCGGAAAAACTCCAAAATAGAAGGTCGAACTTCCAAGAAAGATCGAACCAGAGGTCAAGAGAGAGAGAAAGAGAGAATCCGGAGCTCAGGCAAAGAGTAGGGATCGACGACTTTGGCATCTTGTATCCACCCTCTTTTGCTACCTTCGAAGCTGCTTCCTGTCTTCTACGGCACTTCTTCATCATCGTGTGGTCCAAGGGCTAAAGTGATCGACTGCAGATTAGACACCTATAGCAATATTTACCCAGATTAAATAAATTGTACTCCCACATCCTTGTGTAGGATCAAATTATACAAGTTTGTTTGTAAACCAAAGAAGGCGGGTTTCGTGTAAAACCTCGTATTATATACACTTCGTTCTTTCGTTTAATACCACAAACAGCCGAGCCCACCGGAGATGTCATCGCAGGTTATGTTCTTCTTGATTGTATTCCAGCTTTAGCATTGTTTGATTCAGGTACTTCCCATAGTTTTGTATCTGTTTCTTTTGCTCTGAAGCTTCATTTGTTAGCTGAGTTTTTGCTTAGGACTTGCAAGATCATGACCGGGGGAGACATTATCCTGGTTAGTGATGTTTAGAAGGATCAGAGAGTTACTCTGGGAGGCTGGGAGCTGAGTGTGTATCTACTTGGAATGCCACTTCTAAGCTATGACATTGTACTCGCGATGGATTGGTTGAGTAGGCACCATGCTTGTATAGATTGCAGAGGAGGTAGATTTTGTTTAGCCCGCCAGGAGAGCCAGAGTTTGAGTTTGCTAGAGAAGCTTCAGAGTAGGGACAAGGTATTATCTGTGGAGCTATGGTGGAAGACAAGGAGTTGTCGCATCCCTTGATAGCAGAGTTCTTGGATGTGTTTCCTGAGAAATTGTCAGGATTGTCGCCAAACCGAGATGTTGAGTTCTCTTTAGACTTGGTGCCAGGTGCAGAGTCAATTTTACAGCATGTCTATCAAGTGCACAACAGCGAGCTGATAGAGCTGAAGAAACAAGTGGATGAACTGCAAGATAAGGGGTTTATCAGATCTAGTTTTTTACCGTATGAAGCATGTCTATAGTGATTCTAACAGAAATTATGGAATAGAATAGGCTTATATTGGTGAAAACAAGTACAAATAAGTGATTCTAATCGAAATATTAAATATAATTAACGTAGAATGATAAAAACGAGTATAGATGAGTGATTCAACCAAAATAAGGTATAAAAGTGACGTAGATTTATGGAGACGAGTACTTGAACATGAATATGATCAAAATAAGGTATCAAATGCTCGTAGGATGGTGAAAACTAGTATAAATGAGTAGTTCTAACCAAAAAATGGTATAAAATGATGAGAACATATTTAGATCGGTGATTCTAACCAAAATATAGTACAAAATAGGCGTAGAATGGTAAAAACAAGTGTATAGTTGGGGGATTCTAACTCAAATTAAGGTATAAAATAAACTTTGATTGGTGAAAACCAGTAAATTTAGTTATTATAACTGAAATATAAAATAAAATAGACATAGAATAAGAAAAACAAGTTTTGATGGGGGATTCTAACCAAAATTTGGTATAAGAGAAGTATTGAAGGTTAAAACGATCAATGAGATTTGATGCTTACCGAAATTATGGTGTAGAATGGGTATAGAATAGTAAAAATAAGTATAGACGTGTGATTCTGTCACTACCACATTCCGGAAATAGGGGTATTTTTGACTTTTTATAATATTTAATATTATGGTAGTTACAATTAATTGATTGCATGATATTATATTTGATTTTAAATAAATGTGTGATGTGTAATTTAAATATAATATTATATACAGTGTTCGTTTATTTTTAAGCTAGTAGACTTGACCTAGAAGCCCAGTAGATGACCACCTGTCTGAATTATAGAATTCTGTATTTAATTATTTTATCTAGAATTTATTTATTGGAGATTTTAATTAATTACCATATTTTAATTAATTATTGCGCATTGCCTTTGCTTCGATATTTGGAGCGCTATCCTGACTTTTGTCTTCCAGCAAATTTCACAATCTTGCCCTAGACATGCCCGCCTTCCATTCTGCTATTTTTGCAACTCATAATTATGCTCTCTGTGCATTATTTCTAGTCGTACAAAAATCGTCGCGGACGTTATTTAATAAATTCCTATTTTGTATCGTTGTGCGTTCTAATTAAAATTGGAGGCAATCTTGACCTATTTTTCGTGCGGCCCAAATTAGGGTAATATTCTGTTCCGAGTCTTCTTCATTATTGGTATTGATGACCTGACCTGATTTTGGTCCCATGTACTCCTAATTAATTTTAGAACACAACTTGCATTTATTTCTAATTAAATTGAGGATACTATTTTAACCAATTCTGAAATCCCAATTTAAATTCCAGCGCCCTGCTATTTGAGCCCATACCGATCTTACAGCGCCCCTGACCCTACAAAACACCGGACACCGAATCGACCGCCAAATTTTCATCATTTTATGTGTTTGTGCAATTTTCCGAATTTAAGGGGCTAAGTTACAATTATTCAATTGTAGGTGTCATCACCCCATTGTCCAAGACCAAATGGAAAGGTTATTTATTTGTGGACCAAATTGCATTTTTCCCCACTCTACTTTACATGAAAACAATTTCCTTCATGAATAATCCTAGCCACTCTTTCTAGGGGTTCAATCACCACCCTCCATCAACACCCTCTCTCCCTATTTATGTCATGTCACCATCAACCCTAATCCCTAGAAAACCTAGGTTTCCCCAACCAAGCCTCCATCCTCAACCGTAGGAAACCTCTTTTCTTCTTCTTCTCTTTTCTTTTCTTCTTCTCTTCTTCTCCTTATTCCTTTATTCTTCTCTTTCCTTTCTTCTTCTCCTTCTTTTATTTGAAATTTGAATAATAAGTAAGGGGGGAAATCATTCCCATCTCCCATTGTTCACTGACTGAGAACCCTGGCCGCTGCTCAACCCAATGGCTCTCCACTGCTTCGGCGGCCAAGCTCGGCCGCTGGCGGCAGCACCCCGCTGCACATCCCCGCCGGCTCCCTGACTGTGCTCCTCCCCTGCATTCCCGAGTTCCCCGTAGAGCCGACCACCTCCAACAATTCAGCCAGCCTGCCGAGCTCCCTCCCCCTCTGTTCTCACACCCGACAACCTCACCTCCGGCGACTGACCTCTCCCACTGCTCTTCTTCCTCCGGTCCAGCCACCAACCGGCCGAGCCCGACGCTGCATCTCCAACCTGCTCTTCCATCAAGCCCGGCCATAGCCACCTCGTCCCGGCGGTCTGCGCACCCCGCTCCGACTGTTCTCCGGCCTACTCCCTGCTGCATCCCCTCCACTGGCTGCTACCGGCCATTGCCTTCCTCCGGCCGGCCAGCTAGCCTACCGCCGACCGGTGAGTCTCCTCCCCTCTTCCCTCTCTCACTATAATATATATGTATGTGTATAATAAATTAATATGTTAATGTATATATAACTAATGTAATGCCTAATGTATATGTAATTATATATTTAAATTAATGTTAACAGTATATGAATGTGTATAAATATATGATTATGAAAATACATATACGTATATCTGTGTGTATGTGTGTATTAATATACATGTATATAGTATAGTTATTATTTTGGTATAAATATATATGTATAGTATATATATTATGTATATGTATTTGTATATATATTTAATTAATGAGAATGTAAGTGTATGCATTTAATTTAATTTGGTATATATATATACGTGTATATGTATATATATATATATATATATATATATATATATATATATATATATATATATATATATATATATGTATATATATATCACGTATTTCTCTATTATATATATATGTGTATTGATTGTATGTTAGTAAACATATATGTGTATTAATTTATCTGTAACATATAATTTATGTTAATGTATGTTTTCGTATTTAATGTTATATATATATTTAATTGGTATAATTACCTGTATATAGTATAATTATTATTTTGGTACAAATATATATATGTGTATATATGTTTATGGGTATATGTTTAATAAAAACGTATATTTGGTATATATATATGTACTTGTGTACATATAGGGTATGGGTATATTTTTATTTAGTGTATACAAATGTATAAATATATATATATTCTTAAATAATGGGTGATGTATATTTTCACATAAATAAAATATATTTCCACTTATGTACATACAGTTATACCTATTTTGCATACTTTGGAATAACCATATATATGTATTGTATTTGATTATTAATAATACGTTTAATTGGTGAATGCACTCGATAACCCTAGTTGACTAGTGCCATACCTGGCACGGCCCTGAATTCAGTATTTTTAGACTGTGTGTTAGGGTAGCACCTGATACAAGTGATATTGTGATGTATTTTAGGACTGTTGCTTCACCCAGGGGATACTCTGGAACCGGACATCCATAAATACCAGCTAAGGACCCAAGGCAAGTACATTCTCTGATAATTTCCAATTCCTTGATAATTTCTATAAATTAAATAATCATGAATGACACTGTGCTACACGGACTAGTATAGCTTGGATCTGCAGTCCTGAGATTTTACCTTGATTATCGTTTGACATTGAATACGACATGTATATTAGACATCGTACATGATAAATTGGACTTGCTCGTGTATCGTGACGTGTCATGGTTGGATCCACAGTACTAGTTGGGGGCGGGGAAGTAGTTAGTAAGAAATGTGATCATAACCTCTTATTGTAGTGTAGAACAATGTAAGTGTTAATCATGCTCACCCATGATTAGCCAGGCCCTATAGCTATCGTACATGTTCCCAAGCCGATCACATTTTGAAACTACTATTTCAAACACTTAGAATAGATTACAGTTCCCTATTTTAAATCATATACTACATCACCCGTATATGATACTGTTCATTGTTCTTTCATTTTCATACATGCACTGACTATATCATATTGCCTATTGCCTGTCTTTTTACATTGCCTGTCTCTCTTTATTGCTATTACATTTATTTTATTGTCTTCTCAGTAGCTAGCATCACATGTTTATTGCTTTATAGTCCTTATCAATTTAATGGAACTGTTATTTGAGGTTGTACTTTGCTCCTTCCTGACTGGAAATATTTTTCTAGACTATGCCTTAGAGGATCGGTAGCCAACACTTTATGGACCATATGGTGAGTAGCTGCAGACTTGGTAGTCTAGTTGTGATTCCGGAAGGTCTAGCCGGAAATTACTATTTTTAGTTAGTTCTTTAAGTAGACTATTTGGTACCGGATTTGTCTCCGACATTTTTGATGAGACTTGGATATTTGTTGAGTTAGATTACATTCTGGACTTGTGTTGTATTTAATTTTTGTTCGATATCTTATCGTGCTGTAATCCTGTGATTGAGTATGTGTCCATTTTATTGTGTCATCTGTGCCTCTTTATGCAGATTTGATGCTTGTGTGAGATTGGCTAGATAGTACCAAGACCTTGACAGCGTTTTACCGCTGATGCTGCGGCGTAGGCTGGACGTACACACGCACTCGTGCCCCTAAATCGGGTGCGGGTCGTGACACGTTTTTAATGGTGGCCCATGCAGGTCAGACTTCGCGAGTTGTGCGATATCGTAGTAGTGTGGCATCTTTGTTATACTACTGCGTGCCTGCGATAGGATTTAGGACATAGGATACTAGGAGGAGAGCGAATACTCAATCACAATTCCTTGAGAGATTCCTGGGATGACCCCTGAGAATCTTGTTATAATTTCTAATTTAAATCATTCCCTTGTTCCGTCTATTCTCACTTATTGATGTTGAATTTGATTGTTGTTAATTAGGTATTAAATTAGGATTTTGGTTTCATTGTAGGGTTTGATTTCATATTAAGATGAATTTACAGACTAATTTATGGTATTATTTGATGATACACGTCGATGAGGACAGTGAGAAAGATTAACACTAGGGCTATTGGATTACTAGATATGGATTAAATTATAATTTGAAGATTGAAAATTAATTGCATTTTAAATTTTTAGAAGTTGAGATATTGTCATTAAAACTTTTTGAGGATTTAGATTCGATTCAATGAACCTAGATAAGCTGTAAGGATTTTTAAGTGATTAAGTTTTCACTTCAGTATTTAGATAATTGGTCTTGAGGAAAGTGTATGCATTTTACTTAAAATTTATTCAAAGTGTTATTTTCAGGAATTTCATTTGAGGATAAAATCTTATAGTGAGAGAGAGATATTAGTAAATAGTAGATGAGGTGCATATGTAAGGATATGTTGGTTTGAGCATGATTGAGATTTTACTGCCAATTGGCTTAGGTGTTCATCTAGGATTGTATTGGAGAGAGAACAGTACTTAGTATAGTGTGTTGAATTGATATGCACTTGAGTGATAAGGATAACTAATATCAGCAATTGCAGTAGGTATGAAAGCTAGCAGAGAGTATGTTTCTAGTAGAACTGTGGTACTTAGAAGGATAGAAGAATCAGACTTTGGATGTATCTTTGACCTGTGCAATCACAACTAGGGTTTATTTCTAATCTTTTATCTTGAATGTTGCTTCTTTAGAACTGTACTGTCCTTCCTTGATGATATCGCATTTTTGCCTTAATTGATTCTTTGGGATCTGACTTCAGGATGTCGCCGCAGACACGGTCTATGAGAGCGGGAACATCAGCTTTAGAGGGGTCTGCCACCTCTCCACCTGAGGGACAGACAGCCGTAGTTCCTCCTACATCTCCGATGCACGTAGGTGTGTCTGCACTTTTCGGGGATCCTCCTCCCCCACCTGCTCAGAGGATTGCCGCAGCTGTGACGGACAACCTTCCTCCTCCACCGACTCCGATTCCTGGAGGTTTACCCATTGACGGAACGCAGATGTTTACCTTGATCCAGGGCATGGTAGATGCCCAGAGAGTGACGGCAGATGCTCAGCGAGTTCAAGCTGAGGCCCAGAGGGTGCAAGCAGAAGCGCACCAGGTACAAACCGGGCTGATAAAAGAAAACATGGAGAATGCTCATCAGGTGACTCTCCAAGCTTTGGAGAAAGTATCACAGTACCAGCAGTTTCCTGTCCAGCAGCAGAGATCAGGCACTATAGTGGATTTCAAAAGGATGATGCCTCGAGAGTTCAAAGGCACCGAAGGGATACTCTACGCTGACGACTGGCTAGAGGATATAGAGAGGAGCCTGTGATTGACCCAGATTTTAGAGAACTTGTAGATAGAAGCCGCTGGCAGTCAGATGTTCGATATCGCACTCACGTGGTATCGCACAGAGCCGAGAATTACTGCACAAGGACTTACTTGGGATACCTTCAAGGAACTCTTCAAGGAGAAGTTCTTTCCCGACGTGGCATTGGGAACCTTGGAAAGTCAGTTTCATGACTTAGTTCAAGGAAACATGTCGGTCGACGAGTACGCTGTAGAATTCTGTAGATTGAGCCATTTTGCATCGTCTATGATTCGTGACCCAGGAGATCGAGCCCGAAAATTTAGAAAGGGACTGACAAGAGAGATTAGGTCGCGCACTTCTGGTTGTCGTACCGCTACCTTTGAGGCTATCTTGATGGATGCTCAGATTGCAGAAGAGGATCTGGACCTCAGGCCTAAGAGGAGTCATAATACTTTTGGAGATACGAATGGTAGCACAGGACCAGCCAAGCACCCCCGTATTCAGCACCAACAACAGTACCAAGTACCATTTCATAGTCAGCAACAACCATGGACATTTCAGCATCCACCGCAGTACCTAGCACAAGTTCCTATCCAGCAACGTCCATGGGCGTATCAGTATCAACAACCGTACCAGGCACCAGTCCGTGTTCAGCAGAATCAGCAACAGCCTCCAAGAGAGACACAGCAGACTTGTCATTTCTGTAAGAAGCCAGGTCACCTTTGGGAGAGCTGTAGAACGAGGCTAGGACTTTGTTTGCACTGCGGTGCTGCGGGACATCGAGTAAGGGATTGTCTTCTAGCCCCTTATCTCCCCGGCCAACGCGCAGCTTCAGATTATAGAGATCCAGTTAGGCTACCTGTGGAACCGTATATTGCTCAGCACCCGCGAAGGGAACCACCAAGTAGGGAGGGGCATTTGCGATGACGGTCGAGGAGACCGATACTGCAGGTAATGTGATAGCAGGTTCTGTTTTTTTTCCTTTCTTCTGTTCCTATCTATTTGATTGATTGACTGATACCTTAGTACCGTAGCTTGTATGCATGATTTTCTTGTTATAATGTAGTTAGTAGTACACCCTGAAAGAGATTGCAATACCATGACAAAAGATACTATGACCGTACCTATTTCCCCTTAGAATGCATGTTGTATGATTGTAGGAAGATTCACCCTAGACCATGATTATTGGGGTTTGACCTTGACGAAGACTCACGAAGGGGTTATGACTTGACAAGAAAGACAAGATGATTAAAATTCGAGGATAACCATTGATTTAAATAAAGGGCCAAGAATTTAACATGGCAGAATTTATGATTTATTAATTCCAGGAAGATTATGACATGATTAAATTGGTTATAAAATTTGGAAATTTTGGGAGATTATCAATATATTTATTTGATTACAAGTTATGAATTTTAGAATTTTATATTTGGATGTTGCAATTAGAGAATCCTTAAGTATCGCATTGTTAAGTATTTTGAGGAAAGAGGAAATCGAGGAATAAAATTTTGATGGATAAATGTTTGAATTTAAACTTTTTGGGTCGAGATTACATTTTATAATTGTGCCTTGATAAAAATCAAATTAGAGGAGTGGATATTAAATTCCGAGTATTGAATTATTAACTCAAACTTTCAAGGAAAATTTTTAATAAAAAGGGACTTTGATTTTATTTCGAGGATCTTCAGGAATACAAATAATTTCAAAAAATTTTGAAAATTGTGAAAAGACATTGTGAATTATTACCTGATTTCATGGAAGATGAATTTAATTTTTGAGGAAAATAATAATGTGTATGAATAAATGCTACTTTGAGGATTTTAAATTTCGAGGACGAAATTCTTTTAAGGAGGGTAGACTTGTCACTACCACGTTCCGGAAACAGGGGTATTTTTGACTTTTTATAATATTTAATATTATGGTAGTTACAATTAATTGATTGTATGATATTATATTTGATTTTAAATAAATGTGTGATGTGTAATTTAAATATAATATTATATACAGTGTTCGTTTATTTTTAAGCTAGTAGACTTGACCTAGAAGCCCAGTAGATGACCACCTGTCTGAATTATGGAATTCTGTATTTAATTATTTTATCTAGAATTTATTTATTGGAGATTTTAATTAATTACCGTATTTTAATTAATTATTGCGCATTGCCTTTGCTTCGATATTTGGAGCGCTATCCTGACTTTTGTCTTCCAACAAATTTCACAATCTTGCCCTAGACATGCCCGCCTTCCATTCTGCTATTTTTGTAACTCATAATTATGCTCTCTGTGCATTATTTCTAGCCGTACAAAAATCGTCGCGGACGTTATTTAATAAATTCCTATTTTGTATCGTTGTGCGTTCCAATTGAAATTGGAGGCAATCTTGACCTATTTTTCGTGCGGCCCAAATTAGGGTAATATTCTGTTCCGAGTCTTCTTCATTATTGATATTGATGACCTGACCTGATTTTGGTCCCATGTACTCCTAATTAATTTTAGAACACAACTTGTATTTATTTCTAATTAAATTGAGGATACTATTTTAACCAATTCTGAAATCCCAATTTAAATTCCAGCGCCCTGCTATTTGAGCCCATACCGATCTTACAGCGCCCCTGACCCTACAAAACACCGGACACCGAATCGACCGCCAAATTTTTGTCATTTTATGTGTTTGTGCATTTTCCCGAATTTAAGGGGCTAAGTTGCAATTATTCAATTGTAGGTGTCATCACCACCATTGTCCAAGACCAAATGGAAAGGTTATTTATTTGTGGACTAAATTGCATTTTTCCCTACTCTACTTTACATGAAAATAATTTCCTTCATGAACAATCCTAGCCACTCATTCTAGGGGTTCAATCACCACCCTCCATCAACACCCTCTCTCCCTATTTATGTCATGTCACCATCAACCCTAATCCCTAGAAAACCTAGGTTTCCCCAACCAAGCCTCCATCCTCAACCGTAGGAAACCTCTTTTCTTCTTCTTCTCTTTTCTTTTCTTCTTCTCTTCTTCTCCTTATTCCTTTCTTCTTCTCTTTCCTTTCTTCTTCTCCTTCTTTTATTTGAAATTTGAATAATAAGTAAGGGGGGAAATCATTCCCATCTCCCATTGTTCACTGACTGAGAACCCCGGCCGCTGCTCAACCCAACGGCTCTCCACTGCTCCGGCGGCCAAGCTCGGCCGCTGGCGGCAGCACCCCGCTGCACATCCCCGCCGGCTCCCTGGCTGTGCTCCTCCCCTGCATTCCCGAGTTCCCCGTAGAGTCGACCACCTCCAACACTTCAGCCGGCCTGCCGAGCTCCCTCCCCCTCTGTTCTCACACCCGACAACCTCAACTCCGGCGACTGACCTCTCCCACTGCTCTTCTTCCTCCGGTCCAGCCACCAACCGGCCGAGCCCGACGCTGCATCTCCACCCTGCTCTTCCATCAAGCCCGGCCATAGCCACCTCTTCCCGGCGGTCTGCGCACCCCGCTCCGACTGTTCTCCGGCCTACTCCCTGCTGCATCCCCTCCACTGGCTGCTACCGGCCATTGCCTTCCTCCGGCCGGCCAGCTAGCCTACCGCCGACCGGTGAGTCTCCTCCCCTCTTCCCTCTCTCACTGTAATATATATGTATGTGTATAATAAATTAATATGTTAATGTATATATAACTAATGTAATGCCTAATGTATATGTAATTATATATTTAAATTAATGTTAACAGTATATGAATGTGTATAAATATATGATTATGAAAATACATATACGTATATCTGTGTGTATGTGTGTATTAATATACATGTATATAGTATAGTTATTATTTTGGTATAAATATATATGTATAGTATATATATATTATGTATATGTATTTGTATATATATTTAATTAATGAGAATGTAAGTGTATGCATTTAATTTAATTTGGTATATATATATACGTGTATATGTATATATATATATGTATATATATATATATCACGTATTTCTCTATTATTTATATATGTGTATTGATTGTATGTTAGTATAAATACGTATTAAACATATATGTGTATTAATTTATCTGTAACATATAATTTATGTTAATGTATGTTTTCGTATTTAATGTTATATATATATTTAATTGGTATAATTACCTGTATATAGTATAATTATTATTTTGGTACAAATATATATATGTGTATATATTTTTATGGGTATATGTTTAATAAAAACGTATATTTGGTATATATATATGTACTTTTGTACATATAGGGTATGGGTATATTTTTATTTAGTGTATACAAATGTATAAATATATATATATTCTTAAATAATGGGTGATGTATATTTTCACATAAATAAAATATATTTCCGCTTATGTACATACAGTTATACCTATTTTGCATACTTTGGAATAACCATATATATGTATTGTATTTGATTATTAATAATACGTTTAATTGGTGAATGCACTCGATAACCCTAGTTGACTAGTGCCATACCTGGCACGGCCCTGAATTCAGTATTTTTAGACTGTGTGTTAGGGTAGCACCTGATACAAGTGATATTGTGATGTGTTTTAGGACTGTTGCTTCACCCAGGGGATACTCTGGAACCGGACATCCATAAATACCAGCTAAGAACCCAAGGCAAGTACATTCTCTGATAATTTCCAATTCCTTGATAATTTCTATAAATTAAATAATCATGAAATGTTACATCTGAATCCTTGACACTGTGCTACACGGACTAGTATAGCTTGGATCTGCAGTCATGAGATGTTACCTTGATTATCGTTTGACATTGTACACGACATGTATATTAGACATCGTACATGATAGATTGGACTTGCTCGTGTATCGTGACGTGTCATGGTTGGATCCACAGTACTAGTTGGGGGCGGGAAAGTAGTTAGTAAGAAATGTGATCATAACCTCTTATTGTAGTGTAGAACAATGTAAGTGTTAATCATGCTCCTCACCCATGATTAGCCAGGCCCTATAGCTATCGTACATGTTCCCAAGCCGATCATATTTTGAAACTACTATTTCAAACACTTAGAATAGATTACAGTTCCCTATTTTAAATCATATACTACATCACCCGTATATGATACTGTTCATTGTTCTTTCATTTTCATACATGCACTGACTATATCATATTGCCTATTGCCTGTCTCTTTACATTGCCTGTCTCTCTTTATTGCCATTACATTTATTTCATTGTCTTCTCAGTAGCTAGCATCACATGTTTATTGCTTTATAGTCCTTATCAATTTAATGGAACTGTTATTTGAGGTTGTACTTTGCTCCTTCCTGACTGGAAATATTTTTCTAGACTATGCCTTAGAGGATCGGTAGCCAACACTTTATGGACCATATGGTGAGTAGCTGCAGACTTGGTAGTCTAGTTGTGATTCCGGAAGGTCTAGCCGGAAATTACTATTTTTAGTTAGTTCTTTAAGTAGACTATTTGGTACCGGATTTGTCTCCGGCATTTTTGATGAGACTTGGATATTTGTTGAGTTAGATTACATTCTGGACTTGTGTTGTATTTAATTTTTATTCGATATCTTATCGTGCTGTAATCCTGTGATTGAGTATGTGTCCATTTTATTGTGTCATCTGTGCCTCCTTATGGAGATTTGATGCTTGTGTGAGATTGGCTAGATAGTACCAAGACCTTGACAGCGTTCTACCGCCGATGCTGCGGCGTAGGCTGGACGTACCCACGCACTCGTGCCCCTAAACCGGGTGCGGGTCGTGACAGATTCTAACCGAAATATAGTATATATGTTGCCTAGATTGGTGAAATGAGTATAAAAATATAATTTTAACCAAAATAAGATATCAAATGCTCGTAGAAGGGTGAAAACAAGTTATAAATGAGTGATTTGAAATAAAACTTTATATAATATGATCATAGTAATATAAACGAGTTTAGATTGTTGTGGTATAAAACAAGGGCATAATCGTAAAAACGAGATTAGATGAGTTATTCTAACCAAAATATGGCGTAAAACTAGCGTAGATTTATCGAAACGAATACTGAAATATGATTATAATCAAAATAAGGTATCAGTGCTCGTAGAATAGTAAAAATTAGTATGAATGAGTGGTCCTAACCGAGGTAGGATTTAGAATAAGCATATAATGAAAACGAGTATAGATAGGTAATTTTAACCAAAATAAGTTATAAAAATAGTATAGATTTATTGAAACGAGTACTAAAATATGATTATAATTGACGGTTTAGTGAGAGAATGAGCATAGATTAATTAAAACTTATTTCGATCGGTGATTCTAACCAAAATATATGGTATAAAACAGACGTAGAAATAAAAACAAGTATAGATGGGGGATTGTAACTGAAATAAGAGATAAAATGAGCATAGAATCGTTAAAACGAGTATGGATGAATGATCCTAACCGAGATATAATTTAGAATAGGCATAGATTGATGAAAATAAATATAGATGGGTGATTCAAATAGAAATTATGTTATAAAATTAGCTTAGATTAGTGAAAACAAGTACAAATAGGTAACTCTAACCAAAATATGGAATATAATTAACGTAGAATCATGAAAACGAGTATGGATTGATGATTCTAACCGATGTGTGGTATTAAAATAGACGTTAGAATGGCAAAAAACAAGTGTAGATGGGTAATTCTAACTAAAATATGATATAAAATGAGCGTAGAATGGTGGTTAAAGCGAGTATCGATGGGTGATTCTAACCGAAATATGGTATAAAAGTGGCATAGATTGGTGAAACAAGTATAGAAATATGATTCTAACCGAAATAAGGTATCAAATGCTCTTAAAATGGTGAAAACGGGTATAAATGTGTGATTCAAACTAAAATATGGTATAATACGATCGTAGATTGAAGAAAAAAGTTTATATCGTTGATTCTAATCGATATATAGTATAGAACATGGGTAGAATCATGAAAACGAGTATAGATGAGTGATTCTAATCAAAATATGGTATAGAATATGGTAGATTGGTGAAAATAAGTATAGATACGTGATTCTAACCAAAATATAGTATAAAAGTTGAGTAGATTTGTTGAAATGAGTACTGAAATATAATTATGATTGACAAATTAGTGTGAGAATGAGCATAGAATGATGAAAACGTGTTTAGATTGGTAATTTTAACCAAAATACGATATAAAACAGACATAAAATAACGAAAATGTGTATCGATAGATGATTCTAACCAAATATGATATATAATGAGCATATAATGGTTAAAACGAGTATCGATGTTGATCATAACCAATATATGGATTATAATAGGCATAAATTGATAAAAACGAGTATAGATGGGTGATTCTAACAGAAGTTATGGTATAGAATGGGTTTATATTGGTTAAAACAAGTACAAATAAGTTATTATAACCGAAATATAGAATAGAATGAACATAGAATGATGAAAACTAGTATGGATGGTTGATTGAACTGAAATATGGTATAAAAGTGGCGTAGATTTGTGGAGACGAGTACTGAAACATGATTATGATCGAAATATGGTATCAAATGCTCGTAGGATGGTGAAAACTAGTATTAATGAGTGGTTCTAACCAAAATATAGTATAGACTGATGAGGACATGTTTAAACCGGTAATTCTAACCAAAATATAGTATAAAACAGACGTAGAATGGTAAAAATTGGTGTATAGTTGGGTGATTCTAACTGAAATTATAGTATAAAAAGAACTTTGATTGGTGAAAACTAGTAAAATTAGTTATTTTAACTGAAAAATAGAATAAAATGAACGTAGAATGAGGAAAATGAGTATAGATGGAGAATTCTACCAAAATTTGGTATAAAAGAAGTGTCGAAAGTGAAAACGAACATTGAGTGTGATGCTTACTGAAATTATGGTATAGAATGGACGTAGAATGGTAAAAATAAGTATAGACATGTGGTTCTAACCGAAATATAATATATATGTTGCCTAGATTGGTGAAATGAGTATAAAAATGTGATTTTAACCAAAATAAGATATCAAATACTCGTAAAAGGGTGAAAATGAGTTATAAATAAGTGATTTGAACCAAAACTTTGTATAATATGATCGTAGTGATATAAACGAGTTTAGATCGTTGTAGTATAAAAATGAGCATAATCGTAAAAATGAGAATAGATGACTGAGTTCAACCGAAATATGGCATAAATAAGGTATCAAGTGCTCGTAGAATAGTAAAAACGAGTATGAATGAGTGATCCTAACCAATGTAGGGTATAAAATAAGCATAAAATTAAACGAGTATAAATAGGTCATTTTAACCGAAATAAGTTATAAAAGTAGCATAAATTTATGGAAATGAGTACTGAAATATGATTATGATCGACGATTTAGTGTGAGAATGTATATAGATTAATAAGAACTTGTTTAGATCGGTGATTCTGACCAAAACATATAGTATAAAACATACGTAGAATTGAAAACAAGTATAGATGGGGATTCTAACTGAAATAAGTGATAGAATGAGCATAGAATGGTTAAAACGAGTATCGATGGGTGATCATAACCGAGATATGGTTTTGAATAGGCATAGATTGATGAAAATAAATATAGCTGGATAATTCAAATAGAAATTATGGTATAGAATGTGCTTAGATTGGTAAAACAAGTACAAATAAATGACTCTAACCAAAATATAGAATAGAATAAACGTATAATCATGAAAACGAGTATGGATTAGCAATTCTAACAGAAGTATGGTATTAAAATAGATATAGAATGGTGAAAATAAGTGTAGATGGATAATTATAACTGAAATATGATATAGAATAAGCATAGAATGGTGGTTAAAACGTGTATCGATGGGTGATTCTAACTGAAATATGATATAGAATAAGCATAGAATGGTGGTTAAAAAGAGTATCGATGGATGATTCTAACCAAAATATGGTATATAAGTGATAAAAACGAGTATATATAGGTATAGAATATGATTCTAACCAAAATGAGTGTAGAAATATGATTCTAACCGAAATAAGATATCAATTTTTTGTAAAATGGTGAAAACGAGTATAAATTTATGATTTGAACCAAAATATGGTATAATACGATCGTAGATTGATAAAAAAGAGTTTATATCGTTGATTCTAATCGACATATGGTAGAATATTGATAGAATTGTGAAAACGAGTATAGATGAGTGATTCTAATCAAAATATGGTATGGAATATGGTAGATTGGTAAAAATGAGTATAGATACGTGATTCTAAACTAAATATGGTGTAAAACTTGAGTAGATTTGTTGAAATGAGGACAGAAATATGATTACGATTGAAGAATTAGTATAATAATGAGTATAGAATGATAAAAACGTGTTTAAATTGGTGATTCTAACCAAACACGGTATAAAACATACATAGAATAACGAAAAAGAGTATCGATAGATAATTCTAACTGAATATGATATAGAATGAGCATATAATGGTTAAAACGAGTATCAATAGTGATTATAACCAAGATATAGCTTAGAATATGCATAGATTGATAAAAACGAGTATAGATGAGTGATTCTAATAGAAATTATGGTATAGAATGGGCCTATATTGGTGAAAACAAGTACAAATAAGAAGTTATAACTGAAATACGAATAGAAAGAACGTAGAATGATGAAAACGAGTATGAATGGGTGATTCAACTGAAATATGGTATAAAAGTGGCATAAATTAATGGAGGCGAGTAATGAAACATGATAATGATCGAAATAAGGTATCAAATACTCGTAGGATGGTAAAAATGAGTATAAATGAGTGGTTCTAACTGAAATATCGTATAAAATGATGAGAACATATTTAGATCGGTAATTCTAACCAAAATATGGTATAAAACTGATATAGAATGGTGAAAACTAGTATAAATGGGCAATTCTAACCAAAATTGTGGTATAGAATGAGCTTAATTTGATGAAACAAGTAAAATAAGTAATTCTAACTGAAATATGGATAAAATAAACGTAAAATAAGAAAAACAGGTATGGATGGGTGATGCTAATCAAAATTTGGTATAAAACAAGTATCGAAGGTAAAAACGCTCATTAAGACATAATGCTAACCAAAATTATGGTGTAGAATTGACGTAGAATGGTAAAAACGAGTATAGACGTGTGATTCTAACCGAAATATAGTATATGCGTTACCTAGATTGGTGAAACAAGTATAAAATTATGATTTTAACTAAAATAAGATATCAAATGCTCATAAAACGGTAAAAATGAGTTATAAATGAGTGATTCAAACCGAAACTTAGTATAATATGATCATAGTTATGTAAATAAATTTAGATTGTTGTGGAATAAAATAGGAGCAGAATCATAAAAATAGACGAGTGATTCTAACCGAAATATGACGTAAAAGTGGTATAGATTTGTGGAAACGAGTACTATAATGTGATTATAATCGAAAAAGATTGAATGCTCGTAAAATAATAAAAATGAGTATAACTGAGTAGACCTAACCGAAGTAGGGTATAGAATAAGCATAGAATTAAAATGAGTATATATATGTAATTTTAACCGAAATAAGATATAAAAGTGGCGTAGATTTGTGAAAACGAGTATTGAAATGTGATTACAGTTTAGTGTGAGAATGAGCATAGATTAATAAAAACGTGTTTAGATCGGTGATTCTAACAAAAAAATATGGTATAAAACAAACTTAGAATGGTGAAAACAGGTATGATAGGGGGATTCTGACTGAAATATTATGAATGGTTAAAACGAGTATTGCTAGGTGATCCTAACCGAGATATAGTTTAGAATGGACATAGATTGATGAAAATGAATATAGATGGGTGATTCTAATAGAAATTTTAGTATAAATTAAGCTTAGATTGGTGAAAACAAGTACAAATAGGTAACTCTAACCGAAGTATGTAATAGAATGAACGTAGAATCATAAAAACGAGTATGGATGGGCAATTCTAACTGGAGTATAGTATTAAAATAGACATAGAATGGTAAAAACAAGTGTAGATGGATGATTCTAACTGAAATATGATATATAATGAGCGTTGAATGGTGGTTAAAATGAGTATCAATGGGTGATTCTAACCTAAATATGGTATATAAGTGGCATAGATTGCTGGAAGGAGTATAGAAATATGATTCTAACTGAGAAAGGTATCAAATGCTCATAAAATGGTGAAAACGGATATAAATGTGTGATTCAAACCAAAATATGGTATAATACGATAGTAGATAGCCAAAAAAGAGTTTATATTATTGATTCTAATCGACATATGGTATAGAACATGGGTATAATAGTGAAAATGAGTATAGATGAGTGATTCTAATCGAAATATGGTGTAGAATATGGTATATTGGTGAAAATGAGTATAAATAGATAATTCTAACCAAAATATGGAGTAAAGGTCGCATAGATTTATTGAAATCAGTACTAAATATGATTATGATCGACGGAATAGTATGAGAACGAGTGTAGAATGATGAAAATAAATTTAAATTGGTGATTCTAACAAAAATAGGTATAAAACAGATGTAGAATAACAAAAATGAGTATCAATAGATGATACTAACTGAATATGAAATAGAATGAGCGTAAAATGGTTAAAATAAGTATCGATGGTGATCCTAACCGAGATATGGCTTAGATTATGCATAGATTGATAAAAATGAATATAGATGGATGATTCTAACAGAAATTATGTTATAAAATGGGCTTATATTGGTGAAAACAAGTACAAATAAGTGATTCAAATCGAAATATGGAACAAAATGAACGTAGAATGATGAAAATAAGTATGGATGGGTGATTCAACCAAAATATGGTATAAAAGTGGAGTAGATTTGTGGAGGCAAGTATTGAAACATGATTATGATCGAAATAAGGTATCAAATGCTCGTAGGATGGTAAAAACTGGTATAAATGAGTGGTTCTAACTGAAATATGGTATATAATGATGAGAACATGTTTAGATCGGTGACTCTAACCAAAATATAGTATAAAACAGAAGTAGAATGGTGAAAATAAGTGTGTAGTTGGAGAATTCTAACTGAAATTATGGTATAAAATAAACTTTCAATGGTGAAAACTAGTAAATGAGTTATTATAACTGAAATATGGAATAAAATAAATGTTGAATAAGGAAAACAAGTTTGGTTGGGGGATTCTAACCAAAATTTGGTATAAAAGAAGTGTTGAAGGTGAAAACGATAATTGAGATATGATGCTTACCGAAATTATGGTGTAGAATATATGTAGAATCGTAAAAACGAGTATAGACGTGTGATTATAACCGAAATATAGTATATATGTTGCCTAGATTGGTGAAATGAGTATAGAAATATGATTTTAACCAAAATAAGATATCAAATGCTCGTAAAAGGGTAAAAATGAGTTATAAATGTGTGATTCGAAACGAAACTTTGTATAATATGATCATAGTAATATAAACAAATTTAGATCATTGTAGTATAAAATACGGGTATAATCGTGAAAACGAGATTAAATGAGTGATTCTAACCAAAATACAAATGGCGTAGATTTGTGAAAACGAATACTAAAATGTGATTATAATCGGAATAAGGTATCAAGTGCTCATAGAATAGGAAAAACTAGTATGAATGAGTGGTCCTAACCGAAGTAGGGTATAGAATAAGCAAAGAATTAAAACGAGTATAAATAGGTTATTTTAACCGAAATAAGTTATAAATGTTGCGTAGATTTGTGGAAACGAGTACTGAAATATGAATATGATCGACAGTTTAGTGTGAGAATGAGCATAGATTAATGAAAACTTGTTTATATTGGTGATTCAAACCAAAACATATGGTATAAAACAGATGTAGAATTAAAAACTAGTATAGATGGGGGATTATAACTGAAATAAGAGATAAAATGAGAATATAATAGTTAAAACGAGTATCGATGGATGATCTTAACTAAGATATGGTTTAGAATAGGCATAGATTGATAAAAATAAATATAGATGGGTGATTCAGATATAAATTATGGTATAGAATGACTTATATTGGTGAAAACAAGTACAAATAGGTAACTCTAACCGAAATATGGAATAGAATAAACGTATAATCATAAAAACGAGTATGGATGGACGATTCTAACTGAAGTGTGGTATTAAAATAGATGTAGAATAGTGAAAATAAGTGTAGATGGGTGATTCTAACTAAAATATAATATAAAATGAGCGTAGAATGGTGGTTAAAATGAGTATCGATGGGTAATTCTAACCAAAATAGCGTATATAAGTGGCATAGATTGGTAAAACGAGTATAGAAATGTGATTCTAACCGAAATAAGTTATCAAATGCTCGTAAAATGGTAAAAACAGGTATAAATGTGTGATTTGAACTAAAATATTTTATAATATGATCGTAGATTGACGAAAAAAAGTTTATATCGTTGATTCTAATCGACATATAGTATAGAACCTGGGTAGAATCATAAAAATGAGTATAGATGAGTGATTCTAATCGAAATATGGTATAGAGTATGGTAGATTGGTAAAAAAAAGAGTATAGATACGTTATTCTAACCAAAATATGGTATAAAAGTTGAGTAGATTTGTTGAATTGAGTACTAAAATATGATTATGATTGACGAATTAGTGTGAGAATGAGCTTAAAATGATAAAAATGTGTTTAGATCGATGATTCTAACCAAAACACGTTATAAAACAGACATAAAATAACGAAAACGAGTATCGATAGATGATTCTAACTGAATACGATATAAAATGAGCGTATAATGGTTAAAATGAGTATCGATGGTGATCCTAACCAAGTTATGGCTTAGATTAGGCATAGATTGATATTGAAAACGAGTATAGATGGGTGATTATAACAAAAATTATAGTATATAATGGGCTTATATTGGTGAAAATAAGTACAAATAAGTGATTATAATCGAAATATGGAATAGAATGAACGTATAATAATAAAAACGAGTATGGATGGGTGATTCAATTGAAATATGGTATAAAAGTAGCGTATATTTATGGAGGCGAGTACTGAAACATGATTATGATCGAAATAAGGTATCAAATACTCGTAGGATGGTAAAAATATGTATAAATAAATTATTCTAACCGAAATATGTATATAATGATGAGAATGTGTTTAGATCGGTGATTCTAACCAAAATATGGTATAAAACAGATGTAGAATGGTGAAAACTAGTATAGATGGGTAATTCTAACCAAAATTATGGTATAAAATAAGCTTAGATTGATGAAAACCAGTAAAATAAGTGATTCTAACCGAAATATAGAATTAAATGAACGTAGATTGAGGAAAATGTGTATAGATGGGTGATACTAACCAAAATTTTGTATAAAATAAGTGTCGAAGGTGAAAAAGATCATTGAGACATAATGCTAACCGAAATTATGGTATATAATGGATGTAGAATGATGAAAACAAGTATAGACATGTGATTCTAACCGAAATATAGTATATACGTTGCCTAGATTGGTGAAACGAGTATAGAAATATGATTTTAACCAAAATAAGATATCAAATGCACGTAAAACGTCGAAAACCAGTTATAATTGAGTGATTTGAACCGAAACTTAGTATAATTTGATCGTAGTGATGCAAACAAGTTTAGATTGTTGTGGAATAAAATAGGGACATAATCTTGAAAATGAGAATAAATGACTGAATCTAACCGAAATTTTATGTAAAAGTGGCATAGATTTGTGGAAGCGAGTACTAAAATGTGATTATAATAAGAAAAGATCAAATGCTCGTAAAATAGTAAAAACGAGTATAAATGAGTGGTCCTAACCAAAGTAGGGTATAAAATAAGCATAGAATTAAAATTAGTATATATAGGTAATTTAACCGAAATAAGGTATAAAAGTGGCGTAGGTTTGTGGTAAGGAGTACTGAAATATGATTTCTGTTTAGTATGAGAATAACCATAGATTAATGAAAATGTGTTTAGATGGGTTATTCTAACAAAAAATATGGTATAAAATAGACGTAGAATGGTAAAAACGGGTATCGATAGGGGGATTCTAACTGAAATATGATGAACGGTTAAAATGAGTATCGATGGGTGATACTAACCTAGATATAGTTTAGAATGGGTATAGATTGATGAAAATCAATATGGATGGATGATTCTAATAAAAATTATGGTATAAAATGAGCTTAGAATGGTAAAAACAAGTACAAATAGGTAACTCTAACCGAACTATGAAATAGAATGAACGTAGAATCATGAAAAGGAGTATGGCGGGGCGATTCTTACCGAAGTATGGTATTAAAATAGAAGTAGAATGGTGAAAACAAGTGTAGATGGATGTTCTAACTGAAATATGATATAGAATGAGCATAGAATGGTGGTTAAAACGAGTATCAATGGATGATTCTAACCGAGATATGGTATATAAGTGGCATAGATTGGTGAAACGAGTATAGAAATATGATTCTAACCAAAAAAAAGGTATCAAATGATCGTAAAATAGTAAAAACTGGTATAAATGTGTGATTTAAACCAAAACATGGTATAATATGATCGTAGATTGCCGAAAAAGAGTTTATATTATTGATTATAATCGACATATGGTAAAAAACATGGGTAAAATAGTAAAAATGAGTATAGATGAGTGATTCTAATCAAAATATGGTATAGAATATGGTATATTGGTGAAAATGAGTTAGATAGGTGATTCTAACCAAAATATGGTGTAAAGGTTGCGTTGATTTATTGAAATGAGTACTAAATATGATTATAATCGACGAAATAGTGTGAGAAAGAGCGTAGTATAATAAAAAGAGTTTAGATCGGTGATTCTAAAAAAAATAGGTATAAAATAGACGTAGAATAGCGAAAACGAGTATCGATAGATGATTCTAACTGGATATGATATAGAATAATCGTAGAATGGTTAAAACAAGTATCGATGGTGATCCTAACCGAGATATGGCTTAGAATAATCACTGATTGACGAAAAAAATATAGATGGGTGATTCTAATAGAAATTATGTTATAGAATGGGCTTATATTGGTGAAAACAAGTATAAATAAGTGATTCAAATTAAAATAGAGAATAAAATGAACGTAGAATAATGAAAACGAGTATGGATGGGTGATTCAACCAAAATATAGTATAAAAATAGCTTAGATTTGTGGAGGCAAGTACGAAACATGATTATGATCGAAATAAGGTATCGAATGCTCTTAGGATGGTGAAAACTAGTATAAATGAGTGGCTCTAATCGAAATATAGTATAGAATAATGAGAACATATTTAGATCAGTGATTCTAACCAAAATATAGTATAAAACCGACGTAAAATGATGAAAACAAGTGTATAGTTGGGGGATTCTAACTGAAATTATAGTATAAAATAAACTTTGATTGGTGAAAACCAGTAAAATAAGTTATTATAACTGAAATATGGAATAAAATGAACGCATAATAAGGAAAATAAGTATGGATGAGGGATTCTAACCAAAATTTGGTATAAAAGAATTTGTTGAAGGTGAAAAGGATCATTGAGAAGTGATGCTTAAAGAAATTATAGTGTAGAATGGGTGTAGAATGGTGAAAACGAGTATAGACGTGTGATTCTAACCAAAATATAGTATATATTTTTCCTAGATTGGTGAAATGAGTATTAAAATGTGATTTTAACCAAAAATAAGATATCAAATGCTCGTAAAAGGGTAAAAATGAGTTATAAATTAGTGATTCGAACCAAAACTTTGTATGATATGATCGAAGTGATGTAATCAATTTTAGGTCGTTGTAATATAAAACATGGGCATAATTGTGAAAATGAGAATAGATGAGGGATTCTAACCGAAATATGGTGTAAAAGTGGCATAGATTTGTGGAAATGAATACTGAAATGTGATTATAATCGAAATATGGTATCAAGTGCTCGTAGAATAGTAAAAATGAGTATGGATGAGTGGTCCTAACTGAAGTAGTTATAGAATAAGAATATAATTAAAACGAGTATAGATAGGTAATTTTATGTCACAAACCGCACCCGGTGTAGGGCCGCGAGTAGTGAACAACGTCCAGCCTACGCCGCAGCATCGGCGGTAGAACGTTGTTTGGGTAAACTATATCTATCTATCAATAATGATCATCAAGATTATAATGCCACCAATGAAGTATAAATACTCTATCACAGATCAATAAGATGGAACAATCGCACGAATATGATATAAAGAATTGAAGAGTCAAATACAACTCACAAGATAAAATAATATCCAATGAGTCATCTAATAATAAGAAATACTAATATTAAATGCTGGAGACAAATCCAGTACAATAACCTATCTACTGAGCTACAGGTACTGGGTCGTCTGTCTCAACCAGGATGAGACCCTCTTGAGACAAAGTCTCTGGCTCTAAGCCAACTACGTCCTGAGGCCCGTAGTGAGTGGGATACCACTCCTCAGTGTTATCTGGAAAAAATATATCCAGTCAGAAAAGGTACAAAGTACACCTCTAACATCAGTTCCAATGAATGATAAAAATTATGTAACAGTAAATAGAGTGAATATACGAGATGCAAGATACAAGTACAAGAGATATACAGAATAGGAATACTGGAATTAAATATAAGAAATGAGCATAATGGAAATGAGCAAAAAATACTACTACTATGTGAGTGAGTACCAGCTTCAACATGTGATCAGCTTGGGAACTTGTACAAGGATTAGGGCCTGGTTAATCATACGTGCAGTGTATGATCAACACTCACAAGGACATGCACAAGGAGAGGTATGATCACATATCTACACTAACACTCCCCGACCCGGCTGGTATAGTGGATCCAACCATGGTACGTTATGACATGAGATTCACTGGGTAGGTAGCTAGTCTTCCCAAGAATCGATGTTTGTACATGTACAAGAAGAACGAGGAACAAGGCTTACACAAGATACATCATAAATACCAAGGAATAACATCTCATGACGAGATTCGGATATACAAATCCGTGTAACCATCGTGTCAAAAAATCAAGGATATCTATACTAAATACAAGAAACATAGGGGATATCATAAATGGAAAACTATCATAGAAGTACTTGCCTGGAATTCGATGAACAGTATCAAAGATATCCGGAATGATGCCTCGGAGATCTAAATATGGAATATTACATCAATACAAGATTTTAGAATGAAAATAAGTTAAACTAGTTTAATTCTAGGTCATTAAGCCATTTCTAGGTCAAAATAGTCAAACTATGTCAACTCTAGGTCAAATTAGTCAAACTTGGTCAAACTAGCTATTTTTAGGTTGTTTGAGTCCACCTTTTAGGATATTGGGTCCATACGCTATATATCTAAGCTATACTAGTTATATTAGGATACTAGGATACCAACATTATACCGTATCGAAGATATGTAAAATATTATATATGAAAATACTATATAATACACAAGTATAATATATACTAGTATCCCTAGCTAAACTAATACTTAAGTGGATACCTTGGCTTTGAGCGAACACGGTATCACGCTACTTACACTCATTTTGATACACAATACCCAATATCTTGAGTTAACTCCAATACCTAGCAATTACCTTGGTAACACAAGGTAATACTAATCTAGCTATCTTATATCCATACCTACCCAATGTAACACTAACATATGTATCTAATAATACATATCCTCATTTATGCATATAGCTAATATCTATAACCTATAGTATACTAACACACATAATATATATCAATACACAACTCAACATACCTTAACATTACATATCTATATATATATATATATATATATATATATATATATATATAGCTTAAGTAACCAACAAGATATCATAACTAGCCTTCTAACTTAGGATTCAAACCAAAACAACTTACAACATACTAACAACTGATACTAACCTTCACCATACCCTAACCATCAATATCTTACTAACACTCAAACGTATTCCTCTAACTCATCCTTATCATGTTGCTACTACTATTGCATGATGTTGTTGCAGCTATGCATTGCTTCTGCTGCTGCTGCCCCTATGCGGGATTGCTGTTGCTGCTGCTATGCATTGCTACTGTTGCTGTTGTGCATTGATGTTGCTACTGCTATTGCATGATGCAAGCAGTGTATGTATCAACTGATACAATTGATAGCTACCACAACCCATACTGACCTTCCCCATCAGTACAAGATTAGTTCAACATGACTCAACTCAGTGCACAACTTCCCCCACATCAGTCAGAAACATCTATACTTATCTACGAAAAACCCTCTATCCAAAATACATCCAATCATACCAAAAATATGCTATAACATAGATAGATAAAAATATAACTAATATAGATATACATATATTAATATATATATCAACACATATTATATACAAACTAAAGTATATATATACAACATCAAATATAGTAGGATACAAAACAACAAACACGTGGAGTGCATCGCATCTGTATCACACTCAATCTATGATATGCTTGCGATATGGATCCAATACACCACCAAACGTATCCCAAAGAATACAAGCAATTCTAGAATCACAAATAGAAGTACTACGAAGAGATAGCTACTCAACTACGTGTCCGTGTCAAAATATGGCATGCTCAAACCCTCCGTGTCAGAAGAAAATCCCCCAAATCAACCTGTATCGCCAAATTATAGTGATACAGACTACACATATCGAATTATGGATACGATACTAGTCCCATACAATCAAACACATGTCAATTTGGTCTAATTGACCTATTGACAAACACATGATGTGCCAATCTCGGAATTCCCCCAAAATTGGAATAAAATACATCATAACTTCCTACATAGGCCTCCTATGAACCTAATTCTACTTCCTATGGGTAGCCATAGTACATGAGAGGGTTACTAATGATTAAACTATAGATTTAGAGTCTAATTATAGAGAAAACTGAATTATACTTATTGGGAGATGAATTTCCAATATAAGTCTCCAAATGAGTGTCAAAAGCCCTCAACTTGTATTTCTTCCTCCTCCTTATAGATCCTTGCCTCCTCCTTATAGATTCTTGCCTCCTCCTTGTTCTAATAGCCTCCAATGGTGAGTAGAGAAGGAATTAGAAGAGAATTTAGGTAGGAATTGGTGTAGGAATGAAGAAATTTGGTAGAAGGAAATTCAAGATTTAGAAATGAGATGAAAGGATGAAGAGAGAGTCTCTCTCCTCCCCCCTTATGGTCTGCCTTGCCCCCTTCTCCAAGTCACTATGAAAAGTTTACAATACCCCTTAGGGATTGTCATGAACGAATTAATTAAGGAAAGAAGGTTCTAATCCAATTGGTCTATCTAACTAATTAAGTCATCCTGCTAATAAATGGGCTTGATTATTGGGCTCAATCTAACGAGAATTAATGTTAGTCCATGAGTATAGTCTAATCTAGTTAGGTCCATTAACACAAGTCCAAAATCAAAAATAATATCTAACAATAAATAAATAATATAATAAATAAATATTCAACATGTATAATATTTAATTAATTATGAAATGACCGAAATACTATTTCCTAAAAAATATGGTAGTGACAAGCCAACCCCCCTTAAAATAATTTTGTCCTCGAAATTCAAAGACGAAACTACCCCCAAAAAATAAAACAGAATCAGGAAAGAACATACCTCAAGGTACAAACAAATATCGGTAACGCTCTCGCATTTCATCCTCCCTCTTCCAGGTAGACTCACTCGAAGAGTGATGCCTCCATGCGACGTATACCAAAAAAATTGTCTGGTTTCTCAGCACCTTCTCTTTTCGATCCAGAATCTCAACTGGCTGCTCTGGATAGCTAAGAGTAGGGCCCACCTCTATCTCCGAGTGATCTAATACATGACTAAGATCCGCCATATACCGTCTCAACTGCGATACGTGAAACAGGTTTTGTACTCCCTCCAATGCAGGTGGAAAGTCTAGTCTTTAAGCAACTGTACCGACCCTCTCGAGAATACCGAAGGGTCCGATGAATCGCGAACTAAGCTTTTTGCCTCCACCGAAATGAATCATATCTTGTATCGGAAAAATTCTCAGAAACACCCGACCTCCAACCTAGAATAAAATACAACCTTAAGAACTTAATCTATAACAACAACCAATATCAAGCACAAAACAAAAATCTAAAACTATACCTCAAACTCCAAAGGTCTCCGGTGGTTATCGGCCCAATGTCGCTGTCTGTCCTGTGCCACTCGAAGTCTATCTCTAATCAACTTAACCTTCTCATCTGCATCCACAACCATATTTGGCCCTAGCAAAGCTCTCTCTCTCCAATATCGTCCTATGACAAGGGAGTACGACATCTTTGACCGTACAGAGCCTCAAATGGTAATATTTTATACTAGCCTGGTAGTTGTTGTTGCAAGCAAACTCTACCAAATAGAAATGGTCCTCCCAAGATCCCACAAAATCTAGTACCCTGGTGCGCAACATATTCTCAAGTATCTGAATGATCCTCTCTGACTGCCCATCTGTCTGAGGGTGATATGAAGTACTGAACTTGAGCTGGGTGCCCAAACTCGTCTGCAAACTCCTCCAGAAATGAGAAGTGAAACGACTATCTCGATCCGAGACTATGCTAATGGGAACCCCATGTATCCTGACGATCTGTCTTACATACATCTCTGCCAACTTCTCCGTAGACAAACCCACCTTGAAAGGAAAAAAGTAGGCTGACTTGGTCAACCTGTCAATGATGACCCAAATTGCATCTTTCCCTCCTAGAGATCGTGGAAGTCCGGACACAAAATCCATAGTAATATGCTCCCTCTTCCACTCTAGAATGGGTAATGGCTGAAGTAATTCACCTAGCCTCTGCCTCTCGGCTTTCACCTACAAGTACACTAAGCATCTAGATACAAACTGTGCTACCTCCCCCTTTATGCCATACTACCACACACTTTTTCGCATATTCCGATACATCTTGTTGGTGCCTGGATGCATAGAATACTGAGAGCGATGCTCTTCTTACAATACCTCCTCACGCAGCTCCCCACTAGGCACACATAATCTAGCACAATGTCGCAAAGAACCATCCTCAGCAATAGTAAAATTATCCTCCAATCCTGCTCTCATCTGAGCTCTGATGCTTCTCAGAGATACATCCTTATATGGGCTGCCTTGATCCTGTCCATCAACTCTGAGTGTATCTGTAACCACCACATCTACATGGCAAAACCAGAGACTATCACCTCAATGCCCAAGCTTTCCAGATCCTCCAACAAATACCAGTCCTTCGTCAAAAATATAGCTACCGGATACCTGCTCAAGGCATCGGCAAATACATTGGCTTTTCCCAGATGATACTGTAAGGATATGTCAAAATCCTTTATCAGTTCCAGCTATCGATGTTGCCTCATGTTCAACTCCTTCTGAGTGAAAACGTACTTAAGCTCTTGTGGTCTGTGAAGATCTTCATACGCTCTCCGCATAAATAGTGTTTCCACAACTTCAAGGCAAAGATGACTGCTGCCAACTCCAAATTATAGGCCAGATAGTTCTTCTCATGAGGACTCAACTACCTGGATGCATAGGCAATCACTTTCCCATTCTGCTAAAGAACACAACCCAGCCCTTTTCCCGATGTATCACTATAGATATCCAGACCCTGATGGCAACGTCAAAATAGGAGCAGACATCAACCTCATCTTCAATTTCTCAAAAGTAACCTGGCACTCCTCTGTCCAAACAAACTCCATATCCTTCCTGGTGACTCTAGTCATCGTCTCAGTAATTATCGAAAAATCTTTCACAAACTTCCTATAGTAGCCTGCCAGACCCAAGAAACTTCTGATCTCTTCCACTGAACTCGGGGTCTTCCAAGATTCCACTGCTGCGAACTTCTTCGGATCCACTGAAATTCTATCACCAGTCACAATATGTCCTAAGAACTCCACCTTGTCCAGGAAGAACTCACACTTAGACAACTTTCCATACAACTTCTCCTTCCTCAGCACATACAACATAATCCACAGATACTCCTCGTGCTCCTCTGGTGTCTTCGAGTATATGAGTATGTCATCGATGAACACCACGACAAAATTTTTAAGGTACTGGTGGAACACCTTGTTCATCAAATTCATAAATACCGCAGGGTCATTAGTCAAACCAAATGGCATCACCATGAACTCATACTGGCCATACCGAGTCCTAAAAGCAGTCATCAGATTGTCCTCCGGCTTCACTTTCACCTGGTGGTAGCCTGATATCAAGTTTATCTTGGAAAATACCTTAGCGCCACTCAACTGATCGAATATTTCATCAATCCGTGGCAACGGGTATTTATTCTTGATAGTGAGATTATTTAATACCCTGTAATCGATGCACATGTGCACCGATCCATCCTTCTTCGATATAAATAATACCGGGGCTCCCTACGGTGAAGAACTGGATCTGATAAACCCCTTATCCTGCAGTTCATCCACTTGCTTTTCAGCTCGACCAGCTCGCTATTGTTCACTCTATAGACATATTATGAAATTGGCTTTGCACCTGGCACCAAGTCTATAGAGAATTCAATTTCTCGATCTGGTGACAATCCTGGTAATTCCTCAGGAAACACATCCAAGAACTCTGCTATCAAAGGATGCGATAATGCCTTGTCTTCCACCACATATCCATAGATAATGCCTTATTTCTACTCTGCAGCTCCCCTAGTAAACTCAAACTCTGGCTCTCCTGGCAGGCTAAACAAAACTCTACCTCCTCTGCAATCTATACTAGCATGGTGTCTACTCAACCAATCTATCTCGAGTACAATATCATAGCTCGGAAGTAGCATTACAAGTAGACATGCACTCAGCTCCCAACCGCCCAGAGTAACTCTCCGATCCTTGCAAATATCACTAACCAGGATAATGCCTCCACCGGTCATGATCTTGCAAGTCCTAAGCAAAGACTCAGCTACCCAATGATGCTTCATACAAAACTATGGGAAGCACTACACTATCAAATAATGCTAGAGCTGGAATAGAATCAAAAAGACCAAACCTGCAATGACATCTCCGGTGGGCTCGGCCTCCTTGATCGTCATAGAAAATGCTCATCCCTGAGGTGCACCGCCTGATGCTGGTGCTGGACATAACACTGATGCTAGGTCGGAAGCGACGGTCCCCTCGGCTGCACTGCAAGTGGCCTCATCTGTGTTCTCGGAGCTGGAGTTGCTCCCTAAACTGCACGACAAGGATTAAAAGGGCAGTCCCTCAGTTGATGCCCCTCGGTACCACAATAAAGACAAACTCCCAACATCTTCCTACAAACTTTCTAGATGTGGCCGGGCTTCTTGCAGAAGTGGCAGGAAGCTTGTTGTAACTGTCTCTGCTGCTGCTGTGGTGCCTGGTGAACCGGTGTCCTAGCTGGAGTCTAGTGCTATTATGGCTATTGAAAAGGCCTAGACTGGAAATAAGGATGCTTAGCAGGCATTGTGCTGCTATTAGCCCACAGAAAAGAATCACGGTCTCTCTTGGGTTTCAAGCTCAACTCTCGCTCAACCTTGCATGCCTCTACAAGTATCTCCAAATATGTCTCATAGAAAGACGGAATGAGGATCTTCACTTCCCAGTTTAGACCCTCACAGAAGCGGATAGCCTGAACCTCTGGCTCCCTCACCAAATACTCCCTAAATTGGCTCAGCCTACCAAACTCTGGGGCGTACTCCTCTATGAATATGCTCTCCTGAGTAAGGCCCTCAAACTGCCTACCCAAGTCTAATCTGTCCACCCGAGCAAAGAACTTCCTCTTGAAGAGGTCCTTGAATACCTCCCAAGACTGCCCCGCATCAGCAAAAAGTGGCTCATTCCTAAACCAAGTGTGGGCGATATCGAACAACTGAAGTCCTACTGCCTCAACCTTCAGATCCTCAGCAAGACGGGATACCCTCATGAGATTCTCAATATCCTCGAGTCAATCATCAGCTTAAACGATGCCCTCGATTCCCTTGAAGACCCGAGGTTCCAGCTTCTTGAAGTCTTGGATATTATTCGATCGAAGCTGGGCAACCTGCGGAATAACCTACTGCTGGACCAGAGATCCTCTCTCTACTGCAGCAAGGGCAAGCTGATGAGCACTCTTAATACCCTTTCCTAACACGTCGGTCTGCCTTTGGTGAGCCTCTGACTGGGCCTTTTGAGCCTCCATTATATTGTAATATAATACGAACACCTGAGTCACATCTGTCGGTATGGAAGGTGGAGGTGGAAGCCCCTCTAACACAGCTGGAATAGTCCTCTGAGCTGGAAGTGGACCCCCGAACACAGCTGATACGCCAATCACTAGAGAAGTGACTGGTGTAGGCCCTCAAAAAGTTGCAGATCTCTCAGAAACTGCTCCTCTCTGCTGTGATCGAGTCTTAGGCGGCATCCTGAGGCAAAGCGAAAGGAAAGAATCAATATGGCACATGATATAATGTACTCAAAGAAGGACTGTCATGACCCGCACCCGGTATAGGGGCATGAGTCGTGGGTACGTCCAGCCTACGCCGCAGCATCGGCGGTAGAACGCAGTCTAGGTTACAATAAATACTATATAACTAAATAACTGTCAATGATATCAATCTCCATAAGGAGGTAATATACATCTCACAATATCTCATAATGTAAACTCAATCACAACCACTATAAGAGTAATAAGGCACGATAAAAGATAGGAAGAAAGATATAGTCAAACACAATATCTTAAAATAAGATAAACCACAGTCTAGCTGTCCAACATAAAGTCTCCACAAGTCTCAACATAAACTTAAGAATAATGTCTAAACATAAACTCAAATAAACCTCAAATAAGATAAATACTGCCTAGATAGCTGCAGGTAATGTCTCCTCTAAAGGAATAGTCTCCTCTAAGATCTCTGGTGTGTAGTCTGCATCTATATCCGGTCCATAGTGTGTGGTACAGAAATCCTCAAGATCCTCTGGAAAAAATATCCAGTCAAAATTGGAACGAAGTACAAGCACTAACAGCAGTTCCACATATATTGACAAAAACTATAACACGGTGTAAAAAAATACAAGACAGATATGAATACTGGCAATAAAAAATAATAGAATAAAGAAATGCTGAAATAAAGAAATACTGGAGCATATGTCATCATCAATGTACATCTAGTAATGAAATAGAAATACAAGTGCACGCTAGAACAATGAACTGGTATATAAGTGAATGCTAGAATCATGACTAGAACATAAGGAATGCTAGATAAATATACTAGAGATACATGTCAAGAACATCTAGCTAAGTGTGAGAAACATCAACATATTATGTGATCAGCTTGGGACTGATCAGGCTTGCTATGTATGACTAGCTATGATTCATGTAAGGTCAGGCTAACCATCCAGATAGCTATGATGCAAGCAATAGTTAGGCTAATCATACATGACAGGCTATGAGGTATGTAATAGTCAGGCTGCACCGACGTGAGGTGTGGGTGAGCTATGATTCATGTAAAGTTTGGTATGATCACATAAGCTACTAATATTTCCCTATTTTCCCCAACTAGCACGATGGATTCCAAATCATGACTCCTCCGGACAGGTCTCGATGATGCCAACTCGTGTAAACAACAGTGTCGGAATTATATACGCTATACAACTAGAATTATAGAGATAATCAACATAATGGAAACTGTCAGAGAATGTACTCGCCTGTGGTCCTTTGCTGGCAATACCAATGTCCTGGCTCCAAGGTATCGACTGAATTATCCGACAGTCCTATAGACATATCATATAATACAATATTGCATCAGATATTACACTAACACACATAATCAAAACATATTGATCTCAGAGACTACGCTAGGGGTGTCACGTCTGTAGTTGCTATGCAGAACAGACAGTCAATGATACGGGTCTTGCCAGTACGTCAGTATATATATGGCAGTCTGCTAACATGTTATATGGTCACAGGTCAATGTAACTACGGGGTATCTGTGGTTACACTCGGGTCGTCTAGTACATAGACATATGATACATTATTATTATCAATCATATACAATAATACTAATTAATTACAATTATAATAGATATATGTATATTCCTACTTAATAGAATATATTATGTACATATATATATATTAATTGAGAATTATACTATATATATATATATATATATATATATATATATATATATATATGTATATATATATATATATACCAAAATATATTTAAACATATACTAATACATGTACCATACATACATACCAATTAGGTGACTATACTTTATAGATATATCTATATACATATATATATCAATATACACATAATAACTATATTCATATACTAAATACACAACACAGCTAAATACGTATACAATACAGTGAAGAACTACTCATAAGCGTGTACGTATACATACACGCGAGAGGGGACTCGAACCTGGGTACATGGGACGAGTCGTACGTCGAGGTCATCGCAGAGTCGAAACCATTCAGTCGAGCAGGTCAGGCCTCTGGTCAAGCACAGTCGGGTTCAGCGGTCTCCGGTCGAGCACAGTCGGGTTCAGCGATCTCCGGTCGAGCACAGTCGGGTTCAGCGGTCTCCGATTGAGCACAATCGGGTTTAGCGGTCTCCGGTGTTTAGGTGCTGTACAGCGGGTTTGACGTCGAAGTCGGGCAGTTCTTCGGTTCAGCGGGTTCGTCGACTTTAGCGAGTTCATGAACTTCAGCGGGTTTATGGGAAGATGTAAACGGTGATGGCGAGTTGGTTGAGGAGGGCGGACGGGTTCAGTCGAGCACCTCCGGCGAGTTCTTCGGTTGGCGAGAGGAGGGGTGAAGGCGGGGTTCATTCCAGCGAGGTTAAAGTCGACGGCGTGATGGTGAACAGATGATGAAGGTGGTGATGAATAGTAAGGAGAAGGGGTTCGGCTGTAGCTAGGTTAGGTTTAGAAGGAAAAGAAAAGTAAAGGAAAAAAGATATTATATATATTTATGTTGTAGACTTTGGGTTGACCTAGAATTAGGCTTGGTCAAAGCCCTCATGGGATTGGGCCTTGTCATGGATATTTCAATGGCTAGGATTCGAATGGGTTCAAATGAAATTGCTAGAATTGTATTGGTTCAAGGTTTTGAAGGTCATGGTTCAAGGAGGTTGATGTTAAATTACACGCTCTTAAAAATTATAGAAAATATACATGAAGGGAAAAATGAGTTTATTTACGTGTCGTGTCCAACGAGATGGACACCTTAATGCACTTGTGCACAAAAGTGCCCAACAATTAGAAATTACCCATAGTTAGGATTATGGTTTTAATTGATTAAAATAAATGCATTATGTATTCTAAAATTAATTAGAAGTACATGGGATCAAAATTAGGTGGGACACATGTATCATGAATGAAGAAGACTCAGAATAGAATATTATCCTAATTTGGTTTGCTCAAAATAGATCGAGATTGTATCTCCAATTTTGATTGGAACACACAAGGATACAAGGTTTGATTTATATAGAATTAAATGTAGTCGGTTGCGACGAATGTTGTACGACTAAAATGAAGCACAACAAGACATGGTTATGAGTCACACAAGGATCAAAATAACAAACTGGCACGTCTAGGACAAGGGTGTGAAATCTGTTGGAAGATAATGGCTAGTGTAGCGCTCTAATTATCGAAGCAATGGTAAAGTACCACAATCAAATAAAATTACATTATTTAATTATAATTAAATATCAAGCAACCATTTACACATTAATTATGAAAAAACAAAAATACTCATAATCTGAAATGTGGGGGTGACAAGTCCAAAAGAATTTTGTCCTCGAAATTAAAATAAACTAGCATAAGAACAAACAATTAAACAAAGAATTATACCTCAAGTCTCGAAGAGATACGGATACTACTCGCGCATTTCGTCCTCTCTTTCCCAGGTTGACTCGCCTGGAGAGTGGTGTCTCCATGCAACACGAACCAAGGGAATAGTCTGGTTCCGCAAAAAGTGCCTCTGCTTCCTTCGCTGGTCCTCTAGCTATCTCGAACTCTGGCTCTCCTGGTGGTCAAAATACTACTCTATCTCCGTGACAATTTATAGAAGCATGGTGTCTACTCAGCCAGTCCATTCCAAGTACAATATCGTATCCCGGAAGTGGCATGACGAGTAAACTCACGCTCAACTCTCGGCCTTCCAATGACACTCTCCGATCCTCGCAACAATCACGGACTAGGATAATGCCTCCTCCTATCATGATCTTGCAAGTCCTATCTAATGGTTCCATTTCTAAACGATGCTTAAGGGCATAAGATACAGACACAAAACTATGGGATGCGCCAGAATCAAATAATGCAAGTGCTGGAATAGAATCGAGTAAAACTGAACCTGAAATCACGTCTCCAGCTGGCTCGGCCTCCTCAGTAGTCATAGCGTAAGCTCGTCCATGTGGTGCTCCTCTCTGCTGATGCTGGTGTTGAGCAAATCTCTGCTGCTGTGGTGGAAGTGGAGGTCCTCTTTGCTGGCCTCCTAGTACAGTAGGTGCTCTGGCTGGTCCTCTCTGAGCTGCTACTCCTCCCTGGCGAGTCTGAACAGCTGGGCAGTCTCTCAGCTGATGTGCTGACGATCCACATGACAACCATGTTTCCAGCCTCTTCTGGCAGATGTCTCTAGTATGTCCCATCTTTTCGCAATACGCGCACTGGGCAATGGGCTGATTCTGTCTCTGTGGTTGCTGCTGCTGGATGTATCCTCGAACTGGTGCCTGTTGTTGTTGCTATTGCTGGTACGGCCTCTGTTGTTGTTGTTGTTAAAAGTATGGGCGCTTGGCCGGTCCTGTGTTACTACCTGTTTCTCCAGAAGTGTCGTAACCCCTCTTGGGCCTGAGGTCCAAGTCATCTTCGACAATCTGGGCATCCATCAGAATACCCTCAAATGTAGCAGTGCGTCGTCCCGAAGTATGAGACTTAATCTCCCTATTCAATCCCTTCCTAAATTTTTGTGCTCGGTCTCCTGGGTCCCCGAATCATTGATGGCGCGAATCGACTCAATCGGCAAAACTCTGCGACGTATTCGTCGACTAACATGCCTCCTTGGACTAAGTCATGGAACTGACTTTCCAATGCTCCCAAAGCTACGTCAGGAAAGAATTTCTCCTTGAAGAGCTTCTTGAAGTCCTCCCAAGTAAGTCCTTTAACATTGAGTCTCGGCTCTGTATGATACCACGTCAGCGCAATATCAAACATCTCACTGCCAACAACCTCGATCTGAAGAATCTCCAAAATCTGTGCTAAGCGCAAGTTCCTCTCTATGTTCTCTAACCAATCGTCAATATTGAGTATTCCTTCTGTGCCTTTGAACTCTCGAGGCATCATCCTCTTAAAGTCCACTATGGTACCTGGCCTCTGTTGTTGTTGGCCATGATGCTGCGGTTGTCGTGCTACTCTTTCCATAGCCTGGAGAGCCACCTGATGAGCGTTCTCCATGCTCTCTCTCATCAGCTCTGCTGTGCCTAGTGTGCTTCTGCTTGCACTCTCTGAGCCTCAACTTGAACACGCTGAGCTTCTACTATCACTCTCTGGGCTTCTAGCATGCGCTGGATCAGTGCAAACATCTGTGCCCCGTCAGTAGGCACTCCTCCGGGAATCGGTATCGGTGGTGGTGGAAGGTTGTCCGTCATAACTGGGGCAATCCTCTGAATAGGTGTAGGAGGAATCCCATTAGCTGCAGATACTCCCACATGAACAAAAGATGTAGAAGGAACTCCAGGTGTCTGTTCATCAGGTCGAGAGGTGGCAGACCTCTCTGAAATTGATGCTACCACTCTCATAGATCTAGTATTCGGCGACATCCTGAATACAGATCAAAAGTATCCATTAAGGTAATAAATACGATATCATCAAGGAAGGACAGTAAAATTCTAAAGGAAATAATCAACTAGAATAACATTGTGAAGATCAGAATTTTCTAGTGTGATTGAGCATACTATTATCCTAAATCCTATTTCCTTAATCCTATTACAGGCTCACAGCAGTACAACTAAGTTATCGCACTACCATGATATCGCACAATTTATGAAACTAGACCTGCATGGGCCACCACTAAAAATGTGTCACGACCCGCATCCGGTATAGGGGCATGAGTCGTAGGTACGTCCAGCCTACGCCGCAGCATCGGCGGTAAAACGCTGTCTAGGTCACAATAAATACTATATAACTAAATACCTGTCAATGATATCAATCTCCATAAGGAGGATAATATATATCTCATAATATAAACTCAATCACAACTACTATAAGAGTAATAAGGCACGATAAAAGATAGGAAAAAAGACATAGTCAAACATAATGTCTTAAAATAAGATAAACCACAGTCTAGCTGTCCAACATAAAGTCTCCACAAGTCTCAACATAAACTTAAGAATAATGTCTAAACATAAACTCAAATAAACCTCAAATAAGATAAATACTGCCTAGATAGCTGTAGGAAATGTCTCCTCTAAAGGAATAGTCTCCTCTAAGATCTCTGGTGTGTAGTCTGCATCTATACCCGGTCCATAGTGTGTGGTATAAAAATCCTCAAGATCCTCTGGAAAAAAAATTCAGTCAGGATTGGAACGAAGTACAAGCACTAACAGCAGTTCCACATATATTGACAAAAACTATAACACGATGTAAAGAAATACAAGACAGAAATGAATGCTGGCAATAAGAAATACTGGAATAAAGAAATGCTGAAATAAAGAAATACTGGAGCATATGTCATCATCAATGTACATCTAGTAATAAAATAGAAATACAAGTGCATGCTAGAATAATGAACTGGTATATAAGTGAATGCTAGAATCATGACTAGAACATAAGGAATGCTAGATCAATATACTAGAGATACATGTCAAGAACATCTAGCTAAGTGTGTGAAACATCAGCATATCATGTGATCGACTTGGGACTGATCAGGCTTGCTATGTATGACTAGCTATGATTCATGTAAGGTCAGGCTAACCATCCGGATAGCTATGATACAAGCAATAGTCAGGCTAATCATACATAACAGGCTATGAAGCATGTAATGGTCTGCACCGACGTGAGGTGTGGGTGAGCTATGATTTATGTAAAGTTGGGTATGATCACATAAGCTACTAATATTTTCCTATTTTCCCCAGCTAGCACGATGAATTCCAAATTACGACTCCTCGTGACAGGTCTCGATGATGCCAACTCGTGTAAACAACAGTATCAAAATCATGTACGCTATACAACTAGAATTATAGAGATAATCAACATATAGAAACTGTCAGAGAATGTACTCACCTGTGTTCCTTTGCTGGCAATACCAATGTCCTAGTTCTAAGGTATCCTCTAAATGATCCAACAGTCCTATAGATATATCATATAATCCAATATTGCATTAGACATTTCACTAACACACATAATCAAAACACATTGATCTTAGAGACTACGCTAGGGGTGTCACGTCTGTAGTTGCTATGCATAACAGACAGTCAATGATACGGATCTTGCCAGTACGTCAGTGTACATATGGCAGCCTGCTAACATGTTACATGGTCACAGGTCAATGTAACTACGAGGTATCCATGGTTACACTCGGGTCATCTAGTACATAGACATATGATACTTTATTATTATTATTTATCATATACATTAATACTAATTAATTACAATTATAATAGATATATGTATATGCCTACTTAATAGAATTTATTATGTACATATATATATATATTAATTAAGAATTATATATATATATATATATATATATATATATGTATATGTATATATATATATATACCAGAATACATTTAAACATATACTAATATATGTACCATACATACATACCAATTAAGTGACTATACTTTATAGATATATCTATGTACATATATATATATATATCAATATACACATAATAACTATATTCATATCCTAAATACACAATATGGCCAAATACTTATGCAATACAGTGAAGAACTACTCATAAGCATGTACGTATACATGCACGCGAGAGGGGACTCGAACCTGGGTACATGGGATGAGTCGTACGTCGAGGTCATCGCGGAGTCGAAACCATTCAGTCGAGCAGGTCAGGCCTCCGGTCAAGCACAGTCGGGTTCAGCGGTCTCCGGTCGAGCATAGTCGGGTTCAGCGGTCTCCGGTTGAGCACAATCGGGTTCAGCGGTCTCCGGTGTTCAGGTGCTGTACAGCGGGTTTGACGTCAAAGTCGGGCAGTTCTTCGGTTCAGTGGGTTCTTCGACTTCAGCGAGTTCATGAACTTCAGCGGATTCATGGGGAGATATGAACAGTGATGGCGAGTTGGTTGAGGAGGACGGACGGGTTCAGTCGAGCACCTCCGGTGAGTTCTCCGGTTGGCGAGAGGAGGGGTGAAGGCGGGGTTCATTCCAGCGAGGTTAAAGTCGACGGCGTGATGGTGAACAGATGATGAAGGTGGTGATGAATAGTAAGGGGAAGGGGTTCGGCTGCAGCTAGGTTAGGTTTAGAAGGAAAAGAAAAGTAAAGGAAAAGAGATATTATATATATTTATGTTGTAGACTTTGGGTTGACCTAGAATTAGCTTGGTCAAAGCCCTCTTGGGATTAGGCCTTGTCATGGATATTTCAATAGCTAGGATTCGAATGGGTTCAAATAAAATTGCTAGAATTGTATTGGTTCAAGGTTTTGAAGGTCATGGTTCAAGGAGGTTGATGTTAAATTATACACTCCTGAAAATTATAGAAAATATACATGAAGGGAAAAATGAGTTTATTTACGTGTCGTGTCCAACGGGATGGACAACTTAATGCACTTGTGCACAAAAGTGCCCAACAATTGGAAATTACCCATAGTTAGGATTATGGTTTTAATTGATTAAAATAAATGCATTATGTGTTCTAAAATTAATTAGAAGTACATGGAATCAAAATTAGGTGGGACACAAATATCATGAATGAAGAAGACTCAGAATAGAATATTATCCTAATTTGGGTTGCTCAAAATGGATCGAGATTGTGTCTCCAATTTCGATTTGAACACACAAGGATACAAGATTTAATTTATATAAAATTAAATATAGTCGGTTGCGACGAATATTGTACGACTAAAATGAAGCATAACAAGACATGGTTATAAGTCACACAAGGATCAAAATAACAGTCTGGCACGTCTACGACAAGGGTGTAAAATCTGTTGGAAGACAATGGCTACTATAGCGCTCTAATTATCGAAGCAATGGTAAAGTGCAACAATCAAATAAAATCACATTATTTAATTATAATTAAATATCAAGCAACCATTTACACATTAATTATGAAAAGACAAAAATACCCCTAATCTGAAATCTAGGGGTGACAAGTCTACCCTCCTTAAAAGAATTTCGTCCTCGAAATTAAAATAAACTAGCATAAGAACAAATAATTAAACAATGAATTATACCTCAAGTCTCGAAGAGATACGAATAATGCTCGCACATTTCGTCCTCTCTTTCCCAGGTTGACTCGCCTGGAGAGTGGTGTCTCCATGCAACACGAACCAAGGGAATAGTCTGGTTCCACAAAAAGTGCCTCTGCTTCGCTCCGCTGGTCCTTTGGCTATCTCGAACTCTGGCTCTCCTGGTGGTCGAAATACTACTCTACCTTCGTGACAATCTATAGAAGCATGGTGTCTACTCAGCCAGTCTATTTCGAGTACAATATCGTATCCCGGAAGTGGCATGACGAGTAAACTCACGCTCAACTCTCGGCCTCCCAATGACACTCTCCGATCCTTGCAACAATTACGGACTAGGATAATGCCTCCTCCTGTCGTGATTTTGCAAGTCCTATCTAATGGTTCCATTTCTAAACGATGCTTAAGGGCATAAGATACAGACACGAAACTATGGGAAGTGCCAGAATCAAATAATGCAAGTGCTGGAATAAAATTGAATAAAACTGAACCTGAAATCACGTCTCCAGCTGGCTCGGCCTCCTCAGTAGTCATGGCGTAAGCTTATCCCTGTGGTGCTCCTCTCTGCTGATGCTGGTGCTGAGCAAATCTCTGCTGCTGTGGTGGAAGTGGAGGTCCTCTCTGCTGGCCTCCTGGTATAGTAGGTGCTCTGGCTGGTCCTCTCTGAGCTGCTGCTCCTCCCTGGCGAGTCTGAACAGCTGGGCAGTCTCTCAGCTGATGTGCTGACGATCCACATGACAAGCATGTTTCCAACCTATTTCGACATATGTCTCTAGTATGTCCCATCTTTTTGCAATACGAGTACTGGGCAACGGGCTGGTTCTGTCTTTTTGGTTGCTGCTGCTATATGTGTCCTCGAACTGGTGCCTGTTGCTGGTGTTGTTGCTGGTATGGACTCTGTTGTTGTTGTTGAAAGTGTGGGCGCTTGGCCGGTCCTGTGTTACCACCTGTTGCTCCAGAAGTGTCGCATCCTCTCTTGGGCCTGAGGTCCAAGTCATTTTCGGCAATCTGGGCATCCATCAGAATACCCTCAAATGTAGCAGTACGTCGTCCCGAAGTACGAGACTTGATCTCCCTATTCAATCCCTTCCTGAATTTCCGTGCTCGGTCTCCTGGGTCCTGAATCATCGATGGCGCAAATCGATTCAATCGGCAAAACTCTGCAGCGTATTCGTCGACTAACATGCCTCCATGGACTAAGTCATGGAACTGACTTTCCAATGCTCCCAAAGATACGTCAGGAAAGAATTTCTCCTTGAAGAGCTTCTTGAAGTCCTCCCAAGTAAGTCCTTCAACATTGAGTCTCGGCTATGTACGATACCACGTCAGCGCGATATCAAACATCTGACTGCCAACGGCCTCGATCTGAAGAATCTCTAAAATCTATGCTAAGCGCAAGTTTCTCTCTATGTTCTCTAACCAATCGTCAATATTGAGTATTCCTTTTGTGCCTTTGAACTCTCGAGGCATCATCCTCTTAAAGTCCACTATAGTACCTAGCCTTTGTTGTTTTTGGCCATGATACTGCGGTTTTCGTGCTACTCTCTCCACAGCCTGAAGAGCCACCTTATGGGCATTCTCTATGCTCTCTCTCATCAGCTCTGCCTGTGCCTGGTGTGCTTCTGCTTGCACTCTCTGAGCCTCAACTTGAACACGCTGAGCTTCTATTATCACTCTCTGGGATTTTAGCATGCCCTGGATCAGTGTGAACATCTGTGCCCCGTAAGTGGGCACTCCTCCGGGAATCGGTGTCGGTGGTGGTGGAAGGTTGTCCGTCATAACTGGGGCAATCCTCTGAATAGGTGGAGGAGGAATCCCGTTAGCTGCAGATACTCCCACATGAATATGAGATGTAGAAGGAACTCCAGGTGTCTGTTCGTCAGGTCGAGAGGTGGCAGACCTCTCTAAAATTGATGCTCCCACTCTTATAGATCTAGTATTCGGCGGCATCCTGAATATAGATCAAAAGAACCCATTAAGGTAATAAATACGATATTATCAAGGAAGGACAGTAAAATTCTAAAGGAAACAATCAACTAGAATAGCATTGTGAAGATCAAAATTTCCTAGTGTGATTGAGCATACTCTTATCCTAAATCCTATTTCCTTAATCCTATTGTAGGCTCGCAGCAGTACAACTAAGTTGTCGCACTACCACGATATCGCATAATTTATGAAACTAGGCCTGCATGGGTCACCACTAAAAATGTGTCACGACCCGCACCCGGTATAGGGGCATGAGTCGTGGGTACGTCCAGCCTATGCCACAGCATCGGCGGTAGAACGTTGTCTATGTCACAATAAATACTATATAACTAAATACCTGTCAATGATATCAATCTCCATAAGGAGGACAATATACATCTCATAATATCTCATAATGTAAACTCAATAACAACCACTATAAGAGTAATAAGGCACGATAAAAGATAGGACGAAAGACATAGTCAAACACAATATCTCAAAATAAAATAAACCACAGTCTAGCTGTCCAACATAAAGTCTCCACAAGTCTCAATATAAACTTAAGAATAATGTCTAAACATAAACTCAAATAAACCTCAAATAAGATAAATACTGCCTAGATAGCTGCAGGTAATGTCTCCTCTAAAGGTATAGTCTCCTCTAAGATCTCTGGTGTGTAGTCTACATCTATACCCGGTCCATAGTGTGTGGTACAGAAATCCTCAAGATCCTCTGGAAAAAATATCCAATCAGGATTGGAACGAAGTACAAGTACTAACAGCAGTTCCACATATATTGACAAAAACTATAACACGGTGTAAAGAAATACAAGACAGATATGAATACTGGCAATAAAAAATACTGGAATAAAGAAATGCTGAAATAAAGAAATACTGGAGCATATGTCATCATCAATGTACATCTAGCAATGAAATAGAAATACAAGTGCATGCTAGAAAAATGAACTGGTATATAAGTGAATGCTAGAATTATGACTAGAACATAAGGAATGCTAGATCAATATAATAGAGATACATGTCAAGAACATCTAGCTAAGTGTGTAAAACATCAGCATATCATGTGATCGGCTTGGGACTGATCAGGCTTGCTATGTATGACTAACTATGATTCATGTAAGGTCAGACTAACCATCCAGGTAGCTATGATGCAAGCAATAGTCAGGCTAATCATATATAACAGGCTATGAGGCATGTAACGGCCAGGCTGCACCGACGTGAGGTATGGGTGAGCTATGATTCATGTAAAGTTGGGTATGATCACATAGGCTACTAATATTTCCCTATTTTCCCCAGCTAGCACAATAGATTCCAAATTATGACTCCTCGTGACAGGTCTCGATGATGCCAACTCGTATAAACAATAATATTGGAATCATGTACGCTATACAACTAGAATTATAGAGATAATTAACATAATGGATACTGTCAGAGAATGTACTCGCCTGTGGTCCTTTGTTGGCAATACCAATGTCCTGGTTCCAAGGTATCGCCTGAATGATCAAATAGTCCTATTGACATATCATATAATACAATATTGCATCAGATATTACACTAACATACACAATCAAAATACATTGATCTCAGATACTATGCTAGGGGTGTCATATCTGTAGTTGTTGTGCATAATAGACAGTCAATGATACGGGTCTTGCCAGTACATCAGTGTACATATGGCAGTCTGCTAACATGTTACATGGTCAGAGGTCAATGTAACTATGGGGTATTCGTAGTTACACTCGGGTCATCTAGTACATAGACATATAATACATTATTATTATCTATCATATACATTAATACTAATTAATTACAATTATAATAGATATATGTATATGCCTACTTAATAGAATTTATTATATACACATACATATATTAATTAAGAATTATACTATATATATATATATATATATATATATATATATATATGTGTGTGTGTGTGTGTGTGTGTGTATATATATTCCAAAATACATTTAAACATATACTAATACATGTACCATACATACATACCTATTAGGTGACTATACTTTATAGATATATCTATGTACATATATATATCAATATACACATAATAACTATATTCATATACTAAATACACAACACGGCTAAATACGTATGCAATACAGTGAAGAACTACTCGTAAGCGTGTACGTGTACACGCACGCGAGAGGGGACTTGAACCTGGGTACGTGGGATGAGTCGTGCTTCGAGGTTATCGCGGAGTCAAAACTGTTCAGTCGAGCCGGTCAGGCCTCCGGTCGAGCACAGTCGGGTTCAGCGGTCTCCGGTGTTCAGGCGTTGTGTAGCGGGTTTGACGTCGAAGTTGGGCGGTTCTTCGGTTCAGTGGGTTCGTCGACTTCAGCGATTTCGTGGACTTCAGCGAGTTCATGGGGAGATGTGAACGGTGATGGCGAGTTGGTCGAGGAGGGCGGATAGGTTCAGTCGAGCGCCTCTGGCGAGTTTGCCGGTTGGCGAGAGGAGGGTTGAAGGCGGGGTTCGTTCCAGCGAGGTTAAAGTCGACGGTGTGATGGTGAACAGATGATGAAGGTGGTGATGAATAGTAAGAGAAAGGGGTTCGGCTGTAGCTAGGTTAGGTTTAGAAGGAAAAGAAAAGTAAAGGAAAACAGATATTATATATATTTATGTTGTAGACTTTGGGTTGACCTAGAATTAGACTTGGTCAAAGCCCTCTTGGGATTGGGCCTTATCATGGATATTTCAATGGCTAGGATTCGAATGGGTTCAAATAAAATTGCTAGAATTGCATTGGTTCAAGGTTTTGAAGGTCATGGTTCAAGGAGGTTGATGTTAAATTACACACTACTGAAAATTATGGAAAATATGCATGAAGAAAAAAATAAGTTTATTTACGTGTCGTGTCCAACGGGATGGACATCTTAATGCACTTATGCACAAAAGTGCCCAACAATTGAAAATTACCCAAAGCTAGGATTATGGTTTTAATTAATTAAAATAAATACATTATGTGTTCTAAAATTAATTAGAAGTACATGGGATCAAAATTAGGTAGGACACAAGTGTCATGAATGAAGAAGACTCAGAATAGAATATTACCCTAATTTGGGTTGCTCAAAATGGATCGAGATTGTGTCTCCAATTTTGATTGGAACACACAAGGATACAAGGTTTGATTTATATAGAATTAAATGTAGTCGGTTGCGACCAATGTTGCACGACTAAAATAAAGCACAATAAGACATGGTTATGAGTCACACAAGGATCAAAATAACAGTCTGGTACGTCTAGGATAAGGGTATGAAATATGTTGGAAGACAATGGCTAGCGCTCTAATTATTGAAGTAACGGCAAAGTGCAACAATCAAATAAAATTATAGCAATTAATTATAATTAAATATCATGCAACCATTTATACATTAATTATGAAATGATAAAAAATACCCCTAATATGAAATATGGGGGTGACAAGGACAGTTAAAGATCAAATATCAATATCAAGGAAGAATAGTTGAAATTAATATATAAAGTTTTTTCTAGATGTGATTGAGTATTCTCAGCCTATAGCCTATATCCTATATCCTAAAACAGGCTCGTAATAGCACTCATATGAAAGCACCACTACGAAACTAACTACTTGCGACCTCGAAGACCTGCATAGGCCACCACTAAAAACATATCATGACCTACACCAGGTGTAGGGGACGAGTAGTGAACAACATCCAGCCTACGTCGCAGCATTGACGGTAGAACATTATTTGGGTAAACTATCTATCTAGCAATAATGATCATCAAGATATATAATGCCACCAATGAAGTATAAATACTCTATACAGATCTATAAGATGGAACAATCGTACGAATATGATATAAAGAACTGAAGAGTCAAATACAACTCACACGACAAAATAATATCCAATGAGTCATCTAATAATAAGAAATACAAATATCAAATGCTGGAGACAAATCCAGTAAAATAACCTATCTACTGAGCTACAGGTACTAGGTCGTCTGTCTCAACTGGGATGAGACCCTCCTGAGCCAAAGTCTCTGGCTCTAAGCCAACTACGTCCTGAGGCCCATAGTGAGTGGGATACCACTCATCAGTATCATCTGGAAAAAATATATCCAGTCAGGAAAGAAGCAAAGTACACCTCTAACCGCAGTTCCAATGAATGACAAAAACTATGTAACAGTAAATAGAGGGAATATACGAGATGCAAGATACAAGTACAAGTACAAGAGATATAAAAAATAGGAATATTGTAATTAAATACAATAAATAAGCATCATGGAAATGAGCAAGAAATACTACTACTATGTGAGTGAGTACCAGCTTCAACATGTGATCGGCTTGGGAATTTGCCTAAGGATTAGGGCCTGGTTAATCATACGTGCAGTGTATGATCAACACTCACAAGGACATACACAAGGAGATGTATGATCACATATCTACTATAACACTCCCCGACCCGAATGGTATAGTGGATCCAACCATGGTACGTTATGACACGGGATTCACTGGGTAGGTAGCTAGTCTCCCCAAGAATCAATGTTTCTATATGTACAAGAAGAACGAGGAACAAGGCTTGCACAAGATACATTATAAATTCTAAAGAATAACATCTCATGACGAGATCCGGGTATTCCAATCCGTATAACCATCCTTTTAAAAAATCAAGGATATCTACACTAAATACAAGAAACATAGGGAATATCATAAATAAAAAACTATCAGAGAATGTAGTTGCTTGGAATCCGATAAACAGTATCAAAGATGTCCAAAATGGTACCTCATAGACCTAAATATAGAATATTACATCAATACAAGATTTTGGAATAAAAATAAGTTAAACTAGTCTAATTCTAAGTCATTAAGCCATTTCTAGATCAAAATAGTCAAACTAGGTCAACTCTAGGTCAAACTAGTCAAACTTGGTCAAACTTGGTCAAACTAGCTATTTATAGGTTGTATGAGTCCACCTCTAGGATATTGTGTCAGGACCCACACCCGGTGTAAGGGTACAAGTCGGGAACAACGCACAGCCTACGCCACAGAATCGGCGGTAGAACGCTGTTTGGGTAATCTATCTAATAATATAATAAGCCACCAACAATATCAATATACTCAATCACAGATCTAAGATGGAAATGAGCACGAATCAGATAAAAAATAGAATAGCACATACAACTCATAAGTCTAAAATAATAACATCAATGAGTCTGAAGAAATACTAAACAATAAGCTGGAGACAAATTTACTACAAAAGAATACTAAGAAGCTACAAGTCCCGGCTCATCTATCTCAGTCGGGATGAGTCCCTCCTAAGCCAGGGTCGCTGACTCTAAACCCACAACATCCTGAGGCCCGTAATGTGTAGGGTACCACTCCTCAGTGTCATTTGGGAAAAATATATCCAGTCAAAAAAGGAGCAGAGTACATCTTTAACAGTAGTTCTAATCAATGATATAAACTATGTAACAGTAAATAGGTGTGAATATACAAGATGCAACAATAAGTATAAGAGATATACAATAAATGAAATACTGGAAGTAAATACAAGAATGAACAATATGACAATGAACATGAATACTAATGACTAAGTATGTGAGTACTAGCTTTAACATGTGATCGGCTTGGAAACTTGATACAAGATTTATGGCCTGGCTAATCATACGTGCAGTTTATGGTTAACAATATTCAAGAACAAGACTTGATACAAGGAGGGTATGATCACATATCTACACTACATACTTCCCAACCCAGACTGGTATAGGGGATCCAACCATGGTACGCTATAGCATAAGATTCTCTAAGAAGATAACTAGTTGCCCCAAAAATCAGTATCTGTACATGTACAAGAAGGACAATGAAACAAGGCTTGCACAAGATATACCATATATACCAAGAAATAACATCTCATGATGAGATTCGGATATACCAATCCGTGTAACTATCGTGTCAAGAAATCAGGGATATCTATACTACATACAATGAACATAGAGGATATCATAAATGAAAAACTATCAGAGAATGTACTCGCCTAAAGTCCTGTGAATAGTCTCACAGATGTCTGATACGGTGCCTCGAAGACCTAGATATGGAATATAATATCAATACAAGGTTTCGGAATAAAAATAAGTTAAACTAGTCAACATCTAGGTCAAAGAGCCATTTTTAAGTCAAAAATAGTCAAACTAGGTCAACTCTAAGTCAAACCGGTCAAACTTGGTCAAACTACCTATTTTTAGGTTGCATGAGTCTATCTCAATGATGTTGGGTTCATAAACTATGAAACTAGGTTATACAAGCTAAATCTAGGATACTAAGATACCGTATCGCAGGATACGCAAACAAGAGATACAAAATACTATATAGACATATTAAATCAATAATATGTATACTAATCCTAATCACAAATGCTAAGTGGATACCTTGGTTTTTGAACCAATGTGGTCGCATCACTAAACCGCCATCTTGATACTCAAACCCAATACCTTGAGTATCGGCCAATACCTTGATATTTACCTTGGTATCTCAAGGTAATGTCAAATCCTCCTTCATGTATCTAATACCCAATATTAACCATATGCTAGATAACTAACTAAAATATATAATATACTAATACTTAGATACATATACTACATACTAACATATACTTATGTATCACTAAAGATACAATAATAATACAAGTATACGTATCTAACTACTAACTATATGTAAACATAACTACTAGCTAACTACAAAACTATCAAACTAACTAATTACAATAACTAAACTACTAACATATACTAAACATATAACATATATATATACCTCTACAATAACTAGAGATATCTAGCAATAACTTGCTAACCAATGAAACTACTATTAAGGAACTAGCTGTCCTCTGCTGCCCCTGTCCATTGCTGCTCATGTAGTTACTTGCTGCTGCTGCTGAGATCCTTCTTTGCTGCTATTGTTGTTCCTTCTTCTCGCTGTTGCTGCTGTGCTTCTTCTCGCTGCTTGTCACGACTCGCACCCAAAAAATTGGGCATGAGTCATGGGTACGTCCAGCCTACGCTGCAGCATCGGCGGTAGAACGCTGTCTAGGTCTACTATCTAGCTAACAATCTCACACAACAATATAAGTACCTGCCAAGATCTCAACTCCAAACGGAGGAACAATATGATAAAGATAATGCAAATACTCAATCACGATCTAAGCACGATAAGATAACAAGAAAGTCTAACAACTACAAAGTCTAAACAACAACTACTACTAAAGACAGCAACAATAATAATAATAACAATAATATCCTGTATCAAATACAATACAAAGTCTCAAACCAAAAGTCAGAGATAAATCCGGTACCAAAAGCTAATAAATACAACTAAGGTCCTAGTGATCCCAGCTACCAACCCAAAAATCACACCTGAACTAGGGGGTCCCAGTCTGCACCCTCGACAGACTAAAGTCCATAAAACGTCGGACACCAATCTTTCGGATCCTCTGAAAAATATATCCAGTGAGGATTGGAGCAAGTACACCTCTAACAGCAGTTCCAGTTAAATGATAAAAACTATAAAACAGTTGTAGCAAGTAGCACAAGGTGAAGGAAATAAAGTATGAACAAGAAAATATATATATATATATACATATATATATATATATATATATATAAACTGGTGCATAAAGGTAAAGATACATGAAAATCAGAAGCAAGATAGTAATGACTACAGGATACAAGAAATCTAAACTGAGATCAAGTGTGTGCACAATAACGTGAAGTGAGTCCAGCAAGAATAAATATAATGAGTCGAGTCCAGAAAGTATAAGTGAGACCAGTCAAGAAATTTAAGAGAGTCCAGACTAGAAAGAATGAACTCGTGTCTCTGAAATACCTGTTTTAACATATAAACGGCTAGGGGTAAGTACGGCTCACCACACTCTGGGTGCACCGCAGCTATCATTCTAGATTAGACCAGAGGGAGTGATTCCATATTTAGGAATGTTTACATGTCTACTCGAGTATTTCTCCGCCCCGACTAGTACAAGTGAATCCAAGACCTGACACGTAAATTAAGTATGAGTCCAACCAGAAATAAGAGTGAGGCCTATAGTGAGTCCTGATGTGATGCCAGTAGGTGATTCCAGAAATAGAGGCCAGAAACATGAATTATACGTGTCGCAAGTAAATGAATCCAAAAATACAAGTCCGTGTCGTGCCCAAAAATCAGATAATACTATACTAGAAGCTGAATCATAATAATTATCAGATAATAAAAACTATTAGAGAATGTACTCGCCTGAAGTCCTGAGCAACTGGCGAGGATCGAGGTTCGAACTGGCATCGCGAAGACCTATTACGAAAAGCAAGGTTAAACGGGATTCTAAAGAGTTATACAAATATAAAATAACTAAAAATAAGCTTCTAGGGTTGTTCTAGGTCAAACGGGTCAAACCGATAAAATCTAGGTCAAAAAGTCAACCAGGGGTCCAAAAAGTCAATACTAAGTCAAAACAAGGTCAAAAGTTGACTTTGGCGGTCAACCGGGTCAACTACGGTTCACTCTAGGTCGAACTAGGGTGCCCCTAAAATTCTAGGTCAAAACTAGCTCATTAAGCTAGTAAACCCACAAACTCGCCTCTTTAAGATACCGGGATACCCTCGGTATCCGATATCTCAACCTACGCTATATATCCCGCCTATACCCTCTAATATATATCCTAGCATGTATATATATATATATATATATATATATATATATATATATAAGCAACACTAACCTCATTCCTAGGCAGCAATCCAATACCTCGCCCCGATACCCAATACCTTGAGTATCTCAAGGTATTGAGATACCTCGCCTCACCCCTCTCTACTCTAACTAACTAGCTAACTATTTATATATATATACTACCATATGCTACTATATATATAACATCAATATATATATATATATATATATATATATATATATATATATATATATATATATATATATATATATATATATATATATATATAACCTAGTATAGGCAATACCTCAATATATTATCTCTGATACCCCTTACCTTCAATACCTTGATATCTCAAGGTATTGAGATCCAATACCCTTATCTCCGCATCTCACTATCTAATATCTAACTATATATATATATATATATATATACATATATATATACATCTATATATATATATATATATATATATATATATATATATATATATATATATATATAAAGGGGGGGAGCTAGCTGCTGCTGCTAGTGCTGCTGTTGGTGGTGGTGGCACTGCCTGCTGCTGCTGCTGGCACTGCTAATGCTGCTGCTGCTCTTCTTCTACCTCTCTCCCTCCCTATCTCACTCTCTCCTCAATCTCTCTATCTCACTCTACTCATCTCTCTAACTCTCTTCTCAATCTCTCTCGCTCATCACACACTACACACATACATAAACATATATATATACACACACAAACATATATATATATATACACTTACACACAAACATATATGTATATGTACACTTATATATATCTATACATATATATATATATATATATATACCTATATATATATATATATATATATATACATACACTCATACAAACACACACACACACAAACACACTCAACACACACTAACCCACAAACACACACACACACACACACTACACACTACACACTCACACTCACACACACTATACATATATATGCCCCAAAAATACGTAGGACTAGGACACGTAAGCATGCCAGCCGCATGGATATGGCAACTCCAATATATGGAAACCAAATCCATACGTACGCTGTATTATGAATATCAAATCCACAAGTGGTATAATATAAGTCACAAGTCACAGGGTATAATCTAAATCTCATCCATGAAAATCAAATATAAATAAATAACCAATATCTATGGAACTAGATCTCAATAAGAAGTATCTAAGGAGGATAGTTGGATGGAAACAAATCCACTACCAACCCGAATATAAGAGTAAATACAATATGAGTACAACACAATAACACAATATAAGAATACCAGCTATCAACCACGACTCAAAGAGAAGACATCCACGAATCTCATGTAAACATCCGAATCTGTGCTCCTGCGAATACTCAAGAACAGATACACCTGGCAGGGGACCAGGTCCTCAGAGGGACATAACAAGATACTTAAACACATGCCAATAAAGTACTGAAATAAATATCCAATGGGGTCGCCTAACCATCTAAGTGAATGCAGTTAAGAATAACTTTCCCCACAAGTGAGCTATCTAGCTAAAAACTGGGATTTGGCATGGTTCTCTATTGGAGATCCAGGGGCCTACAAAGGTACGATGACTTTCGAATGCCGGATGCCCGCCTGATAATAATATAATATATAGTGGTCATCACCGCCCGTATCTCCAGCGGAGAATCCGGCCGCACAATAGAAAAAGTGCAAAGGAGCTCAAATGAGGTACTTGTTGTTCTCCCCACCCCATGCTCTAAGCATTTTACATCATTGACACAATAACACCTCTAATAACTGCCAAGTCTACTAGCATGCAAAGTTTCTAACGGCAGTTATTCCTAACGCACGGCCCATACGTACAGGAGGCCAGACCTGTCACACAGTCCGTGATCTACATGAGACTCACACTCGTGTAACAACTATGTCACGGCCAATGAACCTAATGATGCTACATGATAATGGGGTAGTCTCATGAACAAGGTCAATGCAAATACATAAATAAAATATATCGCGACGACACCGTCGCACGCATTTTATATAACAGTTAAAATATATAAAATAAAGACAAAAAATAAAGATGCATGTAACATTTGGAATATAAATAACAGTACAATGGCAAGGAATACTTGCCTGACAAGAAGGCTGCAATGTACCAATAACCTGCTCCAAAAGTCGCGCAGAATAAATCCAACATCCTATGTACACATAAATATAATACAATAGAATCATTAGTCTTTACACTAGCACATACCCAAGCATATTTACACTGGGCTCAGGAGGGTATACTAGGGGTAACACTAGTCATCTAACACGGTCAATTACGCGTTGAATTACGTGGGTGTCGCGTCTTCAAGTACTGTACGAAATCAGTCAGTCAACTGACAGGTGTCTTAGGGTCAACATGGTCAAGGGCAAATACGGGATAGTCCACGGTGTCCTAGGGTCGCATAGTCTGAATATTTAGTCATAATTATCAATTAGCACTTACTTACATATATATATATTTATATAACTATATAATAATATAACCATGAATTTATTTACATAATTATTAGAATATATATAGTAATTACGTACATAAATATATATACAAACTGAATAATATTTGCGTACATGTAAATGTACGAACGCGCGTTGGGTTCTCCGACTCAAGGTCTGATGTAAACTAACCGTGGTGGCTAAATACTACGTCCTACTAGAACACTGTTAGAGAATGTACTCGCTTAGGGTCCTGCTGCTGGAATGAATCAGAGTCCAAGTCACAGTCCAAATAGCCTATGTATTACAAATTTATCACGTCAAAAGATAATTTATTTTAATTTATTTAATTCTGGAATAATTACTCTAAAATCCTATTTTAATCTTATTATTCTGATTTTTATGTTAATTCCTAAATTTTGTCCAAAGAACTGAATTTTATCAACTCGAGACTCATGGCACGCAAATCGAGGCGATCTGTTGACCAAAAAGTCAACCGATACAAACTCAACTTTCATGCATGATTTCCTATAGATTTCAGCATCAAAAATATGCTAGAATTTACGGCTTATCCGAATTCAAATTCGTTTGGGAATTATGGCACATACAAATTTTGTATTGTGCACCGATGGTTAAATTCTAACCTAAAAGTTCTAAAGAATTAACAGTATATAAATACTTCGAAATAAATTCTGGAAAAACATATGTCAATGATATCGACATTAGCTTTCCGAAACTTTAAACGGTTCATGATTCTGATTCCTGGTTCTCCCAAAATTACGAAAATATTGAAACACGTCTATTTTCGGATATGCTGTGCTCTACGAATTTTCTAGAATTTAATACTCATAATTTCATAAAATAAATTATATAATCAGAAAGCTAACCTCAATATCTTTCTAACACAAGAAACTAGGCCTCGTTTGGAGTCCAGAGCTATCCGCAATGGCTTGTGGAAGATGAAGGAACCCTATATGACAATTCTCCAAAATCTCTCTCTAAAATAATGGGATAATTAGGGTTATAATAATATATATATAGGGATGTACCTGCGGCTGAAAGGATATTTATAGGCTGACATGTGTCAGAATCTGATTGGATAGTTTTTGTTATATTATTTGTTTTTTAGTTGCCTTTATCAAAATATTATTTAAGTCATTTTAAATCTAAATAACTCAAAATAAATATTAAAAATAATCATAAAAATCTGGATAATTACAAAAAATATATTTTGAATTTAAAAACTATAAAAAATATTTAGGATAATTTTATATTCATAGATTTCCTACTATAATTAGGAGAAGCTCTAAACATTAGTTTTACCCATATAACTAAAAATAAAATACTAAAATTATTCCAAAAATTCTGAAATAATTCCAGAAAATATATAATAATATTAAACCCTAAAAAATAACGTGAGTTCCTTCTATATTCCTGGGATTGCACAATAAATTCTACAAGTCCTAAAAATTAGTTATTAGCCTAAATAACTCCCAATAAATACTAAAATATTCAAAAAATTCCCAGAAAATTCTAGAAAATATATTTGACTATTTAGAACCTAAAATAAAATTTTGGGATATTTTTAATTAAATTTGAACATAAAATAAATTCTTCAAAGTCCTAGAAAATTAGTGTTACTAGTTTTTAATTAACTAAAAATTATGGAAAAATTTCAATAATCTAAAATAGCCTAAAAATAATTCTAAATAAATATTTATATAAGTAAATATACTAAAAAAAATTTATTTTCTAATTAACTAAGAGAATACTCTAAATAAATTCAACATCTATAATAAATATAATAATATAAAATATACACAAAATACCTATTTTGGGTGAGGGAGTTTACAATCTACCCAACTTAAAATAATTTCGTCTTCGAAATTAAAATAAGGCATAATTTGTTAAATCCTTCACATTCGTACATAAGGTACGTCAATCTTAATCTCTTCAAAAATTTAAATAAGAAAATCTATTTAAATCTATAATGATCACTTCAAAATTAAGATAACCACTGTTTAAATCAAAATTCAACCTGTCGTAATCTTTTCTCGAATTTTAAATAATCAACATCCAAATCTAACTCAAGTCTATATGACATCCCACATAAAAATTTATATCACAATTTTCAACTATCATAATCTCCTCTAGACTTTGAACAATAAATAATTCTAATCAAATCTTATTCCTATTCTCAACTTAAGAATTTTGTACTCTTCAAATATTTAAACTCAATTTACATCCTCAATATTTCAAATAGGTGACCCAACAATCAAAATTGAACTTTTAATTCAAATCATCAAATTGTAAAATTTAAATCTAATTCACCAATTGTTCAAGTCTAAAATTCTATATTTATCCTCAAAATTTAAATCGATGATTCATCCTTCAATATTCAAAATTTAAATTATGTGCTCAAAGTATAAATATTTGGTCCGCAATATCAAGATTTTAAAATTCGTTAAATCCTCATTATCTTAATCCTTCTTAAAAAATTTCAAAATTAAAATGACTTGAATCTCCCAATCTAATCTTACTTGATCACTATCTAAAAGAAATTCCTCTCAAGTTGACAATGCACTGCTACCCAACTTTGAATTTACCCATCTATCACAGAAGGCTATATACTTTAAGAAAAATATTCCTTAATTTATTTACTCATGTCATTCAATCCTCAAAACTTCAACCCCGATTATATCATATATGATATATCCTTAATTACAAAAGAATAATCCTCAAGTATGTGATCGGCCTACGGGGTATATCTAGTACTCTCTGTGTATTAAACTTATACCAAGCACGAGGTTTCGTCTTTCCAAAATAAGGGAAGAAGGAGACCAATAATAAAGAGTTCAAGGACGAGGTAATAGAATAGAAATATCGGAATCAAGGCGTTTAAATAATTCAAATGGGAATTGTCAAAGCAGTTGTGGATTGAAATCCTATTTTGGTAATTCTTTGTTTGCATGCTCGTATCAGCACGGTTGTGTAACGGATCCGATGTGCTCAGATATATCTAAAGGGTAAGTACATTCGTCTACTAATTACTATATATCTCAATCCACGTAAAATAGTTATGTGAACGGCGAATCGAGCGTACTATGGTTGATCAGACCGTAGTACACTAATTCTGAAATGTATTAGTGTGCGTGCCCAATAATACATATGTAGTGAACAAGCTTGATAAAGAATAAGCTTGCAAAAACTAGGCTATAATAGCAGCATAAGTCAAGATAGTACAACAAATATAACTACGCTGGATTATGATGAAAGAAGGTGCAAATTAATTCAAGTTCACAAAATAAAACAACATAAGCAACAATAATAAAAAGACTCTATAATCTCTACAGTTATCATATAACCTTCTTGTCTAAGTCACTAGTCGACCAAATAGGGGCATGGATCTCTAAATTCTATCGCCTGAATCAACACTGTCATCTTATGCTATCATACAATTAATGTCATTCAGTTACACTACCTCGATGGGTCAAGTGGACTATGTGATACTAGGTTGTGAGGCATACTACCCAACTTAAAAGAATTAAACTAATACTGTGACAGTCTTAAGAGAATCCTACAAAATAATCTTGCACATGTAAATAAAACAGAAACTCTCATTAGGGTATATGAGGAAGGATCTTGGTACTTATTAGGGTCTCCTATTGCGTTATATAGGTAAGGGTCACCTTAAGTCTTAATTATAGTACTCATAGAACATGTGTCAATAGCGAGAATGGAAGAGTTACTAGCCGTTAAGGGGAAAGGGATCTAACCTGTATCGAGGTGGGGTATATGCTACGCAATTTAAAACTAAGGGATAACCATAAAATTATAATCTAGATGAATACTCAACTATCAAGTTCTAACTACAAGGCAAGTAATTCAAGATCGCAACTATCACTTTAGCAAACCATTTGTCCTATCATAGAATACAATCACTTGGTCTATAATCAGAAGCGTCAGATTGGCATGAATTGAAAGATGAAGAAATGAAGGGAATAATTTATTCGTCGCACAATTAGCGAACGTTAAGGTTGCAGAGGAATAACATATAAAATTAAAATAGGGGCTCTAGATAGCATCATGGTTTTCTAAAGGGGAGTGGGGTGCTAGTTGCTATGTTCGAGGCATGATTAAGAAAATATTATATGCATTGCTCTTGGCTTTCTAAGGTACTGTCTGCTTATCTCAAGAAAAGAATCTAAATTTATAGTTTTCCAATACTTATCTAACTGCGAAGGTTAGGTTCAGTCCTAATATTATTATTTATTTATTTTTTGGTTTTCTATTGGTTCCTCAATACTAGGGTCAAACATTATGGTAAACTTCTAACTAACTCTAGTAGTATCTATACTACTCACAGGTCCTCATAATACATCAAGGGGTAATGGTAAACCAATCTATAGATAAGGAATTCTAGGGTTCACTAGATATTCTAAACTTAGTGGTATGTCAATATTCTCTTTGTATTCTTAATAGGTGTGCTACCCTAATTATCATCCTAATAACAGGGGTTCCTATATTCTAGCGGAAGTCTATACTCAAAGAACTATTAGGGAAGTACATGAACCAAGCAGGATACAATTGTTCAAATAGAACAAATAGGAGGAAGATGAATCATAGTCAATTGTAGATGAGATCCTATACTCTAGTCCTAGGTGCAGGCTTGTCCGGTACAGTAACGTAATCGAGACAATATGCTCTCGACCTGCACGGGCCACCACAAAAATATGCCACGCCCCAGTCCCAAAAATACGTAGGATTAGGACACGTAAGCATGCCAGCCGCATGGATATGGAAACTCCAGTATATGGAAACCAAATCCATACGTACGATGTATTATGAATATCAAATCCACAAGTGGTATAATATAAGTCACAAGTCACAGGGTATAATCTAAATCTCATCCATAAAAATCAAATATAAATAAATAACCAATATCTATGGAACTAGATCTCAATAAGAAGTATCTAAGGAGGATAGTTGGATGGAAATAAATCTACTACCAACCCGAATATAAGAGTAAATACAATATGAGTACAACACAATAACACAATATAAGAATACCAGCTATCAACCACGACTCGAAGAGAAGACATCCATGAATCTCATGTAACCATCCGAATCTGCGCTCCTGCGAATACTCAAGAACAAATACACCTGGCAGGGGACCAGGTCCTCAGAGGGACATAACAAGATACTTAAACACATGCCAATAAAGTACTAAAATAAATATCTAATGGGGTCGCCTAACCATCTAAGTGAATGCAGTTAAGAACAACTTTCCCCACAAGTGAGCTATCTGGCTGAAAAATGGAATTTGGCATGGTTCTCTATTGGAGATCCAGGGGCCTACAAAGGCACAACGACTTTCGAACGCCGGAGGCCCGCCTGATAATAATATAATATATAGTGGTCATCACCGCCCGTATCTCCAGCGGAGAATCCGGCCGCACAATAGAAAAAGTGCAAAGGAGCTCAAATGTGGTACTTGTTGTTCTTCCCACCCCATGCTCTAAGCATGTCACATCCATGACACAATAACACCTCTAATAACTGCCAAGTCTACTAGCATGCAAAGTTTATAACGGCAGTTATTCCTAACGCACGGCCCAAACGTACAGGAGGCCAGACCTGTCACGCAGTCCATGATCTACATGAGACTCACACTCGTGTAACAACTGTGTCACGGCCAATGAACCTAATGATGCTACATGATAATGGGGTAGTCTCGTGAATAAGGTCAATACAAATACATAAATAAAATATATCGCGACGACACCGTCGCACGCATTTTATATAACAGTTAAAATATATGAAATAAAGACAAAAAATAAAGATGCATGCAACATATGGAATATAAATAACAGTATAATGGCAAGGTATACTTGCCTGGCAAGAAGGCTGCGATGTACCAATAACCTGCTCCAAAAGTCGTGCAGAATAAATCCAATATCCTATGTACACATAAATATAATACAATAGAATCATTAGTCTTTACACTAGCACATACCCAACCATATTTACACTGGACTCAGGGGGGTATACAAGGGGTAACACTAGTCATCTTACACGGTCAATTACGCGTTGAATTATGCGGGTATCGCGTCTTCAAGTACTGTACGAAATCAGTCAGTCAACTGACAGGTGTCTATACCAGTACGTTAATATATGCAAGGCGGACAAATTCATAAGTTCTTAGGGTCAACATGGTCAAGGGCAAATACGGGATAGTCCATGGTGTCCTAGGGTCGCATAGTCTGAATATTTAGTCATAATTATCAATTAGCACTTACTTACATATATATATTCATATAACTATATAATAATATAACCATCAATTTATTTACATAATTATTGGAATACATATAGTAATTACGTACATAAATATATATACCAAACTGAATAATATTTGCGTACATGTAAATGTACGAACGCGCGTTGGGTTCTCCGACTCAAGGTCTGATGTAAACTAACCGTGGTGGCTAAATACTATATCCTACTGGAACACTGTTAGAGAATGTACTCGCTTGGGGTCCTGCTGCTGGTATGAATCAGAGTCCAAGTCACAGTCCAAATAGCCTATGTATTACAAATTTATCACGTCAAAAGATAATTTATTTTAATTTATTTAATTCTGGAATAATTACTCTAAAATCCTATTTTAATCTTATTATTCTGATTTTTTATGTTAATTCCTAAATTTTGTCCAAAAAACTGAATTTTATCAACTCGAGACTCATGGCACGCAAATCGAGGCCATCTGTTGACCGAAAAGTCAACCGACACAAACTCAACTTTCATGCATGATTTCCTGTAGATTTTAGTATCAAAAACATGCTAGAATTTACGGCTCATCCGAATTCAAATTCGTTTGAGAATTATGGCACATACAAATTTTGTATTGTGCACCGATGGTTAAATTCTAACCTAAAAGTTCTACATAATTAACAGTATATAAATACTTCGAAATAAATTCTATAAAAAACATATGTCAATTATCTCAATATTAGCTTTCCGAAACTTTAAACGGTTCATGATTCTGATTCCTGGTTCTCCCAAAATCACGAAAATATTAAAACACGTCTATTTTCGGACATACTGTACTCTACGAATTTTCCAAGATTTAATACTCATAATTTCATAAAATAAATTATATAATCAGAAAACTAACCTCAATATCTTTCTAACACAAGAAACTATGCCTCATTTGGAGTCCGGAGCTATCCGCAATGGCTTGTGGAAGATGAAGGAACCTTAGATGGCAATTCTCCAAAATCTCTCTCTCTAAAATAATGGGATAATTAGGGTTATAATAATATATATATATATAGGGATGTACCTGCGGCTGAAAGGATATTTATAGGCTGACACGTGTCAGAATCTGATTGGATGGTTTTTGTTATATTATTTGTTTTTGATTTGCCTTTATCAAAACATTATTTAAGTCATTTTAAATCTAAATAACTCAAAATAAATATTAAAAATAATCATAAAAATCTGAAAAAATTACAAAAAATATATTTTAAATTTAAAAACTCTAGAAAAATATTTGGAATAATTTTATATTCATAGATTTCCTACTATAATTAGGAGAAGCTCTAAACATTAGTTTTACCCATATAACTAAAACTAAATACTAAAATTATTCCAAAAATTCTGAAATAATTCCAGAAAATATATAATAATATTATAAACCCTAGAAAATAATGTGGGTCCATTCTATATTCCTGGGATTGCACAATAAATTCTACAATTTCTAAAAATTAGTTATTAGCCTAAATAACTCCTAATAAATACTAAAATATTCAGAAAATTTCCAGAAAATTCTAGAAAATATATTTGACTATTTAGAACCTAAAATAAAATTATGGGATATTTTTAATTAAATTTGAACATAAAATAAATTCTTTAAAGTCCTAGAAAATTAGTGATACTAGTTTTTAATTAACTAAAAATTATGAAAAAAATCCAATAATCTAAAATAGCCTAAAAATAATTCTAAATAAATATTTATATAATTAAATATACTAAAAAAATTATTTTCTAATTAACTAAGGGAATACTCTAAATAAATTCAACATCTATAATAAATATAATAATATAAAATATACACAAAATACCTATTTTGGGTGAGGGAGTTTACAACACACTCACACTACACAAACACACACTCACACTCTCTCACACACACTAACACAAACACCAACACACACACCAACACCTATACACACACGCTACCCATATACATATAAACACACACACACACACACACACACACACACACACATATATATATATATATATATATATATATATATATATATATATATATATATATATACACTCACACAACTACACTCAAACACACACACACAACCACCTACACGCACACTCACCCATATGCATATAAATACCTATATATATATAAATATAAACTCATAAACTTTAATACGCACTCCCCAAGGCTAAACCAACCCGTACACAAGCCCAAAACCTAGAAACCAAGTCGAAATGACCATTTGTTCATTTCGACGAACCCGTGGAGTACGGATCACGATACCTCATGAAACGCACACCAAACCTACTCGAAATCGACCCAAAATTTATCTACGAGTTCTAATCGATGTCTAGAACCTCACAAAAATACTAACTCTTCGATTCTAGGTCCGTGGAAAAATTCTACATGCATGTGGAACCCATGACGACGAAAAAACCCCCAAATTGCCCGAAATGCCTAAAACTCCATGATACGACCTCACGTGTCCGAACGGGGATACGTACTTACCCTAAAGACACCCAAGCATGTCTACCTAGGTCCGTCTAACCTAGAACAATACCCAAAATAGGCCAATCTCGGATTTTACCTGAAAGTGACACAAAACCCTAGTCAAAGTCTCCAAACCTATCCAAACAAGCTCCAACTTCCTCCCATGGGTAGCCCTAAGGACTAGGAAGGTTCTAAACTACTAATTACACTATATTAGAGCAATTACTAAGAGAAAAGTTAGGGTTTATCACTTGGGAGTTGGAATCCCAAGGCCAAAGTCTCTAAAAACTCTCAAATTCACCGCGCCAAGCCTCCAAGCCCCCAAACCAAGCTTCTACACCAATTCTAAGCTCTACACACCTAGGTTAGAGGAAAATAAGAGGTTAGAATTTGCATTAAAGAGGGAAGTAAGTGAAGTAAGAGAGAGAAGTGGAAAACTTACTTGGAAATGTAAGAAATGAAGGAAGGAAATGAAGGAGGAGAATGGAGAGTGAAAAATAAAGAAGAATAAGTGAAAATGAAGGGGGGGTATGGCCGGCCATGTATAGAAATAGGTTTAGGGTTTTGCATTTAGGTACAAAGACCAAAATGCCCTTAAATTAAGTTATTCACACTAGGGTTTGGGTTTGGGGTTCCAAATATATTCTAACTAAATCCTAATCACTCCAACTAACTAATTAAAATATAAATAACTATTCTAAACTAATAAATGAGTCTGACAAGGGTGTTGGTTGGGTCTGACAAGGGTCCACTAGGGTCTGACATGGGTCCAGGCTAGCCAAAACCCTAAAATAACTAATAAAAATAAATACAAACAACTAATTAAATATTAATACAAATATTTATGATCAATACACAATTTATCCAATAAAAATAAAAATAAATATACCCTGCCCTAGAAATAAGGTAGTGACAAGCCTATCCTCCTTAGAAAATTTTGTCCTCAAAATTTAAAGTCGATCGTACTTCTTCAAGGTCAAACCCCCAACAATCACAGTTAAAAAATTCTACCTAAAAAATATGCAAGATCATGGTCCTACTGGTCGTGTTATCACAGTCTCAATTAGGGTTACTACACTATCTACCACAGCACAAAAGAAAAGTCTAACAGGTACTAATGAAGTACACCACAAAAAATATAAAAGGACAGGAAGAAGAACAAAAAGAGACAGACCTGATAACCCGACACCAGTAGCATCGGCCTCCTCGACCGTCAACGCAAAAGCCCTGCCCTGCTGGGGTATTTTTCTCTGCAGGTGTGGGGCATGATGCTGTGCCACAGGTGGCCTAGATCAAACTCTTTAATCCTGTGCTCCACCAAATAGAGGTGCAGTGGGGTAATCTCGTATCTGGTGAGCAGTGGATCCACAAAACAGACACACCTTCAGCCTCCTCCTACAAACATCCCAAGTGTGTCCTGCCTTCCTACAGTAGGCACAAGTGGGCACTCTCTGATCTTGACCCTGTTGCGCTGTCTTTTGCACATAGGGATGCTTAGCTGGTCCCGCACTACCACTCGTACTACCTGAATCATCCCTGCCTCTCTTGGACTTGAGCTCCAAGTTATCCTCTGCCCTTTGAGCGTCCCCTATGATGTGCTCGAAAGTCGCCTCACGGTCACTCCTAGTTAAAGACTTGACAGCCATGACCAAGACCTTGCGAAACTTCCTCGCCTTTGCTGCCTCACTCAAGCCCTTCGTAAATCTGCCCAGACGGCAGAACTCCGCTGCGTACTCGTCCACCAGCATGCTCCCTTGGACGAGTGCCTCAAACTGGCTCTCCAAGGCACTGAGCGCCACATCTGGAAAAAACTTTTCCTTAAAAAGAATCTTAAAAGCCTCCCATGTAAGCCCTGGTGCCACGATCCTCGTATCAGTGCGATACCACGTCAAAACGAGGTCGAACATCTGACTGCCCGCTGCCTCTATCTGCATGCTGTCTGGAATCTGTGCCAGCCGAAAAATCCCCCAATCTGCTCTATCCAGTCATCCGCGTATAAGATCCCCTCTGTACCCTGGAACTCCTTAGGTCGCATCCTCTGGAAGTCAATGATGCTGCCCGGCCTCGGATGCTGAGTCTGATCTGCCTGTGGCTGGATTTGAGCCACTCTGTCCACTGCCATCATAGCACCTGGTGGGCATTATCAATACCCAGCCTTATTACATCCACCTGGCGGTGTTGCGCGTCCATCATCTCCCTGAAGAATGCAAACAACTGCGCGGCGTCTACTGGTGCAAGGAGGTGGTGGAGGAGGTACCACTGGAACGACTAGGGTAGTCCTCGGATCGACAGGTGGAGGAGGATCCCCGAGAGAAGCAGATACTCCCTCAACTGCAGGAGTGGTGAGTGGAGCGGTAGCAGCTGCATGAATACGAGCTGGACGAAAGGTGACATACCTCTCGGTGGCAACTACTGGGACGGTACGATGGGATCGTGTCTTCGGAGGCATCTGGAACACAGATCAAAAGAAGTCAATACGGCACAAGATACGAAATCATCAAAGAAGGACAGTAATATTTCAAAAGAAAGCAATTTCAGAATAATTGAAGATAACAAAAGATCAGGAAGGGTCCTAGTCATGATTGAGTAAACTCTCTCTCAGCCTATATCCTATATCCTATCGTAGGCTCGTAGCCGAACTCTAGACGAGCACAACTACGAAATTACACTAATTGTGAATCTTGACCTGCATGGGCCACCACCAAAAATGTGTTATGACCCGCACCAAGAAAATCGGACATGAGTCGTGGGTATGTCCAGCCTACGTCGCAGCATCGGCGGTAGAACGCTGTCTAAGTCTACTATCTAGATAACAATCTCACACAATAATATAAGTACCTGACAAGATCTCAACTCCAAACGGAGGAACAATATGATAAGGATAATGCAAATACTCAATCACGATCTAAGCACGATAAGATAACAAGAAAGTCTAACAACTACAAAGTCTAAACAACAACTACTACTAAAGACAACAACAATAATAATAATAACAATAATATCCTGTATCAAATATAATACAAAGTCTCAAACCAAAAGCCGGGGACAAATTCGGTACCAAAAGCTAATAATACAACTGTGGTCCTAGTGATCCCGGCTACCAACCCAGAAATTATTCCTGAACTAGGGGGTCCCTGTCTGCACCCTCGACAGGCTGAGGTCCATAAAACGTCGGACACCAATCTTCCAGATCATCTGAAAAATATATCCATTCAGGATTGGAGCAAGTACACCTCTAACAGCAGTTCCAGTTAAATGATAAAAACTATAAAACAATTATAGCAAGTAGCACAAGGTAAAGGAAATAAAGCATGAACAAGGAAATATATATATATATATCAACTGGTGCATAAAGGTAAAGATGCATGAAAATCAGAAGCAAGATTGTAATGACTGCAGGATACAAGAAATCTAAACTAAGATCAAGTATGTGTACAATAAACGTGAAATGAGTCCAGCAAGAATAAATATAATGAGTCAAGTATAAGTGAGACCAGTCAAGAAATGCAAAAGAGTCCAGACTAGAAAGAATAAACTCGTGTCTCTAAAATACCTCTTTCGACATGTAAACGGCTAGGGGTAAGTACGGCTCACCGTACACTAGGTGCGCGACAGCTATCATTCCAGATTAGACCAGAGGGAGTAATTCCAGATTTGGAAATGTTTACATGTCTACTCGAGTATTTTCCCGCCCCGACTAGTACAAGTGAATTCAAGACCCGACACGTAAATCAAGTATGAGTCCAGCCAGAAACATGAATGATGCCTGTAGTGAGTCCTGATGTGATGCCAGTAGGTGATTTCAGAAATAGATGCCAGAAACATGAATTATACGTGTCGTAAGTAAATGAATCCAGAAATACTAGTCCGTGTCATGCAAAAAAATTAGATAATACTATACTAGAAGCTGAATCATAATAATTATCAGAGAATGTACTCGCCTGACGTCCTGAGCAACTAGCGAGGATCGAGGTCCGAACTGGCATCACGAAGACCTATTACGAAACTAAAGAGTTATACAGATATAAAATAAATAAAAACAAGCTTCTAGGGTTGTTCTAGGTCAAACGGGTCAAACCGATAAAATCTGGGTCAAAAAGTCAACATGGGATCCAAAAAGTCAACTTTAGGTCAAACTAGGTCAAAAGTTAACTTTGGCGGCGTCAACCGGATCAAGTACGGTCAACTCTAGGTCAAACTAGGGTGCCCCTAAAATTCTAGGTCAAAAACTAGCTCATTAAGCTAGTAAATCCACAAACTCGCCTCTTTGAGATACAGGGATACCCTCGGTATCCGATATCTCAACATACGCTATATACCCCGCCTATACCCTCTAATATATATCCTAGCACGTATATATATATATATATATATATATATATATATATATATATAGGGTAAACGGGATATGAGCCATAGTGCTCATTTTTCTTAAATGAGCCATGCACATGTGGACCAATAGAAATAGAGTGTACTAGTGCACATGGGTGCATATGGGATGTAGAAATTTATTTCTATTGGTCCACATGTGCTCCACATGTCCATGGTTCATTTAGAAAAATGAGCACTATGGCTCATATCCCGTTTACCCATATATATATATATATATATATATATATATATATATATATATATATATATAACTATATATATATAAGCAACTCTAACCTCATTCCTAGGCAAAAACCCAATACCTCGCCCCGATACCCAATACCTTGAGTATCTCAAGGGTATTGAGATACCTCTCCTTATCCCTCTCTACCTCTAACTAACTAGCTAACTATTTATCTATATATATACTACCATATGCTACTATATATATAACATCAATATATATATATATATATATATATATATATATATAATATATATATATATATATATATATATATAACCTAGTATAGGCAATACCTCAATATCTTATCTCCGATACCCCTTACCTTCAATACCTTGATATCTCAAGGTATTGAGATCCAATACCCTTCTCTCCGCATCTCACTATCTAACATCTAACTATATATATATATATATATATATATATATATATTATATATATATATATATATAACTATCTATATACTTTTCTATATATATATATCTGTATACATATACCTATCTATATATATATCCATACATATATATATACATATACTTATATATCTACATCTATATACATATATATATACATCTATATATATACATATATATATAAAATGGGGGGGGGAGGGGGAGCTAGGGTTTACCTCTTGGGAGTTGGAATCCAGAGGACAAAGTCTCCAAAAAACCCCAAATTCACTACACCAAGCCTCCAAGCCTCCAAACCAAGCTTCTACACCAATTCTAAGCTCTACATACCTAGGTTAGGGGAAAATAAGAGGTTAGGGTTTGCATTAAAGAGGGAAGTAAGTGAAGGAAGAGAGGGAAGTAGGAAACTTACTTGGAAATGGAAGAAATGAAGGAAGGAAATGAAGGAGGAGAATGGAGAGTGAAAATGAAGGGGGGTGTGGCTGGCCATTGTTTAGAAATAGGGTTAGGATTTTTTATTTTGGTACAAAGACCAAAATGCCCTTAAATTAAGTCATCCACACTAGGATTTGTGTTTGGGGTTCCAAATACATTCTAACTAAATCCTAATCACTCCAACTAACTAATTAAAATATAAATAACTATTCTAAAATAATAAATGAGTCTGACAAGGGTGTTGGTTCGGTCTGACAAGGGTCCACTAGGGTCTGACATGGGTCCAAGCTAGCCAAAATCCTAAAATAACTAATAAAAATAAATACAACCAACTAATTAAATATTAATACAAATATTTATGATCAATACCCCAATTTTACCACCTGTAAATGGGGTAATGACACTGCTACTGTTCCTTCTTTTTGCTGCTGATGATGTGCTTCTTCTCGCTGCTGCTGTGCCTTCTTCTCGTTGCTGCTGCTGTGCTTCTTCTCGCTGTTGTTGTGCCTTCTTCTCGCTGCTGCTGCTGTTCTTCTTCTCGCTGCTGTTGTGCCTTCTTCTCGCTGCTGCTATTCCTGTCGAGCCCCTCTCCCTCTTGCACACACAACTATAAACTCATATATATACACACATTACTACATACCTATATATAGATACTTCCATATATATATAGATATATATATATATATACTTATCAATATAACTATAGACACTCATAAGTAACATACACTCGTACATACATATATATATATATAGACTCAAGAATATACATATACATAGAGTATTAACACACTTACATAATACACTTAGATACACACATACACATAGGTAAATATATAACTCTCCCTCCTACATAACATGTATATATATATATATATATATATATATATAAAACATACACATAGTTATATACATACACATAACTATATGGTATCAAATAATTACATATACTTATACATATACATATGAGTTCCTATAATATAATGGCTAGGAATAATGGGAAAGGAACCTACAAATTAAATACAACAAACATGTGGAGTGCATCGCACCCGTATCACACTAGATTTATGATACGCTTGCGACACGAGTCCACCACACAATCAAACGTACCCCGAAGGACACGATCAAATCTAATATATTATTTATGAACAATACGAAGAGTCAAACACAAATTTACGTGTCCGTATTAAAATATGACATGCACAAAGCTTCGTGCCTATGCATATATGTTGATTTCTTATGGTTAAATCTCAGATTTAGAACCTAAATAAAGGAGAAAAATTTAATTGTACCTATTGAGAGATGTATTTCCAATGCAACCTCCAAATGTGATAAAATTGGCCTCCAACTTGTAGATCCTTGCTCCTCTTTGTAGGTCATTGCTTCCTCCTTCTAGATCCTTGCTCCACTAGCCTCCAATGGTGATTTGGGAAGGAATTGGGATAAAATTTGGTAGGAAAATGATGTAGGAATAAAAAAATTTGGTTGAGGAAAATTCTAGATCTATATTTGAAATAAAAAGAGGTGAGAGAAACTTTTTCCCTTCTTTATGTAGGCCACCCCCCTTGCCCCTCCCTCAAGCAACTATGTAATATCTATTATACCCCTTGGAGCCTCTCATGAAGAAATAATTAAGGAGGGAAGGTTCTAGTCTAATGGTTTAATTAAATTAATCATACTCCTAATCAATGGGCTTTTTAGTTGGGCTCAATTCTAACAATTAATACATGTTGGTCCATGAGTCTAAACTAAACTAATTAGGTCCACTAACACAAGTCCAAAATAATAAACTAACATCTAACAATAATTAAATAATACAATAAATAATTATACAACATGCATAATATTTAATTAATTATAAAATAACTAAAATATCCTTTTCTAGAAAATATGATAGTGACATATTGGGTCCATATGCTATGTATCTAGGCTATACTAGCTATATTAGGATATTAGGATACCAACACTATACCGTATCATAAGATATGTAAAATACTATATATGAAAATACTATATAATACTCAAGTATAATATATACTAGTATACCTAGCTAAACTAATACTTAAGTGGATACCTTAGCTTTGAGCCAACACGGTATCACGCTACCTACACTCATCTTGATACACAATGCCCAATATCTTAAGTTAACTCCAGTACCTAGCAATTACCTTGGTAACACAAGATAATACTAATCTAGCTATCTTATATCCATACCTACCCAATGTAAAACTAATATGTGTATCTAATAATACATATTCTCATTCATGCATATAGCTAATATCTATAACCTAAAGTATACTAACACACATAACATATATCAATACACAACTCAACATACCTTAACATTATATATATATATATATATATATAAATATATATATATATATATATATATATAGCTTAAGTCCAACATTATATACATATATCAAGAGAACATGGATATCTACACTATATACAATGAACATAGAGGATATCATAAATGAGAAACTATCAGAGAATGTACTCGCCTGAAGTCCAATGAACAGTCTCACAGATGTCTGACTCGGTGCCTCGAAGACCTAGATATGGAATACAACATCAATACAAGGTTCCGAAAAGAGAACAAGTTAAAATAGTCAACTTCTAGGTCAATAAGTCAATTCTAAGTCAAAAGTCAACTATGGTCAACTCTAAAGTTAACTAAAGTCAACTATGGTCAACTATGGTCCAACCAAGGTCAACCATCTATTTCTAGGTTGTACAAGTCTAGCACCAAAGTCTTGGATCAAAATACTAAAATCTAAGCCATAAAACTACATTTTTAAATATTAGGATATCGTATCTTCGGATACGTGAATCCAAGGTAAACCTTACAATACCTATATATCAATCAATAAAGTATATAATATAGAATATTAAATATAATAATTAGGAATCATGGTTTTGAACCAAATTGGTATCCACACAAAGTAATGCTCAAGATACATAGATATAGTATTTACCCTTATATATATAAACCAATATATTATACAATTAAAATTATAACAATACTAGTATTATATCTCATAATAAATACATATATATATATACATATATATATATATATAAATATAATATATAAAATATAAACTAAAACTGCCTAACTGTCACTGAAAAACTGTGTGCTAAAACACTAATTTTTCAATAAACAGGCTTTCAGTGACTGTTCTAACTGTCACTGAAAATGCTGCCCGCCAATCTGCTGTTTAAAATGCACTGCTGTCACTTAAATGGTGACAGTTCAAACTGTCACAGAAAAACTGTCGTCGCTGCTATTCAAAAACCCGACCACTGTATTTAATGACAGAATCTGTCATTAAATACTCAATGAGCTACAGCGGCTGCTACTGCTGTTTAATGACAGAATCTGTCTTTAATATAATAGTCGCTAAAAGCAAGTAATATATATATATATATATATATATATATATATATATATATATATATATATATATATATATATATATATATAAATATACAAATCAATATATATATATATATAAAATAATTAAATAAATATATACTTCTATATATACATAATCCTATACATATAAATAAATAATAATAGCTAATGCACATTTATGTACTAATGTACATATTTCAACATGGTTAAATGCACACATAAAAATATATTCATTTATATACAATTAATTATATAATAATTATAATTAATATAATTACTCATTTAAACACATAAATATATTTTATACAACATTTATATATAATTTAATTTATTAACATAAATTGTAACATATATAAATGCATGTAAAGAAAGCTACATATTTATTTATACATTATATTAGTACACATAAAAATACATAGATCTATGCTACAATAAATATCATAATAATTACATTAAAATAAATATATAACATCTTTATATATTTACAAATTTATAATTGAAGAATTAAACCACAAATAATTAGATCTACACATAAACACACAAAATGGAGAGTATCACACCGTATCCCACTAGATCTAGGACACACATGCGACACGAGTCCAACACACAACCAATTGCATCCCGAAGGACACAAACAAGTCACAAATATTATTTATAGACAAATCAAAGTGTCAAATGTAGATCTATGTGTCCGTATCAAAATACGACATGTACAAAGTCCCGTGTCGGAGGGAAAACCACCAAAACAACACGTATCACCAAATTGTTGGGATACGACCTACACGTACCCAATTGTGGACACGACACTAGCTCCAAACACATAAGCACATGCCTAATTGATCTATAGGATCAATTGACACACACAACAAAGTATAAATTCGGAATTTCTCCAAAATTGACACAAAAAGTACCATAACTTTCTCCATGGGTCTCTTATGAACACAAAATTAAGTCCTATGGGTAGTACATACATATGGATTGATTTTATATTATTAAATCTCAGATTTAGAAGCTATTTTAAAGAAAAAAAATTGAATTATACCTATTGGGAGATGGATTCCCAATGAAACTTCCAATTGAAATAAAATTGCTTCCAAATTGTAGATTATTGCTCCTCTTTGTAGATCCTTGCTTTCTCTTTCTAGATCCTTGCTTCTCAACTTTCTAATGGTGAATTGGGAAGGAATTGGAATGAATTTGGTAGGAAATTGGAATGGGAATGAAAGGAATTTGGTAGTGAAAAATTCTAGATCTAGATTTGGAATAAAAATGAGAGGAGAGAGAATTTCCCCCCTCTAATATAGGCCGGCCCTTACCCCTTCCCCAAGCAATTATAAAATGTCCAATTACCCCTTGGAGCCTCTCATGAAGAAATAATTAAGGAAGGAAGCTTCTAGTCTAATGATTTAATTAATTTAATCCATCTCCTTAACAATGGGCTTTCTAAATGGGCCAAGTCTAACTAATTAATTCATGTTGGTCAATGGGTCCAAACTAAACTAGTTGGGTCCACTAATACAAGTCCAAAATAATTAAATAACATCTACAATAATTAATTAATACAACAAATAATTATTTACCATGCACAATATTTAATTAAATAGAAAATGACTAAAATATCCTTTCCTAGAAAATATGGTAGTGACAAGTCTACCCCCCTTAAAATAATTTTGTCCTCGAAATTCAAAGACAAAAACTACCCCCAGAAAATTACAGAACAGAACTAAAGAATCACCACTAACTATGAAAGAACATAACAATGAACAGAACATAACTAGAAAATAACATACCTCAAGGTACAAACAAATATGGATAACGCTCTCGTATTTTATCCTCTCTCTCCCAGGTAGACTCCCCCGGAGAGTGATGCCTCCATGCGACGCGTACCAAAGGAATAGTCTGGTTCCTTAGCACCTTCTCTCTTCGATCCAAAATCTCAACTAGATGCTCTGGATAGCTAAGAGTAGGGCCCACCTCTATCTCCGAGTGATCCAATACATGACTAGGATCTGCCACGTATCATCTCAACTATGACACATGAAACATGTTGTGCACTCCCTCCATTGCAGGTGCAAGTCTAGTCTATAAGCAACTGCACCGACCCTCTCTAGAATAGTGAAAGGTCCGATGAATCGCGGACTAAGCTTTCCGCCTCCACCGAAGTGAATCGTGCCTCGTGTCGGAGAAATCCTAAAAAACACCAAACTACCCACCTATAATAAAATATCATCTTAAGAACTTAATCTATAACAAACAAGAACAAGCACAAGCAAAATCTAAACTATACCTCAAACTCCAAATGTCTCCGATGGCTATCGGCCCAATGCCGCTGTCTGTCCTGTGCCACTCGAAGTCTGTCTCTGATCAACTGAACCTTCTCTGCTGCATCCACAACCATCTCTGGCCCAAGCAAAACTCTCTCTCCAACATCGTCCCAAGACAAAGGAGTACGACACCTCCGACCGTATAGAGCTTCAAAAGGTGGTATCTCTATACTGGCCTAGTAACTGTTGTTGTAAGCAAACTCTACCAAATGGAGATGGTCCTCCCAAGAACCCTCGAAATCTAGTACTCAAGTGCGCAACATATCCTTGAGAGTCTGGATAGTCCTCTCTGACTGCCCATCTGTCTGGGGATGATATGCAGTACTGAACTTGAGCTGAGTGCCCAAACTCTCCTACAAACTCCTCCAGAAATAAGAAGTGAAACGACTATCTCGATCTGAGACTATGTTGACGGAAACTCCATGTATCCTAACGATCTGCCTCACATACATCTCTGCCAGCTTCTCCGTAGACAAACACACCTTGAAAGGCAAGAATTGGGCCGACTTGGTCAACCTATCAACAATGACCCAAATTACGTCTTTCCCTCCTGGAGATCGTGGAAGTCCGGACACAAAATCCATAGTAATGTGTTCCCACTTCCACTCTGGAATGGGTAATGGCTGAAGTAAACCTCCTGGCCTCTGTCTCTCGGCTTTCACCTGTTGGCACACTAAGCATCTGGATACAAACTGTGCCACTTACCTCTTCATGCCATACTACCACACACTCTCTCGCATATCCCGATATATCTTGTTAGCACCTGGATGCATGGAATACTGAGAGCGATGCGCTTCCTGCAACACCTCCTCTCGCAACTCCCCACTAGGCACACACAATCTAACTCCATGCCTCAAAGATCCATCCTCTGCAATAGTAAAATCATCCTCCAATCCTGCTCTCACCTGAGCTCTGATACTCCTCAGAGATACATCATCATACTGTGCTGCCTTGATCCTGTCCATCAAATCTGAGTGTATTTGTAATTCCCACATCTGCATAGCACACCCAGGAACAATCACCTCAATGCCCAAGCTCTCCTAGTCCTCCAACAAGTATCGATCCTGCGTCAAGAACATAGCTACCGGATACCTGCTCAAAGCATCGGCAACTACATTAGCTTTCCCAGGATAATATTGCAAAGAGATATTAAAATCCTTTATCAGTTCCAACCACCGACGCTGCCTCATGTTCAACTCCTTCTGCGTGAAAACGTACTTCAAGCTTTTGTGGTCTGTGAAGATCTCTACACGCTCTCCGTACAAATAATATTTTTACAACTTCAGAGCGAAGATGACTGCTGACAACTCCAAATCATCGGTAGGATAGTTCTTTTCATGAGGACGCAATTGCCTGGATGCATAGGCAATCACTTTCCCATGCTGCTAGAGAACACAACCTAAACCCTTCCCCGATGCATCACTATAAATAGTGAAACCTCCGGACCCTGATAGCAACGTCAAAATAGGAGCAGACGTCAACCTCTTCTTCAATTCCTCAAAAGCAACCTGGCAATCCTCCGTCCAAACAAACTCCACATCCTTCCTTGTGAGTCTGGTCATCGGCTCGGCAATCCTCGAAAAATCTTGCACAAACTTCCTGTAGTAGCCTGCCAATTCCAAGAAACTCCTGATCTCTGCTACCGAACTCGGAGTCTTCCAAGATTCCACTGCTAAAATCTTCTTCGGACCCACTGAAATATCATCACCAGTCACAACATGCCCCAAGAACTCTACCTTGTCCAAGAAAAACTCACACTTGGACAACTTCCCATACAGCTTCTCCTTCCTCAACACATCCAACAAAATCCTCAAATGCTCCTCCGGTGTCCTCGAGTATATGAGTATGTCGTCGATGAACACCACCACGAACTTGTCAAGGTACTGGTGGAACACTTTGTTCATCAAGTTCATAAATATCGCTGGTGCATTAGTCAAACCAAACGGCATCACCATAAACTCGTACTGACAATACCGAGTTCTAAAAGCAGTCTTCGGTATGTCCTCCGACTTTACCTTCACCTGATGGTAGCCTGATCTCAAATCTATCTTAGAAAATACCTTGGCTCCACTGAACTGATCAAACAGATCATCAATCCGTGGCAAAGAATACTTATTCTTGATAGTGAGATTATTCAAAGTCCTGTAATCAATGCACATGCGCACCGATCCATCCTTCTTCGGTACAAACAATACCGGGGCTCCCCATGGTGAAGAACTCGATCTGATAAACCCCTTATCCTGCAATTCGTCCACCTGCTTCTTCAACTCGACCAGCTCGCTGTTGTTTACTCTATAGATATGCTGCAAAATTGGTTCTGCACCTGGCACCAAGTCTATAAAAAATTCAACATCTCGATCTGGCGATAATCCTGGCAATTCCTCAGGAAACACATCCAAGAACTCTGCTATCAACGGATGTGGCAACCCCTTGTCTTCCACCATAGCTCCACAAATAATGCCTTCTCCCAGCTCTGCAGCTCCTCTAGCAAACTCGAACTCTGGCTCTCCTGGCGGCCAAACAAAACTCTACCTCCTCTACAATCTATGCTAGCACGGTGCCTACTCAACCAATCCATCCCGAGTACAATATCGTAGCTCGAGAGTGGCATTACAAGTAGACACGTACTCAACTCCCGGCCTCCCAGAGTAACTCTCCGGTCCTTGCAAATATTATTAACCAGGATAATGCCTCCCCCGGTCATGATCTTGCAAGTCCTAACCAAAGATTCAGCTACCAAACCATGCTTCAGAGCAAAAAAAATAGATACAAAACTATGGGAAGCACCACTATCAAACAAAGCTAAAGCTGGAATGGAATCAAGAAGAATAGAATCAATATGGAACATGATATAAGACTTTCAAGGAAAGGACAGATTAAGAGATCAGGTATCAATATCAAAGGAGAATAGTTGAATTAAAAGAATTTTCCTAAATGTGATTGAGTATCTCAGCCTATATCCTATATCCTATTGCAGGCTCGCAGTAGTACAACTAAATTATCGCACTACCACGACATCACATACTTTGTGAAGCTAGACCTGCATGGGCCACCACCAAAAATGTGTCACGACCCGCACCCGGTGTAAGGGTACTAGTCAGAAACAACGCCCAGCCTACGCCGCAGAATTGGCGGTAGAACGCTGTCTAGATAATCTATCTAACAATATAATGAACCACCAATAATGATAGTATACTCAATCACAGAACTAAGATAGAAATAAGCACGAATCAGATAAAGAATAGAATAGTCATAATATAACTCATGAGTCTAAAATAATACATCAATGAGTCTGAAGAAGTAATAAAATAAGCAGGAGACAAATCCAGTACAAAAGAATACTACGAAGCTACAACTCCAGGGTCAACTGTCTTAGTTGGGATAAGTCCCTCTTGAGCTAGGGTCTCAGAATCTAAATCCACAACATCCTGGGGTCCATAATAGGTAGGGTACCACTCCTCAGTGTCATCTGAAAAAATATATCTAGTCAGGAAAGGAGCAGAGTACATCTCTAACAGCAGTTCTTATTAATGATAAAAACTATATAACAGTAAATAGCTGTGGATAAACAAGATGCATAATAGATACAAGAGATATATATACAATAAGGAAATACTAGAAATAAATACAATAATGAACAATATGCCAATGGAACAATAATACTAATGACTAAGTGTGTGAGTACTAGCTTAACATGTGATCGGCTTGGACAAGATGCAATATGGCCTGGCTAATCATACGTGTGGTGCATGATCAACACTATTCTGTAATCTGTACTTTATTCAATAGGGATATTGATCACATATCTATACTAATCCTCCCTACCCCCGACTGGTATAATAGATCCAACCACGGTATGCTATGACACGAGATTCCCCAAGAAGATAGCTAGTCTTCCCGAGAATCGGTGTCTGTACATATACAAGATAACCAATGAAATAATACTTGCACCATATACACCATATACCAAGAAATAACATCTCATGACGAGATCCAGATATACCAATCCGTGTAACCATAGTGTCAAGAGAACATGGATATCTACACTATATACAGTGAACATAGAGGATATCATAAATGAGAAACTATCAGAGAATGTACTCGCCTGAAGTCCAATGAACAGTCTCACAGATGTCTGACTCGGTGCCTCGAAGACCTAGATATGGAATACAATATCAATACAAGGTCCCGAAAAGAGAACAAGTTAAACTAGTCAACTTCTAGGTCAATAAGTCAATTCTAAGTCAAAAGTCAACTATGGTCAACTCTAAAGTCAACTAAAGTCAACTATGGTCAACTATGGTCAAACCAAGGTCAACCATCTATTTCTAGGTTGTACAAGTCTAGCACCAAAATCTTGGATCAAAATACTAAAATCTAACCCATAAAACTACATCCTTAAATATTAGGATATCGTATCTTCGGATACGTGAATCCAAGGTAAACCTTACAATACCTATATATCAATCAATAAAGTATATAATATAGAATATTAAATACAACAATTAGGAATCATGGTTTTGAACCAACTTGGTATCCACACAAAGTAATGCTCAAGATACATAGATATAGTATTTACCCTTATATATATAAACCAATATATTATACAATTAAAATTATAACAATACTAGTATTATATCTCACAATAAATACATATATATACATATATATATATATATATAATATATAAAATATAAACTAAAACTGCCTAACTGTCACTGAAAAACTGTGTGCTAAAACAATGATTTTTCAATAAACAGGCTTTCAGTGACAGTTCCAACTGTCACTGAAAATGCTGTCGCCAATCTGCTATTTAAAATGCACTGTTGTCACTTAAATGGTGACAGTTCAAACTGTCACAGAAAAACTGTCGTCGCTGCTGTTCAAAAACCCGCCCACTGTATTTAATGACAGAATCTGTCATTAAATACTCAATGAGCTACATCGGCTGCTGCTGCTGTTTAATGACAAAATCTGTCATTAATGCAACAGTCGCTAAAAGCAAGTAATATATATAAATATATATATATATAAATATACAAATCAATATATATATATATATAACAATTAAATAAATATATACTTCTATATATACTTAATCCTATACATATATATAAATAATAATAGCTAATACACATCTATGTACTAAGGTACATATTTCAACATGGTTAAATGCACACATAAAAATACATTCATTTATATACAATTAATTATATAATAATTATAATTAATATAATTACTCATTTAAACACATAAATATATTTTATACAATATTTATATATAATTTATTTTATTAACATAAATTGTAACATATATAAATGCATGTAAAGAAAGCTACATATATATTTATACATTATATTAGTACACATAAAAATACATAGATCTATGCTACAATAAATATAATAATAATTACAATAAAATAAATATATAACATCTATATATATTTACAAATTTATAATTGAAGAATTAAACCACAAATAATTAGATCTACACATAAACACACAAAATGGAGAGTATCACACCGTATCCCACTAGATCTAGGATACACATGCGACACGAGTCCAACACACAACCAATTGTACCCCGAAGAACACAAACAAGTCACAAATATTATTTATGAACAAATCAAAGTGTCAAATGTAGATCTATGTGTCCGTGTCAAAATATGACATGTACAAAGTCCCGTGTCGGAGAAAAAACCCCCAAAACAACACGTATCACCAAATTGTTGGAATATGACCTACACGTACCCAATTATGGACACGACACTAGCCCCAAACACATAATCACATGCCCAATTGATCTATAGGATCAATTAACACACACAACAAAATATAAATTCGGAATTCCCCCAATATTGACACAAAAAGCACCATAACTTTTTCTATGGGTCTCCTATGAACAGAAAATTAAGTCCTATGGGTAGTACATACATATGGGTTGATTTTACATGATTAAATCTCAGATTTAGAAGCTATTTTAAGGGGAAAAACTAAATTATACCTATTGGGAGATGGATTCCCAATGAAACCTCCAATTGAGATGAAATTGCTTCCAAATTGTATATCCTTGATCCTCTTTGTAGATCCTTGCTTCCTTCTTCTAGATCCTTGCTTCTCAACTTTCTAATGGTGAATTGGAAAGGAATTGGAATAAATTTGGTGGAGAATTGGAATGGAAATGAAAAGAATTTGGTAGTGGGAAATTCTATATCTAGATTTGGAATAAAAATGAGAGGAGAGAGAATTTCCCCCCTCTAATATAGGCCGGCCCTTACCCCTTCCCCAAGCAATTATAAAATGTCCAATATACCCCTTGGGGCCTCTCATGAAGAAATAATTAAGGAAGGAAGCTTCTAGTCTAATGATTTAATTAATTTAATCCATCTCCTTAATAATGGACTTTCTAAATGGGACAAGTCTAACTAATTAATTCATGTTGGTCCATGGGTCCAAACTAAACTAGTTGGGTCCACTAATACAAGTCCAAAATAATTAAATAACATCTACAATAATTAATTAATATAACAAATAATTATTTACCATGCACAATATTTAATTAAATAGGAAATGACTAAAATACCCTTTCCTAGAAAATGTGGTAGTGACAAGTCTACACTCAAAATAATTTCGTCCTCGAAATTCAAAAACAAAAACTACCCCCAGAAAATTACAGAACAGAACTAAAGAATCACCACTAACTATGAAAGAACATAACAATGAACAGAACATAACTAGAAAATAACATACCTCAAGGTACAAACAAATATGGATAACGCTCACGCATTTCATCCTCTCTCTCCCAGGTAGACTCCCCCGGAGAGTGATGCCTCCATGCGACACATACCAAAGGAATAGTCTGGTTCCTCAGCACCTTCTCTCTACGATCCAGAATCATAACTGGCTGCTCTGGATAGCTAAGAGTAGGGCCCACCTCTATCTCCGAGTGATCCAATACATGACTAGGATCTGCCACGTATCGTCTCAACTGCGACACATAAAACACGTTGTGCACTCCTTCCAATGCAGGTGGCAAGTCTAGTCTATAAGCAACTGCACCGACCCTCTCTAGAATAGTAAAAGGTCCGATGAATCGCGGAATAAGCTTTCCGTCTCCACCGAAGCGAATCGTGCCTCGTGTCCGAGAAATCCTCAGAAACACCAAACTACCCACCTATAACAAAATACCATCTTAAGAACTTAATCTATAACAAACAAGAACAAGCATAAACAAAATCTAAACTATACCTCAAACTCCAAAGGTCTCCGATGGCTATCGGCCCAATGCCGCTGTCTGTCTTGCGCTACTCGAAGTCTGTCTCTGATCAACTGAACCTTCTCTGCTCCATCGACAACCATCTCTGGCCCAAGCAAAACTCTCTCTCTAACATCGTCCCAAGACAAAGGAGTACGACACCTCCGACCGTATAGAGCTTCAAAAGGTGACATCTCTATACTGGCCTGGTAACTGTTGTTGTAAGCAAATTCTACCAAATGGAGATGGTCCTCCCAAGAACCCCCGGAATCTAGTACACAAGTGCGCAACATATCCTCAAGAGTCTGGATAGTCCTCTCTATCTGCCCATCTGTCTGGGGATGATATGCAGTACTGAACTTGAGCTGAGTGCCCAAACTCTCCTGCAAACTCCTCCAGAAATGAGAAGTGAAATGACAATCTTAATCTGAGACTATGTTGATGGGAACTCCATCTATCCTAACGATCTATCTCACATATATCTCTGCCAGATTCTCCGTAGACAAACCCACCTTGAAAGGCAAGAAATAGGCCGACTTGGTCAACCTATCAACAATGACCCAAATCGCGTCTTTTTCTCCTAGAGATCGTGGAAGTCCGGACACAAAATCCATAGTAATGTATTCCCACTTCCACTCTGGAATGGGCAATAGCTGAAGTAAACCGCCTGGCCTCTGCCTCTCGGCTTTCACCTGTTGGCACACTAAGCATCTGGATACAAACTGTGCCACTTCCCTCTTCATGCCATACTACCACACACTCTCTCGCATATTCCGATACATCTTGTTAGCACATGGATGCATGGAATACTGAGAGCGATGTGCTTCCTACAACACCTCCTCTCGCAACTCCCCACTAGGCACACATAATCTAACTCCATGCCTCAAAGCTCCATCCTCTGCAATAGTGAAATCATCCTCCAATCCTGCTCTCACCTGAGCTCTGATACTCCTCAGAGATACATCATCATACTATGCTGCCTTGATCTTTTCCATCAAATCTGAGTGTATTTGTAATCCCCACATCTGCATAGCACACCCAGGAACAATCACCTCAATGCCCAAGCTCTCCCAGTTCTCCAACAAATATCGATCATGCGTCAAGAACATAGCTACCGGATACCTGCTCAAAGCATTGGCAACTACATTGGCTTTCCCAGGATGATATTGCATAAAGATATCAAAATCCTTCATCAGTTCCAACTACCGACGCTGCCTCATGTTCAACTCCTTCTGCGTGAAAACGTACTTTAAGCTTTTGTGGTCTGTGAAGATCTCCACACGCTCTCCGTACAAATAATGTTTCCACAACTTTAGAGCGAAGATGACTGCTGCCAACTCCAAATCATAGTTAGGATAGTTCTTTTCATGAGGACGCAATTGCCTGGATGCATAGGCAATCACTTTCCCATGCTGCTGGAGAACACAACCTAAACCCTTCCCCGATGCATCACTATAAATAGTGAAACCTCCGGACCCTGATGGCAACGTCAAAATAGGAGCAGACGTCAACCTCTTCTTCAACTCCTCAAAAGCAACCTGGCAATCCTTCGTCCAAACAAACTCCACATCCTTCCTTGTGAGTCTGGTCATCGGCTCGGCAATCCTCAAAAAATCATGCACAAACTTTCTATAGTAGCCTGCCAATCCCAAGAAACTCCTGATCTCTGCTATCGAACTCGGAGTCTTCCAAGATTCCACTGCTGAAATCTTCTTCGGATCCACAGAAATACCATCACCAGTCACAACATGCCCCAAGAACTCTACCTTGTCCAAGAAAAACTCATACTTAGACAACTTCCCATACAGCTTCTCCTTCCTCAGCACATCCAACACAATCCTCAAATGCTCCTCCGATGTCCTTGAGTATATGAGTATATCGTCGATGAACACCACCACAAACTTGTCAAGGTACTGGTGGAACACTTTGTTCATCAAGTTCATAAATACCGCTGGTGCATTAGTCAAACCAAACGGTATCACCATAAACTCGTACTGACCATACCGAGTTTTAAAAGCAGTCTTTGGTATGTCCTCCGGCTTCACCTTCACCTGATGGTAGCCTAATCTCAAATCTATCTTAGAAAATACCTTGGCTCCACTCAACTGATCAAACAGATCATCAATCCGTGGCAAAGAATACTTATTCTTGATAGTGAGATTATTCAAAGCCCTGTAATCAATGCACATGCGCACCGATCCATCCTTCTTCGGTACAAACAATACTGGGGCTCCCCATGGTGAAAAACTTGATCTGATAAATCCCTTATCCTGCAATTCGTCCACCTGCTTCTTCAACTCGACCAGCTCGCTGTTGTTTACTATATAGATATGCTGTGAAATTGGTTCTGCACCTGGCACCAAGTCTATAGAAAATTCAACATCTCGATCTGGCGGCAATCCTGGCAATTCCTCAGAAAACACATCCAAGAACTCTGCTATCAACGGATGTGGCAACCCCTTGTCTTCCACCATAGCTCCACAAATAATGCCTTCTCCCAGCTCTGCAGCTCCTCTAGCAAACTCGAACTCTGGCTCTCCTGGCGGACGAAACAAAACTCTACCTCGTCTACAATCTATGCTAGCATGGTGCCTACTCAACCAATCCATCCCGAGTACAATATCGTAGCTCGGGAGTGGCATTACAAGTAGACACGTACTCAACTCCCGGCCTCCCAGAGTAACTCTCCGGTCCTTGCAAATATCATTAACCAGGATAATGCCTCCCCTGGTCATGATCTTGCAAGTCCTAATCAAAGACTCAGCTACCAAACCATGCTTCAGAGCAAAAGAAACAGATACAAAACTATGGGAAGCACCACTATCAAACAAAGCTAAAGCTGGAATGGAATCAAGAAGAATAGAATCAATATGGAACATAATATAAGACTTTCAAGGAAAGGACCGATTAAGAGATCAGGTATCAATATCAAAGGATAATAGTTGAATCAAAAGAATTTTCCTAAATGTGATTGAGTATCTCAGCCTATATCCTATATCCTATTGCAGGCTCGCAGTATTACAACTAAATTATCACACTACCACGGCATCACATACTTTGTGAAGCTAGACCTGCATGGGCCACCACTAAAAACGTGTCACGACCCGCACCCGGTGTAAGGGTACTAGTCGGAAATAACGCCCAGCCTACGTCGCAGAATCGGCGGTAGAACGCTGTCTAGATAATCTATCTAACAATATAATGAACCACCAATAATGATAGTATACTCAATCACAGAACTAAGATAGAAATGAGCACGAATCAGATAAAGAATATAATAGTCCCAATACAACTCATTAGTCTAAAATAGTACATCAATGAGTCTGAAGAAGTAACAAAATAAGCTGGAGACAAATCCAGTACAAAAGAATACTACGAAGCTACAACTCCAGGGTCAACTGTCTCAGTTGAGATAAGTCCCTCTTGAGCCAGGGTCTCAGAATCTAAACCCACAATATCCTGGGGTCCATAATAGGTAGGGTACCACTCCTTAGTGTCATCTGAAAAAATATATCCAGTCAGAAAAGGAGCAGAGTACATCTCTAACAGCAGTTCTTATTAATGGTAAAAACTATGTAACAGTAAATAGCTGTGGATAAACAAGATGCACAATAGATACAAGAGATATATATACAATAAGGAAATATTGGAAATAAATATAATAATGAACAATATGCCAATGGAACAATAATACTAATGACTAAGTGTGTGAGTACTAGCTTAACATATGATCGGCTTGGACAAGATGCAATGTGGCCTGGCTAATCATACGTGTGGTGCATGATTAACACTATTCTGTAATCTATACTTTATTCAATATGGATATTGATCACATATCTATACTAATCCTTCCCACCCCGACTGGTATAATAGATCTAACCGCGGTATGCTATGGCACGAGATTTCCCAAAAAGATAGCTAGTCTTCCCGAGAATCGGTGTCTGTACATGTACAAGATAACCAATAAAACAATACTTGCACCATATACACCATATACCAAGGAATAATATCTCATGACGAGATTCGGATATACCAATCTGTGTAACCATAGTGTCAAGAGAACATGGATATCTACACTATATACAGTGAACATAGAGGATATCATAAATGAGAAACTATCAGAGAATGTACTCGCCTGAAGTCCAATGAACAGTCTCACATATGTCTAACTCGGTGCCTTGAAGACCTAGATATGGAATACAACATCAATACAAGGTCCCGAAAAGAGAACAAGTTAAACTAGTCAACTTCTAGGTCAATAAGTCAATTCTAAGTCAAAAGTCAACTATAGTCAACTCTAAAGTCAACTAAAGTAAACTATGGTCAACTATGGTCAAACCAAGGTCAACCATCTATTTCTAGGTTGTACAAGTCTAGCACCAAAATCTTGGATCAAAATACTAAAATCTAACCCATAAAAGTACATCCTTAAATATTAGGATATCGTATCTTCGGATACGTGAATCCAAGGTAAACCTTACAATACCTATATATCAATCAATAAAGTATATAATATAGAATATTAAATACAACAATTAGGAATCATGGTTTTGAACCAACTTGGTATCCACACAAAGTAATGCTTAAGATACATAGATATAGTATTTACCCTTATATATATAAACCAATATATTATACAATTAAAATTATAACAATACTAGTATTATATCTCACAATAAATACATATATTTATACATATATATATATATATATAAAAATATAATATATAAAATATAAACTAAAACTGCCTAATTGTCACTGAAAAACTGTGTGCTAAAACACTAATTTTTCAATAAGCAGGCTTTCAGTGACAGTTCCAACTGTCACTGAAAACGATGTCGCCAATCTGCTGTTTAAAACGCACTGCTGTCACTTAAATGGTGACAGTTCAAACTGTCACAGAAAAACTGTCGTCGCTGCTGTTCAAAAACCCGCCCACTGTATTTAATGACAGAATCTGTCATTAAATACTCAATGAGCTACAGCGGCTGCTGCTGCTGTATAATGACAGAATTTGTCATTAATGCAGCAGTCGCTAAAAGCAAGTAATATATATAAATATATATATATATATATATATATATATAAATATACAAATCAATATATATATATAAAACAATTAAATAAATATATACTTCTATAAATACATAATCCTATACATATAAATAAATAATAATAGCTAATACACATCTATGTACTAATGTACATATTTCAACATGGTTAAATGCACACATAAAAATATATTCATTTATATACAATTAATTATATAATAAATATAATTAATATAATTACTCATTTAAACACATAAATATATTTTATACAATATTTATATATAATTTATTTTATTAACATAAATTGTAACATATATAAATGAATGTAAAGAAAGCTACATATATATTTATACATTATATTAGTACACATAAAAATATATAGATCTATGCTACAATAAATATCATAATAATTACACTAAAATAAATATATAACATCTATATATATTTACAAATTTATAATTGAAGAATTAAACCACAAATAATTAGATCTACACATAAACACACAAAATGGAGAGTATCACACCGTATCCCACTAGATCTAGGATACGCATGCGACACAAGTTCAACACACAACCAATTGCACCCCGAAGGACACAAACAAGTCACAAATATTATCTATGAACAAATCAAAGTGTCAAATGTAGATCTATGTGTACGTGTCAAAATACGACATATACAAAGTTACGTGTCGGAGGAAAAACCCCCAAAACAACACGTATCACCAAACTATTGGGATACGACCTACACGTACCCAATTGTGGACACGATACTAGCCCCAAACACTTAATCACATGCCCAATTGATCTATTGGATCAATTGACACACACAACAAAATATAAATTCGGAATTCTCCCAAAATTGACACAAAAAGTACCATAACTTTCTCCATGGGTCTCCTATGAACATAAAATCAAGTCCTATGGGTAGTACATACATATGGGTTGATTTTACATGATTAAATCTCAGATTTAGAAGCTATTTTAAGGGGGAAACTGAATTATACCTATTGGGAGATGGATTCCCAATGAAACCTCCAATTGAGATAAAATTGCTTCCAAATTGTAGATCATTGCTTCTCTTTGTAGATCCTTACTTCCTCCTTCTAGACCCTTGCTTCTCAACTTTCTAATGGTGAATTGGGAAGGAATTGGAATGAATTTGGTGGGAAATTGGAATGGGAATGAAAGGAATTTGGTAGTAGGAAATTCTAGATCTAGATTTGAAATAAAAATGAGAGGAGAGAGAATTTTCCCACCTCTAATATAGGCCGGTCCTTACCCCTTCCCCAAGCAATTTTAAAATGTCCAATATACCCCTTGGGGCCTCTCATGAAGAAATAATTAAGGAAGAAAGCTTCTAGTCTAATGATTTAATTAATTTAATCCATCTCCTTAACAATGGGCTTTCTAAATGGGACAAGTCTAACTAATTAATTCATGTTGGTCCATGGGTCCAAACTAAACTAGTTGGGTCCACTAATGCAAGTCCAAAATAATTAAATAACATCTACAATAATTAATTAATACAACAAATAATTATTTACCATGTATAATATTTAATTAAATAGAAATTGACTAAAATATCCTTTCCTAGAAAATGTGGTAGTGACAGGATTGGTGTAGGAATAAAAAAATTTGGAAGAGAAAAATTCTAGATCTAGAAATGAGATGAATGGATGAAGAGAGAAAGAGAGAGTCTCTCCCCCCCTTGTGGCCGGCCTTGCCCCTTCTCCAAGTTACTATGAAAAGTCTACAATACCCCTTGGGGGTTGTTATAAAGGAATTAATTAAGGAATGAAGGTTCTAATCCAATTGGTCTAACTAATTAAGTCATCCTCTTAATGAATTGGCTTGATTGTTGGGCTCAATCTAACTAGAATTAATGTTATTCCATGAGTCTAGTCTAATCTAGTTAGGTCCATTAACACAAGTTCAAAATGAAATATAATATCTATCAGTAAATAAATAATACAATAAAAAAATATTCAACATGCACAATATTTAATTAATTATGAAATAACCGAAATACCCTTTCCTAGAAAATATGGTAGTGACATTTTAACCTAATAAGTTATAATTAGCTTAGATTGGTAAATACAAGTACAAATAGATTTCTCTAACCAAAATATAGAATAGAATAAAGGTATGATCATGAAAACGAGTGTGGATTAACGATTCTAACCGAAGTGCGGTATTAAAATAGATATAGAATGGTAAAAACAAGTGTAGGTAGATGATTCTAATTGAAATATGATATAGAATGAGCGTAGAATGGTGGTTAAAACGAGTATCGATGGGTGATTCTAACCGAAATATGGTATATAAGTGGCATAGATTGGTGAAACGAGTATAGAAATATAATTCTAACCGAAAAAGGTATCAAATGCTTATAAAATGGTGAAAACTGGTATAAATATGTGATTCAAACCAACACATGGTAAAATATGATCGTAGATTGCTGAAAAAGTGTTTAAATCGTTCATTCTAATTAACATATGGTATAGAACATGGGTAGAATAGTAAAAACGAGTATATACGAGTAATTCTAATCGAAATATGTTATATTGGTGAAAATAAGTTAGATAGATAATTCTAACCAAAATATGGTGTAAAGGTTGTGTAGATTTATTGAAATGAGTACTAAATATGATTATAATCGACATAATAGTGTGAGAACGAGCGTAAAATAATAAAAATAAGTTTAGATTGGTGATTCTAACAAAAATAGGTATAAAACAGACGTAGAATAGCGAAAATGAGTATCGATAGATGATTCTAACTGAATATGATATAGAAATAGTATAGAATGGTTAAAATGAGTATCGATGGTGATCCTAACAGAGATATGGCTTAGAATGGACATTGATTGATGAAAACGAATATAGATGGGTGATTCTAACAGAAATTATGTTATAGAATGGGCTTATATTGGTGAAAACAAGCACAAATAAGTAATTCTAACAGAAATATGAAACAAAATGAACATAAAATGATGAAAATGAGTATGGATGGACGATTCAACCAAAATATGGTGTAAAAATAGCTTAGATTTATGGAGACGAGTACTGGAACATGATTATGATCGACATAAGGTATCAAATACTCGTAGGATGGTAAAAACAAGTATAAGTGAGTGGTTCTAACCGAACATGTTTAGATCGGTGATTCTAACCAAAATATAGTATAAAATAGACGTAAAATAGTGAAAACAAGTATATAGTTGAGGGTTCTAACTAAAATTATGGTCTAAAATAAACTTTGATTGGTGAAAACCAGTAAAATAAGTTATTATAACTGAAATATGGAATAAAATTAACGTAGAATAAGAAAAACAAGTATGGATGGGGGATTCTAACCAAAATTTGGTATAAAAGAAGTGTTGAAGATGAAATAATCATTGAGATGTGATGCTTACCAAAATTATAGTGTATAATGGGTGTAGAATGATAAAAACGAGTATAGACGTGTGATTCTAACCGAAATATAGTATATATTTTGCCTAGATTGGTGAAATGAGTATAAAAATATAATTTTAACCAAAATAAGATATCAAATGCTCGTAAAAGGGTAAAAATGAGTTATAAATTAGTGATTCGAACCGAAACTTTGTATAATATGATCGAAGTGATATAAACGATTTTAGATCGTTGTGATATAAACAAGAGCATAATCATGAAAACGAGAATAGATGATTGATTCTAACCAAATTATGGCATAAAAGTGGCGTTGATTTATGGAAACGAATACAGAAATATGATTATAATCGAAATAAGGTATCAAGTGCTCGTAGAATAGTAAAAATGAGTATGAATGAGTGGTCCTAACCGAAGTAGGGTATAAAATAAGAATAGAATTAAAATGAGTAACGATAGGTAATTTTAACCTAATAAGTTATATAAGTGGCATAGATTTATGGAAACGAGTATTAAAATTTGATTATGATCGACGGTTCAGTGTGAGAATAAGCATAGAATAATAAAAACGTGTTTAGATCGTTGATTCTAACCAAAATATATGGTATAAAACATACGCATAATTAAAAATGAGTATAAATGGGGGTTTCTAACTGAAATAAGAGATAGAAGTAGCGTAGAATAGTTAAAACGAGTATCGATGGGTGATCCTAACCTAGATATGGTTTAGAATAGCATAGATTGATAAAAATATATATAGATGGATGATTCTAATAAAAATTATAGTATAGAATTAGCTTAGATTGGTAAAAATTAGTACAAATAGATTTATTTAACCAAAATATAGAGTAGAATAAAGGTATTATCATGAAAATGAGTATGGATTGGCAATTCTAACCTAAGTGTGGTATTAAAATAGACTTAGAATGGTAAAAACAAGTGTAGATAGGTGATTCTAACTAAAATATGATATAGAATGAGCGTAGAATGATGAAAACAAGTAAAATAAGTGATTCTAACTGAAATATGGAAGAAAATTAACATAAAATGAGAAAAACGAGTATAGATGGGTGATGCTGACCTAAATTTGGTATAAAATAATTTTTTAAGGTGAAAATGATCATTGAGATATAATGATAACCGAAATTATGGTGTAGAGTAGACATAGAATGGTGAAAATGAGTATAAACATGTGATTCTAACCAAAATATAGTATATGCGTTGCCTAGATTGGTAAAACGAGTATAAAATTATGATTTTAACTAAAATAAGATATCAAATGCTCGTAAAACGGTAAAAATGAGTTATAAATGAGTGATTTGAACCAAAATTTAGTATAATATGATCGTAGGGATGTAAACAAGATTAGATTGTTGTGGTATAAAATAGGGGCAAAATTATAAAAATGAGAATAAAAGAGTGATTCTAACCGAACTATGACATAAAAGTGGCATAGATTTATGGAAACGAGTACTAAAATATGATTATAATGAAAAAAAAGATCAAATGCTTATAAAATAGAAAAAACGAGTACAAATGAGTGGTCCTAACCGAAGTAGGATATAGATAAGCATGGTATTAAAATGAGTATATATAGGTAAGTTTAAACGAAATAAGGTATAAAAGTGGCATAGATTTGGGGGAAACGAGTACTGAAATGTGATTACGGTTTAGTATGATAATAAGAATCAATTAATAAAAATGTGTTTAGATCGTTGATTCTAACAAAAAAATGGTATAAAACTAACTTAGAATGGTGAAAACGGGTATAGATAGGGTGATTCTGACTGAAATATGATTAATGGTTAAAACGAGTATCGATGGGTGATCATAACCTAGATATAGTTTAGAATGAGTATAGATTAATGAAAATAAATTTAGATGGGTAATTCTAATAGAAATTATGGTATAGAATGAGCTTAGATTGGTGAAGGCAGGTATAAATAGGTAACTATAACCAAATTATATAATAGAATAAACGTAGAATTACAAAAATGAGTATGGATGGACGATTCTAACAGAAGTATGGTATTAAAATAGACATAGAATGGTGAAAATAAGTGTAGATGGATGATTCTAACTGAAATATGATATAGAATAAGCGTAAAATGGTGGTTAAAACGAGTATCGATGGGTGATTGTAAACGAAATATGGTATATAAGTGGCCTAGATTGGTGAAACGAGTATAGAAATATAATTCTAACCGAAATAAGGTATCAATTGCTCGTAAAATGGGGAAAACATGTATAAATGTGTGATTCGAACCAAAACTTGGTATAATAGGATCTTAAATTGACGAAAAAAGTTGATATCATTGATTCTAATCGATATACGGTATAGAACATGCGTAAAATTATGAAAATAAGTATAGATGAGTGATTCTAATCGAAATATGGTGTATAATATGGTAGATTGGTAAAAATGAGTACAGATAAGTGATTCTAACCAAAGTATGGTATAAAGATTGCGGAGATTTATTGAAATAAGTACTAAATATGATTATAATCGACAGAATAGTGTGAGAATGAGCGTAGAATAATAAAAATGAGTTTAGATCGGTGATTCTAACAAAAATAGATATAAAACAGATGTAGAATAGTGAAAATGAGTATCGATAGATAATAATAACTGAATATGATATAGAATGAGCGTTGAATGGTTAAAACGAGTATTGATGGTGATCCTAACCAAGATATGGCTTAGAATAGGCATAGATTGATGAAAATGAATATAGATAGATTATTCTAACAAAAATTATGTTATAGAATGGGCTTATATTGGTGAAAACAAGTAAAAATAAGTGATTCTAACTGAAATATGGAATAGAATGATGAAAACGAGTATGGATGGGTGATTCAACTGAAATATGATGTAAAGGTGGCATAGATTTGTGGTGGCGAGTACTAAAATATGATTATGATCGAAATAAGGTATCAAATACTCGTAGGATTGTGAAAACGAGTATAAATGATTGATTCTAACCGAAATATAGTATAGGATTATGAGAACGTATTTATATCGATAATTCTAACCAAAATATGGTATAAAACAGATGTAGAATGGTAAAAACTAGTATAGATGGTTTATTCTAACCGAAATTATGGTATAGACTAAGATTAGAATAATAAAAACTAGTCAAATAAGTGATTCTAACTGAAATATGGAATAAAATGAATATAGAATGAGAAAAACGAGTATAGATGGGTGATGCTAACCAAAATTTTGTATAAAACAAGTATCGAAGGTGAAAACAATTATTGAGATATAATGCTAACAAAAATTATGTATAGAATGGACGTAGAATGGTAAAAAAGAGTATATACGTGTGATTCTAATCAAAATATAGTCTATACGTTGCGCAGATTTATGAAACGGGTATAAAAATATAACTTTAACCAAAATAAGATATCAAATGCTCGTAAAATGGTAAAAAGAAATTATAAATGAGTGATTCGAACCGAAACTTAGTATAATATAATCGTAGTGATGTAAACGAGTTTAGATTATTATGGAATAAAATAGGGGCAGAATCATGAAAATGATAATAGGCGAGTGATTCTAAATGGAATATGACGTAAAAGTGGCATAGATTTATGGAAACGAGTACTAAAATATGGTTATAATTAAAAAAAGATCAAATGCTTATAAAATAGTAAAAATGAGTACTAAAATGTTATTATGGTTTAGTGTGAGAATGAGCATAGATTAATGAAAACATATTTAGATCGGTGATTCTAACAAAAATATATAGTATAATATAGACCTAGAATGGTAAAAATAGGTATAGATAGGCAGATTCAGACTGAAATATGATGAATGGTTAAAACGAGTTTCGATGGATGATCCCAACCGAGATATAGTTTAGAATGGGCATAGATTGATGAAAATGAATATAGATGGATAATTCTAATAGAAATTATGGTATAAATGAGCTTAGATTGGTGAAAAGTGTACAAATAGGTAACTCTAACCGAAGTATTGAATAGAATAAACATAGAATCATGAAAACGAGTATGGATGGACGATTATAACCGAAGTGTGGTATTAAAATAGACATAGAATAGTAAAAAACAATTGTAGATGGATGATTCTAACTGAAATATGATATAGAATAAGTATAGAATGGTGGTTAAAATGAGTATCGATGGGTGATTCTAACCGAAATATGTTATATAAGTAGCATAGATTGGTGAAATGAGTATAAAAATATGATTCTAACCGAAATAAGGTATCAAATGCTCGTAAAATGGTAAAAATGGGTATAAATGTGTGATTCGAACCAAAATATGGTATAATACGATCGTAGATTGATGAAAAAGAGTTTATATCGTTGATTCTAATCGATATATGGTATAGAACATGGATAAAATAGTAAAAACGAGTATAGATGAGTGATTATAATCAAAATATGGTGTAGAATATGGTAGATTGGTGAAAATAAGTATAGATAGGTGATTCTAACAAAAATATAGTGTAAAGGTTGCATAGATTTATTGAAAAAGTAATAAATATGATTATGATCGAAGAAATAGTGTAAGAACAAGTGTAGAATGATAAAAATAAGTTTAGATCGGTGATTTTAACAAAAATAGGTATAAAACAGATGTAGAATAGCAAAAACGAGTATCGATAGATGATTCTAACTGAATATAATATAGAATAAGCGTAAAATGGTTAAAATGATTATCGATGGTGATCCTAACCAATATATGGCTTAAAATAGGCATAGAATGATGAAAACAAATATAGATGGGTGATTCTAACAGAAATTTTGTTATATAATGAAATTATATTGGTCAAAACAAGTACAAATAAGTGACAATAATCGATATATGGAATTGAATGATGAAAACGAGTATGGATTGGTGATTCAACCAAAATATAGTATAAAAGTGGCATAGATTTGTGGAGATGAGTACTGAAACATGATTATGATCCAAAAAAGATATCAAATGCTCGTAGGATGGTGAAAACTAGTATAAATGAGTGGTTCTAACCGAAATATGGTATATAATGATGAGAACATATTTAGATTGGTGATTCTAACCAAAATATAGTATAAAACAGACGTAGAATGGTGAAAACAAGTGTATAGTTGGTGGATTCTAACTGAATAAAATAAACTTTGATTGGTGAAAACCAGTAAAATTAGTTATTCTAAATGAAATATGGAAAAAAAATGAACGTAGGATGAGGAAAACAAGCATGGATGGGGGATTCTACCTAAAATTTGGTATAAAAAAGTATTGAAGGTAAAAATGATCATTGAGATGTGATGTTTACCGAATTTATGGTGTACAATGGGTGTAGAATGATGAAAACAAGTATACACGTATGATTCTAACCGAAATATAGTATATACATTTTCTAGATTGATGAAATAAGTATAGAAATATAATTTTAACCAAAATAAGATATCAAATGCTCCTAAAAGGGTGAAAATGAGTTATAAATGAGTGATTCAAACCAAAACTTTGTGTAATATGATCGTAGTGATGTAAACGAGTTTAGATCGTTGTGATATAAAACATGGGCATAATCGTAAAAACGAGAATAAATGAGTGATTCTAAACGAAATATGGTATAAAAGTGACGTAGATTTGTGGAAACAAATACTGAAATGTGATTATAATCAAAATAAGATATAAAGTGCTCGTAGAATAGTAAAAATGAGTAGTCCTAACTGAAGTAGGATATAGAATAAGCATAGAATTAAAATGAGTATAGATAGATAATTTTAACCGTAAAAAGTTATAAAAGGTGCGTACATTTGTGAAAACGAGTACTAAAATATGATTATGATCGACGATTTAGTGTGAGAATGAGCATAGATTAATGAAAACTTATTTAGATCGGTGATTCTAAAAAATATATGCTATAAAACTGACGTAGAATTAAAAACGAGTATAGATGGAGGATTCTAATTAAAATAAGAGATAGAATGAGCGTAGAATGGTTAAAACGAGTATCGATGAGTGATCCTAACCGAGATATAGTTTTGAATAGGCATAGATTGATGAAAATGAACATAGATGCGTTATTCTAATAGAAATTATGGTATAAAATGATCCTAGATTGGTAAAAACAAGTACAAATAGATGACTTAAACCGAAATATAGAATAGAATAAATGTAGAATCATGAAAACGAGTATGGATTGGCGATTCTAATTGAAGTGTGGTATTAAAATAGGCGTATAATGGTAAAAAAAGTATAGATGGGTGATTCAACTGAAATATGATACAGAATAAGCATATAATGGTGGTTAAAACGAGTATCGATGGATAATTCTAACCTAAATATGGTATATAAGTGACATAGATTAGTGAAACGAGTATAGAAATGTGATTCTAACCGAAAAAGGTATCAAATGCTCGTAAAATGGTGAAAATATGTATTAATGTGTGATTTGAACTAAAATATGGTATAATACGATCATAGATTGACGAAAAAGAGTTTATATTTTTTATTCTAATCGACATATGGTATAGAACATGAATCGAATCATAAAAACGAGTATAGTTGAGTGATTCTAATCGAAATATGGTGTCGAATATGGTAGATTGGTGAAAATGAGTATAGATATGTGATTCTAACTGAAATTTGGTATAAAAGTTGAGTAGATTTATTGAAATGAGTACTAGAATTTGATTGTGATTGATGAATTAGAGTGAGAATGAGCATATAATGATGAAAATATATTTTGATCGATGATTCTGACCAAAAATAATATAAAACAGACATAGAATAACGAAAATGAGTATCGATAGATAATTCTTACTAAATATGATAAAGAATGAGCGTATAATCGTTAAAACGGGTATCGATGGTGATCCTAACCAAGTTATGGCTTAGAATAGGCATAGATTGATGAAAATGAATGTAGATGGATGATTCTAACAGAAATTATGTTAAAGAATAGGCTTATATTGGTGAAAACAAGTACAAATAATTAATAATAATCAAAATATGGAATAGAATGATGAAAATGAGTATGGATTGGTGATTCAACCAAAATATAGTATAAAAGTGGCATAGATTTATGGGGACGAGTACTAAAACATGATTATGATCCAAAAAAGGTCTCAAATGCTCGTAGGATGGTGGAAACTAGCATAAATTAGTGATTCTAACCGAAATAGTGTATAGAATGATGAGAACATATTTAGTTCGGTGATTCTAACCAAAATATAGTTTAAAACGGAAGTAGAATGGCGAAAACAAGTGTATAGTTGGTGGATTCTAACTGAAATTATGGTATAAAATAAACTTTGATTGGTAAAAAACTCGTAAAATAAGTTATTATAAATGAAATATGGAAAAAAGAACGTATAAATGAGGAAACCAAGCATGGATGGATGATTCTAACCAAAATTTGGTATAAAAGAAGTATTGAAGGTGAAACGATCATTGAGATGTGATGTTTATCGAATTTATTATGTAGAATTGGTGTAGAATAATGAAAACGAGTATAGACGTGTGATTCTAACCAAAATATAGTATATACGTTGCCAAGATTGGTGAAATAAGTATAAAAATATAATTTTAACCAAAATAAGATATTAAATGCTTGTAAAAGGGTAAAAACGAGTTATAAATGAGTGATTCAAACCGAAACTTTGTATAATATGATCGTAGTGCTGTAAACGAGTTTAGATTATTATAATGTAAAACAGGGGCATAATCATGAAACGAGAATAAATGAGTGATTCTAACCGAAATATGGTATAGATTTATGGAAACAAATTCTGAAATATGATTACAATCGAAATAAGGTATCAAGTACTCTTAGAATAGTAAAAACAAGTATAAATGAGTAGTCATAACCGAAGTACGGTATAGAATAAGCATAGAATTAAAACGAATATAGATAGATAATTTTATGATCCACGGTTTAGTGCGAGAATGAGCATAGATTAAAAGTGGCATACATTTGGGAAAACGAGTACTAAAATATGATTATGATCGACGGTTTAGTGTAAGAATGAGCATAGATTAATGAAAACTTGTTTAGATCGGTGATTCTAACCAAAACATATGGTGTAAAACAGATGTAGAATTAAAAACGAGTATAAATGGGTGATTCTAACTGAAATAAGAGATAAAATGAGCGTAGAATGGTTAAAACGAATGTCGATGGGTGATCATAACCGAGATATGGTTTTGAATAGGCATAGATTGATGAAATAAATATAGATAGGTGATTCCAATAAAAATTATGGTATAAAATGAGCCTAAATTGGTAAAAATAAGTACAAATAGATGACGCAAACAAAAATATGGAATAAAATAAACGTAGAATCATGAAAATGAGTATGGATTGGCGATTCTAATCGAAGTGTGGTATTAAAATAGACGTATAATGGTGAAAAAAGTATAGATGGGTGATTCTAACTGAAATATGATTTAGAATGAGCACAGAATAGTGGTTAAACGAGTATCAATGAGTAATTCTAACCTAAATATGGTATATAAGTGGCATAGATTGGTGAAATGAGTATAGAAATATGATTCTAAACCGAAAAATATATCAAAAGCTCGTAAAATGGTGAAAATAGGTATAAATGTGTGATTTGAACTAAAACATGGTATAATACGATCGTAGATTGACAAAAAAGAGTTTATATCTTTGATTCTAATCGACATATGGTATAGAACATGGGTAGAATCGTGAAAATGAGTATAAATGAGTGATTCTAATCAAAATATGGTGTAGAATATGGTAGATTAATGAAAATGAGTGTAGGTTCGTGATTCTAACCGAAATATGGTATAAAAGTTGAGTAGATTTGTTAAAATTAGTACTGAAATATGATTATGATTGACGAATTAGTGTGAGAATGAGTATAGAATGATAAAAACAAATTTTGATTGGTAATTCTAACCAAAACACGATATAAAACAGATATAGAATAACAAAAACGAGTATCAATAGATTATTCTAACTGAATATGATAAAGAATAAGCATATAATGGTTAAAACGATATCGATGGTGATCCTAACCAAGATATGGCTTAGAATAGGCATAGATTAATAAAAATGAATGTAGATGGTGATTCTAACAGAAATTATATTTTAGAATGGGCTTATATTGGTTAAAACAAGTACAAATAAGTGATAATAATCAAAATATGGAATAGAATAATGAAAATGAGTATGGATTGATGATTCAACCAAAATATAGTATAAAAGTGGCATAGATTTGTGGAGACAAGTACTGAAACATGATTATGATCCTAAAATGTATCAATGCTCGTAGAAGGTGAAATCTAGTATAATGAGTGGTTCTAACCGAAATATGGTATAGAATGATGAGAAAATGTTTAGATCGGTAATTCTAACCAAAATATAGTATAAAATAGACGTAGAATGGTGAAAACAAGTGTATAGTTGGTGGATTTTAACTAAAATTATGGTATAAAATGAACTTTGATTGGTGAAAACTGGTAAAATAAGTTATTCTAAATGAAATATGGGAAAAATAAACCTATGATGAAGAAAACAATGATGGATGGCAGATTCTAACCAAAATTTGGTATAAAAGAAGTATTGAAGGTGAAACAATCATTGAGATGTGATATTTACCAAATTTATGGTCTAGAATGATGAAAATGAGTATATACGTGTGATTCTAACCGAAATATAGTATATACGTTGTCTAGATTGGTAAAATGAGTCATAAATATAATTTTAACCTAAATAAGATATTAAATGCTCATAAAAGGGTGAAAATAATTTATAAATGAGTGATTTTAACCGAAACTTTGTATAATATGATTGTAGTGATGTAAATGAGTTTAGATCGTTGTGATATAAAATATGGGCATAATTATGAAAATGAGATTAAAGGAGTGATTCTAACCGAAATATGGTGTAGATTTGTGGAAACAAATACAAAAATATGATTATAATCGAAATAAGGTATCAAGTACTCGTAGAATAGTAAAAACGAGTATAAATGAGTTAGTCCTAACCGAAGTAGGGTATAGAATAAGCATAGAATTAAAACGAATATAGATAGGTAATTTTATGATCGACATTTTAGTGTGAGAATGAGCATAGATTAAAAGTGGCATATATTTGTAGAAACGAGTACTAAAATATGATTATGATCGATGATTTAGTGTGAGAATGAGCATAGATTAATGAAAACATGTTTAGATCGATAATTCTAACCAAAATATATAGTATAAAATAGACGTAGAGTTAAAAATGAGTATAGATGGGAGATTCTAACTGAAATAAGAGATAGAATGAGCGTAGAATAGTTAAAACTAGTATCGATGGTGATCCTAACCGAGATATGATTTTGAATAGACATAGATTGATGAAAATGAATATAGATGGGAGATTCTAATATAAATTATGGTATAAAATGAGCCTATATTGGTAAAAACAAGTACAAATAGATGACTCAAACCGAAATATAGAATAGAGTAAACGTAGAACGATAAAAACGAGTATGGATTGACGATTCTAATCGAAGTATGGTATTAAAATAGACGTATAATGGTGAAAAAAGTGTAGATGGATGATTCTAACTGAAATATGATATAGAATGAGCATAGAATGGTGGTTAAAACGAGTATCGATAGGTAATTATAACCTAAATATGGTATATAAGTGGCATAGATTGGTAAAACGAGTATAGAAATTTGATTCTAACCAAAAAATGTATCAAATGCTAGTAAAATGGTGAAAACAGGTATAAATGTGTGATTTGAACCTAAAATATGGTATAATACGATCGTAGATTGACAAAAAAGAGTTTATATCGTTGATTCTAATCGACATATGGTATAGAACATGGGTAAAATCATAAAAATGAGTATAGATGAGTGATTCTAATCGAAATATGGTGTAGAATATGGTAGATTGGTAAAAATGAGTATAAATACATGATTTTAATCGAAATATGGTATAAAAGTTGAGTATATTTCTTGAAATGAGTACTAAAATATGATTATGATTGACGAATTAGTGTGAGAATGAGCATAGAATGATAAAAACGTATTTTGATCGATGATTCTAACCAAAATACGATATAAAACAGACATAAAATAATGAAAATGAGTATCGATAGATAATTCTAACCGAATATGATATAGAATGAGCGTATAATGGTTAAAACGAGTATCGATGGTGATCCTTACCAGATATGGCTTAGAATAGGCATAGATTGATAAAAAACGAATGTAGATGGGTTATTCTAATAGAAATTATATTATAGAATGGCTTATATTGGTGAAACAAGTACAAATAAGTGATTATAACAGAAATATGGAATATAATGAACATAGAATGATGAAAACGAGTATGATGGATGATTCAACTGAAATATGGTATAAAAGTGGCATGAATTTGTGGAGACGAGTACTGAAACATGATTATAATCGAAATAAGGTATCAAATACTCATAGGATGGTGAAAACGAGTATAAACGAGTGGTTCTAACTGAAATATGGTATATAATGATGAGAACGTGTTTATATCGGTGATTCTAACCAAAATTTAGTATAAAACAGATATGAAATAGTGAAAAATAGTATAGATGGATAATTCTAACCAAAATTATGGTATAGAATGAGCTTAGAATGATAAACACCAGTAAAATGAGTGATTCTAACTGAAATATAGAATAAAATAAGCGTAAATGAGAAAAACGAGTATAGACTGGTGATGCTAACCAAATTTGGTATAAAACAAGTGTCGAAGGTAAAAACGATTATTGAGATATAATGCTAACCAAAATTATGGTGTAGAATATTTAAAACAAATATAGACATAGGATTTTAAGCAAAATATAGTATATATGTTGCCTAGATTTGTGAAACGAGTATAGAAATATGATTTTAACCAAAGTAAGATACCAAATGCTCGTAAAACAAAAAAAATGAGTTATAAATGAGTGATTCAAACCGAAACTTAATATAATATGATCGTAGTGATGTAAATGAGTTTTGATTATTATAGAATAAAATAGGGGCATAATCGTGAAAATGAGAATAAATGAGTGATACTAACCGAAATATAACATAAAAGTGGCATAGATTTGCGGAAACGAGTACTAAAATATGATCATAATCGAAAAAAGATCAAATGCTCGTAAAATAGTAAAAACGAGTATAAATGAGTGGTCCTAACTGAAGTAGGGTTTAGAATAAGCGTAGATTTATTCCTTATTTTAAATATTTTGTTGATTGTGTTCATAGTATATGGAGTATTTATAAAAGCTCATGATTATCTATATTTAGATAGGTCATACTTTGCGGGAGAGGATTTCAGTCCTCTGAATATTTCATTCTCAAGTATTTTTGTTCTCTCATTTACATTCATGTTTATCTAAAGAATATTCGTATAGAATGCTAAAGTAATTGAGTTCAAATGCATGAATCTTGGATATTCTGATAGATTTTTTTCTAATAACTTTTGACTGAAATTTATTTATTTATGTCATTAAATAGTATCTATAATTTGCAATTATGTCTAGTTTTTTTTACTTTGTGTTTCATATGTTGTCTATATTTGCTCCACGAGCTATATCATTTTGATTAAATGACAAAGGGGGAAGAAAAAGGACCGATACACAAGACATGTACAAAAGGACGAAAGAAGCAATACAGGAGAAGACAAGGACCGATGATGCGCTTATACCGTCATTCTTGAATTACGGGGGAGCCTTATATTTTTCAAAGATCTGTGCCCAGGTATGAATATTGATGTATCGATCATAGTTTATCAATTATCAAAATATGGGAGATTGTTGGCCCAAGTGGGCAACTGTCAACTTGATTTCGATAATCGACTAACTATGATCTGGTATGACTCAATACGGCACATAAAATGACAATCGTTGCATCTCCGTTACTTCGCTGAAGATAATGCTGTAATCAGTTTACAAGTTGTGTTATTGAGTCTGTATTTTATATTTATTGAGTCTAGGACAAAATGTACATCGGGTTCGTGTTGGCACTAGAAAACTCAAACCCATATCAAAGCTTGTGATTCACTGTTAGTGATTTTAGTGGATACAACTCCGAGCAAGAGTTCTCTGGCCTGGACTAGTTATTTCAGAGAAAAACTAGGATAAAATTATGGTATTTCCATTTGCTCTTCTCAACTCTTACTTTACTACATATTCATAATTGATATATCTGGTGGTACATATACTGCATTTACGTAGCTTAATTTTTAATTGAGGTTTATTATTTTCGTTGGGAGTTGATCTTGGGAATAGAGAAGGTTTATAGCTCAGGAAGATAGAGATATGAAAGTGAGTGAATGAGTGAATAAGAATGTGGAATACAATCTCTATTTATAGAGTTTTTCTTAACCGAGTTCGGGCCGAGTTCGGATGCCCAACGTTCATAAATTCGAACGTTAGAATCTTGGTCTCACGGAGTAACATTGCAACTGGGTCTTAGGGGGACCGAGTTTGCCTCGAGTTCTGTCCGAACTCTGTTGGTCTATTTCCAGAATGTTGGGTCCAGGTTTGGTTTGGTTCGAGCTATTTTGAGTGGACTAGGTTCTGATTTAATATGGATTTGAGTTTCTTAGTACCAAAACGAATACGATGTATATTTTTTCCTAGACTCAATAAATATAAAATACAGACTCAATAACACAGCTTGTAGACTTGTTGCAATATTGTCTTCAGTGAAGTAACGGAGATGCAATAATTGTCATCAAAAAGATGCAGGGTCGTTCATCTACAAAGAGGTTAACTGGGAAGGAGGAGCATATGTTATAAGGGGCTTCATAGCCTTGACTAAGTGTCGTATTGAGTCATATCAGATCATAGTTAGTCGATTATCGAAATCGGGTTGATGGTTACCCATTTGGGCAAACTAAAACAAGTATAGATGGATAATTCTAACTAAAATATGATATAGAATGAGTATAGAATTGTGGTTAAAACGCGTATCGATGGATAATTCTAACTGAAATATGGTAAGATTGGTGAAACGAGTATAGTAATATGATTCTTACCGAAATAAAGTATCAAATGCTCGTAAAATGGTAAAAACGGGTATAAATATGTGATTCAAAAAAAATACTATAATATGATCGTAGATTAATGAAAAAGAGTTTATATCATTGATTCTAATCGAAATATGGTACTGAACATGGGTAGATTCGTAAAAACGAGCATAGATGAGTAATTCTAATCGACATATGGTATAAAATATGGTAGATTAGTAAAAATGAGTATAGATACATGATTCTAACCGAAATATAGTATAAAGGCTGAGTAAATTTGTTCAAACGAGTATTGAAATATGATTATGATTGACGAATTAGTGTGAGAATAAGCATAGAATGATGAAAACGTGTTTAGATCGATAATTTTAACCAAAACACGGTATAAAATAGACAGAATAACAAAAATAATTATCGATAGATGATTCTAACTGAATATGATATAGAATGAGTGTATAATGGTTAAAATGAGTATCGATCGTGATCCGAACAAAGATATGGCTTAGATTAGGCATAGATTGATAAAAATAAGTATAGATGGATGATTCTAACAGAAAGAATGATATATAATGAGCTTATATTGATGAAAACAAATACAAATAAGTGATTATAACCAAAATATGGAATAGAATGAACGTTGAATGATGAAAACGAGTATGGATGGGTGATTCAACTGAAATATAGTGTAAAATGGCATAGATTTGTGGAGGCTATTACTAAAACATGATTATGATCGAAATAAGGTATCAAATATTCGTAGGATGGTAAAAACGTGTATAAATGATTTATTCTAATCAAAATATGGTATAGAATAATAAGAACGTATTTAGATCGGTGATTCTAACCAAAATATAATATAAAACAGATGTTGAATGGTGAAAACTAGTGTAGATGTGTAATTCTAACCATAATTATGGTATAGAATGAGCTTAGATTGATGAAAACCAGTAAAATAAGTTATTCTAACTGAAATATAGAATACAATGAACGTAGAATAAGAAAACGAGTATGGATGGGCGATGCTAACCAAAATTTGGTATAAAACAAGTATCGAAGGTGAAAACGATCATTAAGATACAATGCTAACCGAAATTATGGTGTAGAATGGATGTAGAATGGTAAAAACGAGTATAGACGTGTAATTTTAACCAAAATATAGTATATACGTTGCCTATATTGGTAAAACGAGAATAAAAATATGATTTTAACCAAAATATGATATCAAATGCTCGTAAAACGGTAAAAATGAGTTATAAATGAGTTATTCGAACTAAAACTTAGTATAATATGATTGTAGTGATGTAAAATAGGGACAAAATCGTAAAAATAAGAATATACGAGTGATTCTAACTGAAATATGGCGTAAAAGTGACATATATTTATGGAAACGAGTACTAAAATATGATTATAATCAAAAAAAGATTAAATGCTCATAAAATAGTAAAAACAAGTATAAATGAGTGGTCCTAACTGAAGAATAAACATAGAATAAAATGAGTATATATAGGTAATTTTAACCGAAATAAGGTATAAAAGTGGCATAAATTTGTGGAAACGAGTACTAAAATTTAATTATGATTTATTGTGAGAATGAGCATATTTAATAAAAACATGTTTAGATCGGTGATTCTAACAAAAAAAATATGATATAAAATAGTCGTAGAATGGTGAAAACAGGTATAGATAGTGGGATTCTGACTAAAATATGATGAATAGTTAAAATGAGTATCGTTGAGTGATTCTAACCGAGAATAGATGATTCTAACTAAATATGATACATAATGAGAATAGAATGCTTAAAACGAGTATCGATGGTGATCCTAACCGAGATATGGCTTAGAATAGGCATCGATTGATAAAAACGAATATAGATGGGTGATTCTAACAGAAATTATGTTATCGAATGGGCTTATATTAGTGAAAACAAGTACAAATAAGTGATTATAATCAAAATATGGATTAGAATGCAAGTAGAATGATAAAAATGAGTACGGATGGGTGATTCAACCAAAATATGGTATAAAAGTAGCATAGATTTGTTGAGGCGAGTACTAAAATATGATTATGATCAAAATAAGGTATCAAATACTCGTAGGATGGTGAAAACTAGTATAAATGAGTGGTTCTAACCGAAATATGGTATAGAATGATAAAAACATGTTTAGATCGGTGATTCTAACCAAAATATAGTATAAAACAGACGTACAATGGTAAAAATAAGTATATAGTTGGGTGATTCTAACTGAAATTATGGTATAAAATGAACTTTGATTGATGAAAACTAGTAAAATAAGTTATTCTAACTGAAATATGAAATAAAATAAATGTAGAATGAGGAAAACAAGTTTGGATGGAGATTCTAACCAAAATTTGGTATAAAAGACGTATCTAGAGGTGAAAACGATTATTGAGATTGATGCTTATCGAAATTATGGTATAAAATGGGTGTAGAATAGTAAAAACGAGTATAGACGTGTGATTCTAACCGAAATTTAGTATATACGTTGCCTAGATTTGGGAAATGAGTATAGAAATATGATTTTAACCAAAATAAGATATCAAATGCTCGTAAAAGGTTAAAAATGAGTTATAAATGAGTGATTCAAACCAAAACTTTATATAATATGATCGTAGTTATGTAAACAAGTTTACATCATTATGGTATAAAACATGGTTATAATCGTGAAAACAAGAATAGATGAGTGATTCTAAGAGAAATATGGAATAAAAGTGGCATAGATTTGTGGAAACGAATACTGAAATATGATTATAATCGAAATAAGGTTTCAAGTGCTCGTAGAATAGTAAACACTAGTATGAATGAGTGGTCCTAACTGAAGTAGGGTATAAAATAAGCATAGAATTAAAATGAGTATAGATAGATAATTTTAACTGAAATAAGTTATAAAAGTGGCGTAGATTTGAAGAAACGAGTACTAAAATATGATTATAATCGACTGTATAGTGTGAGAATGAGCATAGATTAATGAAAACTTGTTTAGATCGGTAATTCTAACCAAAATATATGGTATAAAATAGTCATAGAATAGAAAACGAGAATAGATGGGGGATTCTAACTGAAATAAGATATAGAATGAGCGTAGAATGGTTAAAACGAGTATTGATGGGTGATCCTAACCGGGATATGGTTTAGAAATGGCATAGATTGATGAAAATAAATATAGATGATTGATTCTAATAGAAAGTATGGTATAGAATGAGCTTAGATTGGTAAAAACAAGTACAAATATATGACTCTAACCGAAATATGGAATATAAGTAGAATCATGAAAACGAGTATGGATTAGCGATTCTAACCGAAGTGTGGTATTAAAATAGACGTAGAATAGTGAAAACAAGTATAGATGTGTGATTCTAACAAAAATATGATATAGAATGAACGTAGAATGGTGGTTAAAACAAGTATCGATTGGTGATTCTAACAGAAAGATGGAATTTAAGTGACATAGATTAGTGAAACGAGTATAGATACGTGATTCTTACCGAAATAAGGTATCAAATGCTCATAAAATAGTAAAAATGGGTATAAATTTATGATTCTAACCAAAACATTCTATAATATGATCGTAAATTAATGAAAAAGAGTTTATATCATTGATTCTAATTAAAATATGGTACTGAACATGGGTCGTGTCACGATCCGCACCCGATATAAGGGCACGAGTACGTGGGTACGTCCAACCTACGCCGTAGCATCGATGGTAGAACGTTATCTAGGTCACAATACTATCTAAATAATCTCACACAAATATTTAACTCCATAAGGAGACACAAATAATATAATATAATATGAAATACTCAATCACAGAACTAAAGCACGATAAGATATTGAAAGAATAATCCAAACACAACCATAAAGTCTAAACAATAATATGATCTAAACTTTAAACAATAACATCCAAGTCTCAATATATGCCGGAAACAAATTTGGTACCAAAATCTGCTACAAGAAACTAACTAAATTAACTAGTAATTCCGGCTAGACCTTCCGGCAATCACACCTGAGCTACTAGGTCCAAGGCTGCAGCTACTCTCCTTGTGGTCCCTAATATGTCGGACACCAGTCCACTAAATCGCCGTCTGAAAAATATATCCAGTCAGGATTGGAGCGAAGTACAACCCAATAGCAGGTCCAATTATTTGACAAGGACTATAAAATAATAAATAGATAATACTATATACAGTGAAAAAATAATAAACTGATGCAATGGCAAATAGTAAAGAAAATATGCAATATAAGCAATAAGGTATAGCCAGTGCATATATGACATGAAAGAGGAAGGATCTACAATATCATATACAAGGCAATATAATCTATGAAACTGAATATTAAGAACTGCAACTATTCTAAGTGTTTGAAATACTAGTTTCGATATGTGATCGGCTTAGGTGCTTGTACGATAGCTAAATGGCCTGGCTAATCATATGTGAGGTGTATGATTAACACTAACAATGTTTACACTTGTACGATAGGTATATGATCACATCTCTTACTAGCATTTCTCCTGCCCCAACTAGTATAGTGGAATCCAACCATGACACATTACGATACACGATCAATGTCCAATAATAATACCAAGTACGTTGTCTAATGTCAATATCGTGTACGATGTCAATACGATAACCATTGTAACATTTCATGACTAAAGATCCAAGCTATATACCAGTCTGTGTACCATAGTGTCAAGAATTAGATGTAACATTTCTAAATACTTGGAATATAGTAATTATCAAATAATAAAAACTATCAGAGAATTTACTCACCTGTGGTTCAGAGCAATAAATGTCAAACTGTGTCTGTATCGGTGCCTCACATACCTATATATGAAATATTACATCAACACATGGTTTTGAAATGATAACTAAGTAAACTAGTCAATTTCTAGGTCATTAGGCCAATTCTAAGTCAAAATAGTCAAACTAGGTCAACTCTAGGTCAACTAGTCAAACTAGCTATTTCTAGGTTGCAAGAGTCAATGTCTAGGTCATTGGGTCCATACCTTACTTACCTAGGCCATACTAGATATATTAAGGTGCTAGAGTATCATAGCTATTAAGTATCAATATCTAGTATATATGTATATATAACCATAGCTATCCTCTTGGTATTAGATACCAAAACCCCATGATACAACATACTCATTATTACGTTGTGCACCAACTCAAGGTAATACCAAACTAACTAAATACTTAGCTAACTAGCTATCTATCTATATATATACCAATATATATATATATATATATATATATATATATATATATATATATATATATATATATATATATATATATATATACATACACTAAATCAAGTATCTAAATATACTATCATGAACTAACCCTCTAACTTAGCATTTAAACCATCACATCTTTCAATAACTAACACAAACTTATCTAACATTATATATAGAACTGACACTATCTCATACTTACATCTCATTCTAACATAATCTAAACTAACATCATATATCAACTAACAACTGTTATTGCACAACTTAACATGCATCACCCTTTGCTCCCAACTAACATACTAACCATATACAACTAACAGTCACAACCTCACAACTTAACTTACACATGAGACCAACTAACTAACCATCAAACAACCCCCAACTTACTATGTTGTTGCTGCTGCTCCTTGCAGCATGTAGTTGCTGCTACTTGTTGTTCTTACAGTAGTAGGCTCCCCCCTTCAACTGATCTACTGTGCCCACAAGTGCACAACCCCCCATAGTTTGCTGCTGCTACTGTTGGCCATCTGGCCAACACCCGACCTACCCCCTATTGCGGTTGACTGCCCATACACCAATAGTGAGCATACCAAATATTGCCCAAAAGTGTACATAACCTCTCCACATCAGTCTATACTATACCACATTAGTCCACATACCCACTGACCACTCTCAACCGTTAACACTCAATAGTGAACATCATTTCACACATATAGCAGTCATTGTCTGAACCCGACAGTTTGTATCCCAACTGACAGTAACTTCTCCCCTCCACATATACATGTATAATCTTCCTCACTATATCAGTTATACACGACTACAACCCCATCACAATGAATGACCAATAGTGAATTCACTGTGATAGAGAACATCATTCTATCTCATGTACTCACATACACATATAATTCACTAATAATCTATAATATATATATATATATATATATATATATATATATATATATATATATATATATTCATCAATTATATCTCTAACTAATACTAAATAGATATGAGCAATAAAATTTAAAGTACATGAAGCTAACATAGCAATTTAAATCTACGATACGCTTGCAATACGCTACCAAGGCTTGATCCAAACGTATCCCAAAGGATACGAGCAAGTCCAAAATCAATCATTAGAACAAACCAAGTTCTAGCTACATCACTACGTGTTCGTGTCAAAATATGACATGTTCAAACCCCCGTGTCGAAGAAAAAACCTCCAAATCAACCCGTATCACCAAATTATCATGATACGGTCTACACGTATCCATTTTTGGATATGACACTAGTCTCACACAACCAAACACATGTCAATTTGGTCTAATTGACCTATTGACAAACACATGGTGCACCAAACTCGAATTTCTCCAAATTAGACATAAAATATACCATAACTTCCAAAATAGGGGTCCCTAGTAGTCAATTCTTCTTCCTATAGGTAGCCCTAGTACATGGAAGGGTTCCTATAATTAAACTATAGATTTGGAGTCTAATTAGAAGAAAAAAACTAAATTATACCTATTGGAAGATAGATTCCCAATGAAAGTCTCCAATGAACACAAAGAAGTCTCAACTTATGCAATCTTTACCTCCTTGTAGATATTTTCCTCCTTATTACTCCAATAGCCTCCAATAATGAGTAGAGAAGGAATTGGAAGAGAATTTGGGTAGGAATTGGTGTAGGAAATGAAGGAATTTGAGAAGGAAAAATTTTAAATCTAAATTTGGAATGAATAAAATAAAGAGAGAGAGAGAGAGAGAGAGAGAGAGGCTCTCTCCACCCTTATGGCCCCTTTCTTGAGATGCAAGCAAGTATAAAATGACTACAAGGTCCCTATTGGCTTGTCATGAAGAAAATGATTAAGGATGGAAGGTTCTATTCCTAATGGTTTGACTAAATAAATTACTTACCTTAATAAAATGAGTAACTTTTGGGCTTAGGTGTCTCTAACTTAAAGTTGGTCCATGACAAGTCTAGCTGGGTCCAATAACACTAGTCCAAAATATAATGTCACATGCTAACAATATTTAAATACTATAATAAATAAATATATAATATATACCATAAATAAATAATTATGAAATACCATTCAATATAATAATTTTTAAAATACTAATATTAACCATATTACCAATAATAGGAAAAGATAAAAATACCCCTCTGAAAAAATGGTAGTGACAGGTCGAATCATGAAAACGAGTATAGATAAGTGATTCTAATCAAAATATGGTATAGAATATGGTTGATTGGTGAAAATGAGTATAGATAAGTGATTCTAACCAAAATATGGTGTAAAGATTGAGTAGATTTGTTGAAATGAGTACTGAAATATGATTATGATTGACGAATTAGTGTGGAATGAGCATAGAATGATAAAAACATGTTTAGTTCGGGAATTCTAACCAAAATACGATATAAAAAACATAGAATAACGAAAAGGAGTATCGATAGATGATTCTAACTGAATATGATATAGAATGAGCATATAATGGTTAAAATTAGTATCGATGGTGATCCTAACCAAGATATGGCGTAGAATAGGCATAGATTAATAAAAACGAGTATAGATAGGTGATTCTAACAAAAATATGGTATAGAATTGGCTTATATTGGTGAAAATAAGTACAAATAAGTGATTTTAATCGAAATATGGAATAAAATGAACGTAAATGATGAAAATTAGTATGGATGGGTGATTCAATTGAAATATGGTATAAAAGTGGCATAGATTTATAGAGGCGATTAATAAAACCTGATTATGGTCAAAATAAGGTATTAAATACTCGTAGAATAGTAAAAACGAGTATAAATGAGTGATTCAAAATAAAATATGGTATAAAATGATGAGAACGTATTTAGAACGGTGATTCTAACCAAAATATGGTATAAAACAGATGTAGAATGTGAAAACTAGTATAGATGGATAATTATAACCAAAATTATGGTATATAATAAGCTTAGATTGATGAAAACTAGTAAAATAAGTAATTCTAACTGAAATATGGAATAAAATGAACGTAGAATAAGGAAAACGAGTATGGATGGATGATGCTAACCAAATTTTGGTATAAAACAAGTGTCAAAGGTAAAAACGATCATTGAGACACAATAATAACCAAAATTATGGTATATAATAGACGTAGAATGGTAAAAACGAGTATAGATGTGTGATTTTAATCAAAATATAGTATATATGTTGCCTAGATTGGTGAAACGAGTATAAAAATATAATTTTAACCTAAATAAGATATCAAATGCTCGTAAAACGGTAAAAATGAGTTATAAATGAATGATTCGAACCGAAACTTAGTATAATATGATCGTAGTGATGTAAACGTGTTTAGATTGTTATAGAATAAAACAGTGGCAGAATCATAAACATGAGAATAGACGAGTGATTCCAACCAAAATATGGCATAAAAGTGGCAAAGATCTGTGAAAACGAGTAATATAATGTGATTATAATCGAAGAAGATCAAATGCTCATAAAATAGTAAAAACAAATATAAATGATTGGTCCTAACCTAAGTAGGGTATAGAATAAGCATAGAATTAAAATGAGTATATATAGATAATTTTAACCGAAATAAAGTATAAAAGGGACGTAGATTTATGGAAACGAGTACTGAAATATGATTAAGGTTTTGTGTGTGAATGACCATAGATTAATAAAAACGTGTTTAGATCGGTGATTCTAACAAACAATATGATATAAAACAGTCATAAAATGGTAAAAACGAGTATAGATAGGGGGATTCTGACTGAAATATGATGAATGGTTAAAACGATTATCAATGGACGATCCGAACCGAGATATAGTTTAGAATGAGCTTAGATTGATGAAAATGAATATATATATGGGTGATTCAATAGAAATTATGGTATAGAATGAGCTTAGATTAGTGAAAACAAGTACAAATAGGTAACTCTAACCAAAATATGGAATTGAATAAACGTAGAATCATGAAAACAATTTTGGATGGGTGATTCTAACTAAAGTGTGATATTAAAATAGACATATAATAGTGAAAACAAGTGTAGATGGGTGACTCTAACTTTAATATAATATAAAATGAGCGTAGAATGATGGTTAAAACGAGTATCGATGGGTGATTCTAACTTAAATATGGTATATAAGTGGCATAAATTAGTAAAACGTGTATAAAAATATGATTCTAACCGAAATAAGGTATCAAATACCCGTAAAATGGTGAAAGCATGTATAAATATATGATTCAAACCAAAATATGGTATAATACGATTGTAGATTGACGAAATTTTTTATATCATTGATTCTAATCGACATATGGTTTAGAACATTTGTAGAATATTAAAAATGAGTATAGATGAGTAATTCTAATCGAAATATCGTATAGAATATAGTAGATTAGTGAAAATAAGTATAGATAGGTAATTCTAACCAAAATTTGGTGTAAAAGGTGCGTAGATTTGTTAAAATAAGTACTAAATATGATTATGATTGACAAATTACTGTGAGAACGAGCATAGAATGATAAAAATATGTTTAAATCGGTGATTCTAATCAGAATAGATATAAAATAGACATAGAATAGCAAAAATGAGTATCGATAGATGATTCTAATTGAATATGATATAGAATGAGCATAGAATGGTTAAAACGAGTATTGATGGTGATCCTAACCGAGATATGGTGTAGAATAGACATAGATTGATAAAAACGAGTATAGATGGGTGATTCTAACAGAAATTATGTTATAGAATAGGCTTAGATTTGTGAAAACAAGTACAAATAAGTGATTATAATCAAAATATTGAAAAGAATGAACATAGAATGATAAAAACGAGTATGGATGGGTGATTCAACCAAAATATGGTGCAAAAGTGGCATCGATTTGTGGAGACGAGTACTGAAACATGATTATGATCGAAATAAGGTATCAAATACTCATAGGATGATAAAAACGAGTATAAATGAGTTATTCTAACCAAAATATGGTATGACAAAAAATATTTAGATCGATGATTCTAACCAAAATATGTTACAAAATAGACATATAATAGTATAAATGAGTGTATAGTTGGCTGATTCTAACTAAAATTTTGGTATAAAATAAACTTTGAATGTAAAAACCAGTAAAATAAGTTATTCTAACTAAAATATGGAATAAAATAAACGTAGAATGAGAAAAACAAATATGGATGGGGGATTCTAACCAAAATTTGGTATAAAAAAGTGTCGAAGGTAAAAAGATCATTGAGATGTGATGCTTACCGAAATTATGGTATAGAATAGACGTAGAACGGTGAAAACAAGTATAGACATATGATTCTAATAAAATATAGTATATACATTGCCTAGATTGGTGAAACAAGTTTAGAATTATGATTTTAATTAAAATAAGAAATCAAATGCACGTAAAAGGGTAAAAATGAGTAAAAAATGAGTGATTCAAACCAAAACTTTATATAATATAATCATAGTGATTTAAACATGTTTAAATCATTGTGGTATAAAAAGGGGCATAATCGTGAAAACGAGAATAGATGAGTGATTCTAACCGAAATATGGCGTAAAAGTGACGTAGATTTGTGGAAACGAGTACTGAAATATGATTATAATCGAAATAATGTATCAAGTTCTCGTAGAATAGTAAAAATGAGTATGAATGAGTGGTCCGACCGAAGAAGGGTATAAAATAAGCATAGAATTAAAACGAGTATAGATAGGTAATTTTAACTGAAATAAGTTATAAAAGTAGCGTAGATTTATGGAAACGAGTACTAAAATATGATTATGATCGATGGTTAGTGTGAGAATGAGCATAGATTAATGAAAACTTGTTTAGTTTAATGATTCTAACCAAAACATATGGTATAAAATAGATATAGAATTAAAAATGACTATAGACGTGGGATTCTAACTGAAATAAGAGATAGAATGAGCGTAGAATGGTTACAATGAGTATTGATGGTTGATCCTAACCGAGATATAGTCTATAATAGGAATAGATTGATGAAAATGAATATAGATGGGTGATTCTAATAGAAACTATGGTATAAATAAGCTTAGATTGGTGAAAACAAGTACAAATAGATGACTCTAACCAAAATATGGAATATAATAAACGTAGAATAATGAAAACAAATATAGATAAACAATTCTAACCAAGTATGGTATTAAAATAGACGTAGAATGGTAAAAACAAGTATAGATGGGCAATTCTAACTATAATATGATATAGAATGAGCGTAGAATAGTGGTTAAAACAAGTATCGATGGGTGTTTCAAACCAAAATATGGTATATAAGTGGCATAGATTGGTAAAACGAGTATAATTGAGTGATTCGTACCAAAACATTATTTAATACGATCGTAGATTGACGAAAAAGAGTTTATATCGTTGATTCTAATAGACATATAGTATAGAACATGGGTAGAATCATGAAAACGAGTATAGATGAGTGATTCTAATCAAAATATAGTATAGAATATGGTAGATTGGTGAAAATAAGTATAGATAGGTGATTCTAACCAAAATATGGTATAAAAGTTGAGTAGATTTATTAAAATAAGTACTGAAATATGATTATGATCGATGGATTAGTGTGAGAACGAGAGTACAATAATAAAAACATATTTAGATCGGTGATTTTAACCAAAATACGGTATAAAACAGACGTAAAATAGCAAAAACGAGTATCGATAGATGATTCTAACTGAATATGATATAAATTGAGTGTGGAATGGTTAAAATGAGTATCAATAGTAATCATAACCAAGATGGCTTAGAATAGGCATAGATTGATGAAAATTAGATGGATGATTCTAACAAAAATTATGGTATATAATGGGCTTATATTGGTGAAAATAAGTACAAATAAGTGACTATAACCGAAATATGGAATAAAATGAATGTTGAATGATGAAAACAAGTATGGATGGATGTTTCAACCGAAATATGGTATAAAAGTGGCACAAATTTATGGAGGCGAGTACCGAAACATGATTATGATCGAAATAAGGTATCAAATACTCGAAGGATGGTGAAAACGAGTATAAATGAGTGGTTCTAATTAAAATATGGTATAAAATGATGAGAACTTGTTCAGATCGGTGATTATAACCAAAATATGGTATAAAACAAACGTAGAATGGTGAAAAACGAGTGTATAGTTGGGTGATTCTAACTGAAGTTATGGTATAAAATAAACTTTGATTGGTGAAAACTAATAAAATAAGTTATTATAATTGAAATATAGAATAAAATGAACATAGAATAAGAAAAACGAGTATGGATGGGGGATTATAACCAAAATTTGGTATAAAAGAAGTGTCGAAGGTGAAAACGATCATTGAGATGTGGTGCTTACTGAAATTATGGTATAAAATGGGCGTAGAATGGTGAAAACGAGTATAGACGTAAAAATTCTAATCGAAATATAGTATATATGTTGCCTAGATTGGTGAAACGAGTATAGAAATATGATTTTAACCCAAATAAGATATCAAATGTTCGTAAAAGGGTAAAAAAGAGTTATAAATAAGTTATTCGAACCAAAACTTTGAATAATATGATCATAGTGATGTAAACGAGTTTAGACCATTGTGGTATAAAACAGGAGCATAATCATGAAAACGAGAATAGATAAGTGATTCTAACCGAAATATGGCATAAAAGTGGTATAGATTTGTGAAAATGAGTACTAAAATTTGATTATAATAAAAAAAAATATCAAATGCCCGTAGAATAGTAAAAATGAGTATAAATGAGTGGTTCTTACCGAAGTAGGGTATAGAATAAGCATAGAATTAAAATGAGTATATATAGGTAATTTTAACCGAAATAAGGTATAAAAGTGGTTTAGATTTATGGAAACGAGTACTAAAATATGATTACTGTTTAGTGTGAGAATGACCATAGATTAATGAAAATCTGTTTAGATCAATGATTCTAACAAAAAAATATGCTATAAAACAAACATAAAATGATAAAAACGAGTATAGGTGGGGGATTCTATAACTACCACATTTCTAGAATATGGAAATTTTTATCATTTTGTATTATTATAAATATTGTGTTATATATATATATATATATATATATATATATATATATATATATATATATATATATATATATATATATATATATATATATATATATATATATATATTTATTTATTTATTTATTTATATAAATGTGCATGTTATATATTATGACTAATATTATTATTGGTTTATTGATTAAGCTATTTAACTAGACAAGACCTTAGTGGACCTAACCAACTTGACATGACAACTTAACAAATTAGTTAGACTAGTCCACTTTAGACCCAAATAGTTAACCATTCTCTTCATTTAAAGATTCGACTTAACCTTCATTAGAAAGAGAAACTTCCCGCACTAATTAATTTATTCACGATAACCCTCAAGGGGTATTCTAGATAAATTACATTGATTGGGAGAGGGAAAAGAGGTGGTCGGCCCTATTTTGAGGGGAGAACTATCTCTTTACTCTCATTATTCATTACAATATTTCCTAATAAGTGTTCTTCCCCAAAATAGCTTCATCCCTCCATCAATTCCTCTACAAATTACTCTCATTCCCTTTCATAATCACCATCTAAAGAGACTAGAAGCTTGGATTTGCATGTGCACTTGGAGATAAAGGCTTTGGACAAGAAGTTTGTGTCCAAATCGTGTCTACTTGATTTTACATTGGGAATCCATCTCCCAATAGGTAAATTCTAAAAAAATTTCTCTGATTAGGTTCTAATTATTGTATTTAATTATTAGGAACCCACCCATACATTAGGGCTACCCATAGGAAGAAGTTTTGACTTCTAACAATCCCTATTATGACTTTTACTTTGAGTTTGGTGCCCAATTTGGAGAAAATCCAAGATTTGAGCACCAAGTATTTGTCATTAGGATTATTAGGCCTAATTAGGCTTGTATTAGTGTAGTGAGGCTAGTTACGTGTCCATAATTGCATAAGATTATGTTGTATCGCAATATTTTGTGATACAGGATAATTTGGGGGGTTTTCTCTTCGACATGTGTGACACACATGTCATATTTTGCCATGACACCAAGAATAGCTAGCTAATGATTTGTTTAGGCTTTAATCATCACTTATGACATGTTTGTAGGCTTTAGGTTATATATGGTTAAGTTTGGAGTACGTATCTTGAGTGTATCCAAGTGTATGATACTTGTGCACCATAAGCGTTTGGTATAATGCCTAGTGGTCTATTTTAGTATTTATATTCAGATTTGTGCATATATATCAGTTAGGGTATGTTTAAGTATATATTATATAGGGTAAACGGGATATGAGCCATAGCCTCATATTCGTATATGAGACATGAACATATGGACCAATAGGAAAAGATTTTTACATCCCATGTGCACTAGTACACTCCATTCCTATTGGTCCACATGTGCATTGGCTCATGTAGAAATATGAGCCTATGGCTCATATCCCTTTTTTCCATATATATATATATATATATATATATATATATATATATATATATATATATATTTGTGTATTGTGTGTGTGTGAAGATGAGAGTGTATACAAGTGTGGGTGTGTGCTAGTGTGTATTTGTGTGTATGAGTGACTTTGTGAGGGTGTGAGCTTATAGCGTGCAAGGATAGCGTTAGTGTATGTGACAGTGGGTGAGGTTGGACAAACCAGGAGAGTTGTTGTGCTTCTTGTGTACATCGGGTAGATGGGGTTGTGAAAGGGATGTGATGCTCTCGGGTTACAGAAACTGCAACTGTTGTTGGATGCTCGAGCAGAGGGGATTTTGACAGTGAGTATAAGGGATGGAGTAGTGTGTAGGCTAGCATGGAGTATTTAGTGTAAGAACTTGCACTTGACTGCAGTGTGGGGGAGTATTAGGTTCAAGTATGTGGTGGTGTAGTATACTCTTGTGCACTGTAGAGAAGAGAGATCTACAGGGTGTATTTGGGAGTAGTTGTGCAATATAATAACAGGTAGGAGGGAGTTGGCAACATGATTAGCAGTAGACTTAAGTCCTTGCACAGGTAGGAGTGAGGGAGATGGGTGCTTGTATACTTGGAGATTTGGAGCAATATACAGTAACAAATACCTGCAGTTAGGGTATGTTCAAGTATTTAATTTTGGTAGCTAGGCTCGGGTTGCTAAGGTTAGGGGCAAGTGTGTAGACAGTGCACCAATGTACACTGTAGTGATGGGTTAGCATGGGTACATAGGGTATCTGTACTGTGATAGTATGATATAACAGTGTTCACATGAGGATTGAGATATGAGGATAGGGGAAAGGTTCTTATAACTGCATAAGTGCAGGGGTAGATGTTGTTCTCAGTTGCAATCAGGGTCAGGTATTACTGATACATGGTGTATTAGTGAGTATACATGTGTGTGGTTGAGATAAGTTGAGTTGGTGATTGGCAGTGGGTAGTTGCAAGGAGTTTAGGAATTTTGACATAGATAGGTGATGCAGTGAGGTACTGCAAGTGAGAGGGAAGCAGTATATACTTGTATCACAGCACGTGTAAGGTGTTATGAGGAAGCTGTAAGGTTGAGCTTCCCTGCTCAAGTAGATTGGGAGTATCCATGGGTAATTTAGTAATATATTAGAGGTAAAAGATATATGAGTGTATCCAAGTATGAATTTCAAGTGTCACATGAGGTAGATATTAGCAAGTGTATGTGTCATAGTATAGGTATAGGGTATCAGTGAAGTGCCATGTGTGTATCCTAGTATAGTGGGTAGGGAATTATTTAGGTACCAAGGTATTAACTGGTTTTAAGGTATAAGTTATACACTAAGGTAATAGTTGATTACGAGTATTTGACCAAGATATTGGTCAAGGTAAGTAGGTAATGAGTTAATGGTTAAGTATATGAGTTATAGGTTTTAATACTAGAAGTTAGTGTTAAATTAGAGTTCTATATATAGTATATGATATGTACTATAGTATATATAGCTAGTATTAGTTAGTATTAACTAGTATACCTAGAATAAACTAGTGTACCTTAGATATTAACAAGGTATTGACCAAGTATGACCTAGTTAGCCTAGTATTGACTAGTATACCCTAGTCTGGACCTAGAAGTGACCTAGAAATATTATAACAAGTGAGTTAACCATGTATATCATCTCATATCACTCATGGACACATTGTGACTCTATTTTGGATATCGATCCTCACACCTTGCTCAAGACCACATGTGAGTACATTCTCTGTTAGTTTACATTAACTAATAATTACTATAATACAGTATTTATAAATATATTACTTGATTTCTGACACATTGGTACACGGATTAGTATACACATGGATCTTCAGTCATAAGATATTACTTATTATTTTATTATTTTTCATGTTCTAGTATGGTTTAGACAATGTTTAACACTAGACAATGTTTAACATTAGACAATGTTTATTGAGTATCTTGTATTATAACGTATCATGGTTGGATCCATTGTACTAGTCGGGAAAAAGGGGAAGTGCTAGCTATATATATGATCAAAGCCTAGACAATGTTCAAGGTTTAAGTTAGACAATGTTTATCCATATTTAAGTAGAAAATGTTCAACCCAAGCCGATCACATATCTAACTAGTATTTCAAAACACTTAGAGTAGTTAGAGTTCTTCTCTATATTCTAGTTTATTATCTTTATTCTATTTTATTGTGATAAGTTTATATCATATTTCTCTAGATTATCTGTCATTTTCTACCATAGTATTATATTGTTCATTGCTTCTCGTCTTGTATTATATTATCTATTTTTATTTATAGTCATTATCAATTAACTTAGAACTGCTATTGGGTTGTACTTGTTCTATCCTGACTGGATATATTTTTTAGATAATTGTTTTGAGGAGATGTTGCACCTATTACGGGCCACAAGATGGAGAGCCACCTGAGGATCTAGTGTCAGTTACTGAGGAGACTTAGATATTTCTATTATTAAATTATAGAGGTCTCATCTTAGAATTTTGGCATGTATATATGTTTGAGATTTACGTTGTAGCTAGACTATTAGTCTTGGATGGATTGTATTATGACTTTGCGACCCTTTCTTCTATTCCTATCGTGCATTTATCTTTCTTTAGTTTTATATTGTGATTGAGTATTGATTATCATTATACCATCATATTGTCCTCCATTTGGAGTTGAGATATCATTGATAGGTACCATATATATATTATGTGAGATGTTTAGATAGTAATTTTGACCTAGACAATGTTCTACCACCGATGTTGTGGCATAGGCTGGACGTACCCACGTACTCGTGCCCTCACACCGGGTGCGGATCATGACGCATTTTTTTTGTGGCCCATACAAGTAGGCTTCACAATTAGTGCGATATCATGATAGTACAATGGCTTAGTTGTACTACTGCAAGCCTGCGATAGGATATAGGATACTAGGATGAGAGAGAAAACTCAATCACAACTAGAAAACTTTCAATCCATTGATTCTGTTATCTTTATTTATTCTGAATATTGTTTTCTTTGAATATTGTTGTCCTTCTTTGATGATATCGAATCTTGTGCCTTATTGATTCTTTGTTTTGATCTGTCTTTAGGATGCCGCCAAAGACTAGATCGCAACGCTCTGGCACAATTTTTGTGAGATCGATGACTTCTTCATCTCCGGTGTGTGTAGCAGCATCTACTACCCCACCTTCTCCAGTTTATAGGGTCATCTCACCGGTCTAGGTGGGGGCTTCAGTAGCAGCTTTTGGGGGTGCTCAACCTCCAGTTTAGAGGACTATTCTCGCAGTTTCTGAGAAGCTTCCACCGCCTCCAGCACCAGTCAATGCCGCGTAGATGTATGCTCTTTTCCGAGAGTTGATGGAGGTCCAGAGGGCCTAAGCGAAGGCTCAACACCGCCAGTAAGATGTGATAAGACAGGGGATAGAAAATACCCATCAGTTAGCACTTGCAGCGGTAGAGATGGTTGCCCTATTTTAGCCATAGTTGGTACCACCTCATCCCACCCCACAACAGCCGAGGCCAGGCACCATTATTGATTTCAAGAGGATGATGCCCAAGGACTTCAAGGGCACTGAGGGGATCTTGTACGCTGACTATTGGATTGAGGACATTGAGAGGAACTAGCGATTGGCGTAGATCTCTGAGAGCCTACATATAGAGGCGATTGGCAGCCAGATGTTTGACATAGCACTGACATGATTTCACATGAATTCGAGGATTGTGATGCTTAGTTTGACTTGGGAAGTTTTCAAGGAGCTTTTTAAGGAAAAATTCTTTCCGGATGTGGCTTAGAGTGCCTTGGGAAGCCAATTTCAGGATCTCGTCCAGGGGAGTATAACGGTGGACGCATACGTCACAGAGTTCTGTAAATTAGACAGGTTTATAGAGGGGCAGAATCCCCTAGGGAGAGCCAGGAAATTTTAAAAGGGTTTGATCAGTGAGATCAAATCCCATACTAGGGGTCACCGTACTGCTACATTCGAGGAGATATTGATGGATGCACAGAGGGTGGAGGATGATTTAGAGCTCAACCAAGAGTATGAGAGATGTATCAGGGGGAGTTAGCAGCAGTGCGGGTCCAACTAAGCGACCCCATTTCCAGAAGTCGAAAGAATATCAACATCGGCAGTTTTCTATGCCAATCAGGGCACTAGCTCAGCAAACACGTCAGTTTTAGAGGCCAGTTCATCAGGCACCACAACAGCCTCAGAGGCAGACCCAGCAGAATTTTTCTTATGCTAATTTTAAAAGGCATGGGTATGATTGGAAGAACTGTCAAGAGGCTCAGATTATGCTTGTACTATAGGTCCCCTGACCATCAGGTGAGAGAGTGTTCAAACAACCCATATGGTCTAGATCATGGTGCAGTTCCACATTAAAGATTTGGAGTTGGGCTACCTGTGGCACCGCAGATTGCTCAATACCCGCGGAGAAAGTCACCACAGCAGGGCGGAGCATTTACGATGACGGTCGAGGAGGAGGATGTTACAGGTGATGGGTTAGCATGTTTCATTCCTTTCCTTTCCTTTCCATCCGTTGTTTTGTGTGCTTCATTAGTACCTTATAGATTGCTTTTGTGCTAATAGTATAGTTAGTAGAATACCCTGACAAAGACTGTAATACCATGATGGACAGAGACCATAATAATGTATATGACCATAATAAGTGATTCCTATAAATTGTATGCTTGTATAATTTTAGACGGGTTGGGGGTTTCACCTAGAGGAGATACTGCTATCTATAAATTTTGAGGACAAAATTTTTCTAGGGGGTAATTGTAACTACCATATTTATAGAATAGGAATATTTTAGTCATTTTGTATTATTATAAATATTTTGTTATATATATTTATTTATATAAATGTGCATGCTATATATTGTGACTAATATTATTACTGGTTTATAGATTAGACTATTTAATTAGACAAGACCTTAGTATACCTAACCAACTTGACATGACAACTTAACAAATTAGTTAGACTAGTCCACTTTAGACCCAAATAGTTAATCATTCTCTTCATTTAAAGATTAGACTTAACCTTCATTAGGAAGAGAACTTTCCGCACTAATTAATTTATTCATGACAACCTCAAGGGGTATTCTAGACAAATTACATTACTTGGAAGAGGTGGCCGGCCCTATTTTGAGGGGAGAACTCTTTCTTTACGCTCATTATTCATTCCAATATTTCCTACCTAGTGTTCTTCCCAAAAATAGCTTCATCCCTCCATCAATTCCTCCACTAATTACTCTCATTCCCTTTTCTAATCACCATCTAAGGAGACTAGAGCTTGGATTTGCAATAGCAGTAAGAGAGGAAGGCTTTGGACAATAAGTTTGTGTCCAAATTGTGTCCACTTGACTTTATATTGGAAATCCATCTCCTAATTGGTAAATTCTAAAATTTACTCTCTAATTAGGTTCTAATTATTGCATTTAATCATTAGAAACCCACCCATATATTAGGGCTACCCATAGGAAGAATTTTTGACTTCTAACAATCCCTATTGTGACTTTTATTCTTAGTTTGGTGCCCAATTTAGGGGAAATATAATATTTGAGCACCAAGTGTTTGTCATTAGGATTATTAGGCCTAATTAGGCTTATATTAGTGTAGTGAGGCTAGCTATGTTTCCACAATTGGATACGAGTAGGCCGCATCGCAATACTTTGTTATATGGGATAATTTTGGGAATTTTTTCTCCGATACGTGTGACACACATGCTATATTTTGTCATGACACCTAGAATAGCTAGCTAATGATTTGTTTAGGCTTTAATCATCACTTATGACATGTTTATAGGCCTTAGGTTAGGTTTGTTTAAGTTTGGAGTGCATATCTTGAGTGTATCCTAGTGTATCACACTTGTGCACCACAAACGTTTGGTATAATGCTTAGTTATTTATTTTAGTATTAATTTCAAATTTGTGAATATATATATATATATATTAGTATGTTGTGTGTGTGTATAATTAGTATGAGGAGTGTTAGTGTCATGTGTGTTAGGGTGTGTGTGAAGATGAGAGTGTATACAAGTGTGGGTGTGTGCTAGTGTGCATTTGTGTGTATGAGTGACTGTGTGAGGGTGTGTGTTTGTGGTGTGCTCGAGCAAGGACAGAGTTAGTGTATGTGGCAGTGGGTGAGATTGGACAGACCTGGAGGGTTGTTGTGCTTCCGGCATACAACCGATAGATGGGGTTGTGTGAGGGATGTGATGCTATCAAGTTGCAGCAACTGCAACTGCAGTTGGATGCTCGTGCAGAGAGGATTTTGATAGTGAGTATAAGGGATAGAGTCGTATGCAGGCTAGCATGGAGTGTTTGGTGCAAGAACTAGCACTTGACTGCATTGTGGGATCAATAGTAGGGGTTTACCTGGGGTAGCAGTGAGTGTGGGGGAGTATCAGGTCCAGGTATGGGGTGGTGCACTCGTGTGCACTGCAGAGAAGAGAGATTTGTAGGGTGTATTAGGGAGTAGTTGTGCAATACAATAACATGTAGGAGGGAGTAGGCAACATGATTAGCAGTAGACTTAAGTCCTTGTATAGGTAGGAGTAAGGGTGATTGGTTCTGTGCACTTGGAGATTTGGAGCAATGTGCAGTAATAAATACCAGGAGTTGGGGTATATTCAAGTATTTGATTTTGGTAGCTAGGCTCGGGTTGTTGAGGTTGGGGGCAAGTGTGTAGATAGTGCACCAATATGCACTACAGTGATAGGTTAGCATGGGTACATAGTGTAACCTCCGTATCCTGAAATTCTAGCTTAAATATTGTTTAATTTAGGGCTATTGGGATTTTTCCATAATTTTTTGGTTAATTAAAAACTAGTAACACTAATTTTCTAGGACTTGCAAGAATTTATTTTAGTGTCAAACATAATTAAAAATATTCCAAACTTTTATATTAGGTTCTAAATAATCAAATATATTTTCTAGAATCTTTTGAGAATTTTGCATTTATTTTGAGTTAATTGTGAAAAACTGAATTAAAAACTAAATTTCAGAAAAAGAAAAACTAATAAAATTAACCCGTCTAGTCAACAGCTAGCCTGGCCTGCGTGTCAGCCAGCACGGCCCAGTCAGTGGGGCCCAGTGGTTAGTGGAGAAGGCGAGGGCGGGTGCGGGTGAAGCGGTCCAAGCCAAGCCGAGCTGAGCCGAGCCGAGTCCTAATCCGACTCGGACTCATCCGAGCCAAGCCGGCTTGAACGCTAGTCGTTCGATCCGAGCGGGCAGTAGCGGATGTACGCCACGTAGCATTTTCTTTAGCCGTGGCTGCTCTCTCTCTCTCTCTCTCTTATATATATATAGTATTTGGTTTATAAATTCTAGGGTTTTCTTTTAGCCAATTTTGGAGAATTGTTATCAAGGATTTCCTTCATCTTCCTGCATTTTTTTGATACTAAAATCTATAGGAAACCATGCATGAAAGTCTAGTTTGCATCGGTTGACTTTTTGGTTATCAGATCGCCTCGATTTGCGTGCCATTAGTCTCGAGTTAATAAAATTTAGTTTTTTTGGACAAAATTTAAGAATTAACCTAAAAATCAGAATAATAAGATTAAAATAGGATTTTAGAGTAATTATTATAGAATTAAATAAATTAAATAAATTATCTTTTGACATGGTAAATTTGTAATATATAGGCTATTTAGACTGTGACTTGGACTCTGATTCGTACCAGCTAAGGACCACAGGCGAGTACATTTTTGTGATTACTTTCAGTGCTTGATAGTCTCTATAATGCATGCTTAGTACTGATTATTTGATTCTTGACACTTGTTACACGGATTAGTATGATGGATTCTTATTATGAAATACGTGACTGTTCTGGATTATTGTTATTTCTTCGTGACTGGTTTGGAATCCATGTGTACTTGTGGGAAGGGGAAATACTTAGTGGATATGTGAACTACCATTTCCATCCCACGGTCTTTCTGGAATAATAGCAGCCATGCACGATACGTGTGGTTTGCCGGATATTACTCCCTAGCCGTTCATATGTCAACAAGGTATTTCAAATCACATAGAGTAGTTGTTCCTATCTGTTCTTCCATATATTACAGTTATTTCTTTTGTGGCTTGGAGATATTGTACTATATGTTTGCCATGACAGGACTTCAGCATTGGTTATTCTAGTTGCTTTATTGTGAGTTCAATTTGTTGCTATCATATATTCCTTACCATTTATTGTCTTATAGCTTCTACCATGTGTTTGAACTGTTTTCACTGTGATGTACTCGTTCCTTTCCTGACTGGATAAATATTTTAGGTGACTACAATGAGGATGCAATCCCTACACATTATGGACCGTATGCTAGCGACATAATAGAGCCTGATCTTGCCCTTCCGGAGGATCAGAAAGAGTTAACAGCTCAGATACCGTCTGAAATGGAGTAGTTTAGTGGTAGTTGATTTTGTTAGTTATTTTAGAATGGATTATTCTCCGGCAGTTTAATATTGTACTTTAGATTTTTAGTATTTTGGGAAATTCCTTGAACCCGCATCAAGACTATTATTTCATTATCATTTTGGTGTATACATTTAAACTAGTGCCCGTGATTAAGTAGATTGTGGAGATGTCTATATGTTGTGAGTTGTAGATTATACTTGTGGCTTATTGTACAGCGTTCTACCGCCGACATATTTTTAGTGGGCATACTCATGACTCATGCCCAAATCCAGGGTGCAGGTCGTGACACATTTTTAGTGGTGGCCCATGCAGGTCAGGTTTTGTACAAGGTTGCGAACTCGTAGTAGTACTCAAGTTAGATGTATGACTGTGAGCCTGCCATAGGATATACATTCTAGGAATAGAAAAATACTCAATCACAACTAGGGATCCCGTATACTCAACTTGCTAACCCTTACTATTTTTTTTCATGCAATCGAACCTCTTCCATAGTTGATTGTACTTCTTGAATACTTCCTTATCTTGTGCCATATCAATTGAATTCTTGTTGCTTTCAACCTTTCAGAATGCCACCCAAGACTAGAACGCGCGGTGCCAGAGCCAATGGTGCTTTTTCCACACTATCCACATCGCAGGAGGCATCATCAACTGGATCGGGGAGTCTTTATCCTCTTCCTCAGCTATTACATGAACTCTTCAAACGCATGATGGAGGCTCAAAAGACTCAGGTGGAGGCTCAAAGGCAACAGACAAAAATGCTGAGGGCAGGAATAGAAAATGTCCAACAGGTTGTCCTAGCAGCCATGGAGAGGGTTGCCCAACAACCACAATAGCAGACCGCTCAACCGAATGTGGGTAACATCCAAGACTTCAAGAAGATGTATCCTCGAACGTTCAAGGGGATAGAGGGAATCCTCTACGCTGATGAGTGGCTCGAGGATATCGAGCGGATCATGAGAGTTTTCCGGCTTTCTGAGGACCTGAAGATTAAGGCCGTTGGCTTGCAGCTTCACGATATTGCTCGTACTTGGTTCAGAAACGAGCCTAGGATTGCAGATTTAAACCTGACTTTGGAGAAGTTCAAGGACCTCTTTAAGAGGAAATTCTTTCCTGCAGTAGCCAAAGGGGTTCTGGAGAAGCAATTCCAGAACTTGGAGCATAACGGGATGACCGTGGACGAGTATGCTGCAGAAGCCGATTTGTAGAGTACATGGTGAGGGACACGGAGGGTAGAGCTAGACGATTCAGAGAGGGCTTGAACCAAGAGGTCAAGGTCCATATTTCTTCGGCTCATACAACTTTTGCTGACATATTGGTGGAGGCTTAAAGAGTCAAGGTGGATATGGGTCTTTGGAATAAGAGAACTGGGATGCTATCGGCAGTGGTAGTAATCAGGGGTAGGCAAAGCGTCCACAGTTTCATCCAAGAACCTTTCAGTAACAACAACAGTACCGTGCCCCAGTTAGATCCCCAGCTTAGCAAGTGCAACAACTACCACAGAGACAAGTGCAACAAGCTCCCCCATGCAACTATTGCAAGAAACCAGGGCATTCATGGGAGATCTGTCAGAAAAGATTAGGCATGTGCTTATATTGTGGATCACCTACGCACCAGATGAGGGAGTGTCCTACCGCACCCCCAATAGGCGGATCCTTATCCCAGAGAGGACCAGTTGGACCACCAGTGGCCCCAAAGCCAAGAGGACCCCCACTTCCTACGCAATAACAGTAGTTTGCTCAGCACCAACAAAGGGGAGTACCTCCACAGGGCGGAGCTTTTGCCATGACCATAGAGGAGGCTGAGCTGACTAGTGACATGATAGCAGGTTCTATTCTTCTCGATTCTATTCCCATTATTGCCTTATTTAATTCTGGTGCATCGCATAGTTTCATATTTGTATCCTTTATCCTTAAGCATAGTTTAGTAACAGAACCCTTGAGTAGGAGTTGCAAGATCACGACTGGTGGGGGCACTATCCTAGTCAGTGATACTTGCAAGGGGCGTCGTGTTACCTTGGGAGGCCATAATTTAGATGCTAGTTTACTCGTAATGCCACTTCCGAGTTTTGATATTGTCCTTGGAATAGATTGGTTAAGTATACACAATGCTATCATAGACTTTCGTGAAGGACGTGTGCTGTTCTGCCCTCCAAGAGAGCTAGAATTTGAGTTTGTTAGAGGAGGAGTTGAACAGAGTGATGGAATTATTTGTGGAGCTATGGTAGTAGAGAAGGACTTGCCACACCCTATTATTATAGAATTTTTGACGTATTTCCTGAGGAGCTCCTATAATTGCCACCGAACAGATATCTTAAATTTTCTATAGAGTTAGTGCCTGGGGCAGAGCCGGTGTCGCAGCAAGTCTACAGGATCAACAATAGTGAGCTGACAGAACTGAAGAAGCAGCTTGATAATTTGCTAGATAAGGATTTTATTAGATCGAATTTCTCGCCTTGGGGAGCCCCGGTCTTATTTGTACCAAAGAAAGATGGGTCGGTGCGAATGTGCATTAATTACAGGGCTCTGAACAACTTCACCATCAAAAACAAATACCCGCTACTAAGAATAGACGATCTTTTTGATCAGTTGAGCGGTGAAAGAGTATTTTTGAAGATTGATTTAAGGTCTGGCTATCATCAGTTGAAGGTGAAGAAGGAAGATATTCAAAAAACTATATTTTAAATAAGATACGGCCAATATGAGTTTATAGTGATGCCATTTGGGTTGACTAATGCCCCGGCAGTCTTCGTGAACTTGATGAACAAGGTGTTCTACCAATACCTTGACAAGTTTGTAGTAGTATTCATTGATGATATTCTTGTCTATTCAAAGACACCGGAAGAGCATGAGAAGCATTTAAGGATTGTGCTAGAGACCCTTCGGAAGGAGAAGCTCTATGGAAAACTCTCGAAATGTGAGTTCTTACTAGATAAGTAGAGTTCCTTGGGCATGTGGTGACTGGATATAGGATATCGGTGGATCCAAAGAAGATTACTGCTGTAGAGTCTTGGACCACTCCGAGTTCTGTTGTAGAGATCAGAAGCTTCTTAGGATTGGCCGGGTATTACAGAAAATTTGTAAAGGATTTTTTCGGATCGCAGAACCGTTGACTAGACTCACTCGGAAGGATGTGCAGTTCGTGTGGACCGAAGAATGTCAGGCTACATTTAATAAGCTAAAGAAGAGATTGACCACATCGCCTATTTTGATGGTGTCATCGGGGTCAGGGGGGTTTGTCATTTTTTACGATGCTTCAGGGAAGGGCTTCGGATGTATTCTAGAGCAGAACAAAAAGGTGGTGGTATATGCATCTAGACAGTTGCAGCCACATGAGAGAAACTATCCCACTCATGACTTAGAATTAGCAGCGGTAATTTTTGCGCTAAAGCTGTGGAGACATTATCTATACGGAGAGCGTGTGGAAATATACAATATCCACAAAAGCTTGAAGTATGTCTTTACGCAGAAAAATCTGAAAATGAGGCAGCGCAGGTGGCTAGAACTGATGAAGGATTTTGATATTTCACGACAGTACCATCCAGGAAAGGCTAACGTAGCTGTCGATGCCTTGAGCAGATATCCAGTAGTGATGTACTTGACAACGGATCGTCACTTATTAGCAAAATTAGATAGCCTGGGCATCGAGGTTATTATTCTAGGAGTGGAGACGCAGATGATGGGCATGCAGATTCAGTCATGATTGATGGAAAAGATCCGAGAGACACAGTACCAGGATGAGGGTCTATGAAACCTCAGAGCTCAAGTGCAAGCAGGATTGATGGATGACTTCTCTATTGCTGATGATGGTTCATTAAGGCATGGGACTAGGTTATGTGTGCCTAGTGGGGACCTGCGGGAAGAGATCATGCATGAGGCTCATCGTTCCCAGGATTCAATACATCCGGGAGCTAACAAGATGTATAAGGACCTGAGGGAACATGTGTGGTGTATGGGATGAAGCGAGAGGTAGCATGTTTTGTCTCCAGATGTTTAGTGTGCCAGCAGGTCAAAGTCGAGAGGCAGAGACCAGGAGGATTGCTACAGCCCCTACCGATTCCTGAGTAGAAATGGGAGCATAATACAATGGATTTTGTTTCCGGACTTCCACGCACTCCAGGAGGAAAGGAGGCAGTTTGGGTCATTGTTGACAGGCTGACCAAATTAGCCCACTTTTTGCCTTTTAAAGTGGGATTGACCACGGAGAAGCTTGCCGATTTATATGTGAGACAGATAGTCAGGCTGGATGGAGTTCCAGTAAGCATCGTGTCCGATCGGGATATTAGATTTATGTCCCACTTTTGGAGGAGTTTGCAGGCTAGCTTGGGTACCCAACTCAAATTTAGCACTGCTTACCACCCTCAGACGGATGGACAGTCAGAGAGGACTATTCAGACGCTCGAGGATATGCTTAGGACATGTGTACTAGATTTTGGTGGCTCATGGGAGGATCATCTTCACCTGGTAGAGTTTGCATACAATAATAGCTATCATGCCAGTATCGATATCTCTCCTTTCGAGGCTTTGTATGGTAGGAGATGCTGAACTCCATTACCTAGGGACGATATAGGAGAGAGAGTACTTTAGGGACCAGAGATGGTAGTTGATGCTGCAGAGAAGGTGAAGCAGATTAGAGAGAGACTTCGGGTGGCCCAGGACAGACAGAAGCAGTGGGCCGATAGCCACAGGAGACAGCTAGAGTTTGAGGTATCGATTCATTTATTTAAATATCTATTACGTTCTTAGATTATGCATTAAGATTCTGTTTTGGCATAGGTTAGTGACTTAGTGTTCTTGAGGATCTCTCCGATACGTGGAATATTTTATTTCGGTGGAGGTGGAAAGATTAGTACAAGATTCATCGAATCTTTTAATATTCTAGAGAAGGTCGGGGCAGTAGCTTATCGACTAGCCTTACCACCTACATTGAAAAGAGTATACAACGTGTTCCATGTGTCCCAGCTGAGATGATACATGGCATCCTAGCCATATATTAGATCATTCGGAGCTTGAGGTTGGACCAAGCCTCCGTTATCCGGAGCAGCCGGTGGAGATCCTAGACCGCAGAGATAAGGTGCTTCGTAACCAAGTAATTTCCTTGGTTCACATTGCTTGGAGGCATCATTCTCCCAGTGAATCCATTTGGGAGAGGGAAGAGGAGATGCGAGAGCGTTACCCCTATCTTTTTGCACCATGAGGTAATTTTTTTCTTATATTTGTTCTACCCTAAATTTTGTGGATGAAATTTGTTTTTAGGAGGGTAGACTTGTAACCTCTGTATCCTAAAATTCTAGCTTAAATGTTATTATTAGGTTAATTTTGGGCTATTAGGATTTTTTCCATAATTTTTTGGTTAATTAAAAACTAGTAACACTAATTTTCTAGGATTTGCAAGAATTTATTTTAGTGTCAAAAATAATTAAAAATATCTCAAACTTTTATATTAGGTTCTAAATAATCAAATATATTTTCTAGAATTTTCTGGGAATTTTTTGATTATTTTTAGCATTTAGTTTGAGTTAATTATGAAAAACTGAATTAAAAACTAATTTTCAGAAAAAAAAAACTAATAAAATCAACTCGCCCAATCAGCAGCCATCCTGGCCCGCGTGTCAGCCAGAGTGGCCTAGTCAGTTGGGTCCAGCGATAAATGAGAGAGGGCGAGGGCGGGTGCGGGTGAAGCGGTCCAAGCCAAGCCGAGCTGAGCCGAGCCGAGCCGAGTCCTAATCCGACTCAGACTCAGCCGAGCCAAGCCGGCCTGAACGCTGGTCGTTCGATTCGAGCGGGCAGCAGTGGATGGACGCCACATGGCACATCCTTTAGCTGCGGCTGCTCTCTCTCTTTCCTATATATATATATAGTATTTGGTTTATAAATTCTAGGGTTTTCTTTTAGCCGATTTTGGAGAATTGTCATCTAGGGTTTCCTTCATCTTCCAGAAGCCATTACTCATAGCTCTGGACTCCAAACGTGGCCCAATTTTTTGCATTAGAACAATATTGAGGTTAGTTTTCTGAATATGTAAATTCTAGAAAATTCATAGAGCATAGCATATCCAAAAATAGATACATCTCAGTATTTTCGCGATTTCGGGAGAACCAGGAATCAGAATCATGAACCGTTTGATGTTTCAGATGCTAATGTCGAGATAATCAACATATGTTTTTCTCAAGATTTAATAAGAAATATTTTTATGCCTTTAATTTTGTAGAACTTCTAGGTTAACAATCAACCACCGTTGCACAATGCGATTTTAGGTATGTGCAATGATTCCCAAACAAATTTGAATTCAGACGAGCCATAAATTCTAGCATATTTTTGACACTAAAATCTACAGGAAACCATGCATGAAAGTCAAGTTTGCATCGGTTGACTTTTTGGTCAACAGATCGTCTCGATTTGCGTGCCATGAGTCTCGAGTTGATAAAATTCAGTTTCTTTGGACAAAATTTAGGAATTAACCTAAAAATCAGAATAATAAGATTAAAATAGAATTTTAGAGTAATTATTCCAGAATTAAATAAATTATCTTTTGACATGGTAAATTTATAATGTATAGGCTATTTGGACTGTGACTTGGACTCTGATTCGTACCAGCTAAGGACCACAGGCGAGTATATTTCCGTAATTACTTTCAGTGCTTGATAGTCTCTATAATGCATGCTTAGTATTGATTATTTGATTCTTGACACTCGTTACAGGATTAGTATGATGGATTCTTATTATGAGATACGTGACTGTTCTGGATTAATGTTATTTTTTCGTGACTGGTTTGGAATCCATGTGTACTTGTGGGGAGGGGAACTACTTAGTGGACATGTGAACTACCCTTTCCATCCCATGGTCTTTCTGGAAAATAGCAGCCATGCACGACACATGTGGTTTGCCGGATATTATCCCCTAGTCGTTCATATTTCAACATGGTATTTCAAATCACATAGAGTATTTGTTCTTATTTGTTCTTCCATATATTACAGTTATTTCTTTTATGGCTTGGAGATATTATACTATATGTTTGCCATGACAGGACTTCAATATTGGTTATTCTAGTTGCTTTATTGTGAGTTCGGTTTGTTGCTATCATATGTTTCTTACCATTTATTGTCTTATAGCTTCTACCATGTGTTGGAACTATTTTCACTATGATGTAATCGTTCCTTTCCTGACTGGATAAATATTTTAGGTGACTATAATGAGGATGCAATCCCTACACATTATGGACTGTATGCTAGTGACATAATAGAGCCTGATCTTGACCTTTCGGAGGATCAGGGAGAGTTAGCAGCTCAGATACCGTCTGAAATGGAGTAGTTTAGTGGTAGTTTATTTTGTTAGTTATTTTGGACCAGATTGTTCTCCGGCAGTTTAATATTGTACTTTGGATATTTAGTTTTTGGGAAATTCCTTGAACCGCATCAAGACTATTATTTCATTATCATTTGGGTGTATTTATTTAAACTAGTGCCCGTGATTGAGTATAGTGTGGAGATGTATATATGTTGTGAGTTGTAGATTATACTTGTGGCTTATTGTACAGCATTCTACCGCCGACACTGCGGCATAGGTTGGGCGTACTCATAACTCATGCCCAAATCCAAGGTGCGGGTCGTGACACATAGACTATCAGTGTAGTGATAGTATGATTGAACAATGTATACATGATGACTGAGATATAAGAATGGGGAGAGGTTCTTTGAAATGCGCAAGTGCAGGGGTTGATACAGTACTCAGTTGCAATCAAGGGTCAGGTATTACTGCTACAGGGTGTATCAGTGAGTATACATGTGTGTGGTTGAGTTAAGTTTAGTTGATGATTAGCAGTGGGTAGTTGTAGGCAAGGAGTTTAGGAATTTTGACATAGATAGGTGATGCAGTAAGATACTGCAAGTGAGGGGGAAGCAATATACACTTATATCACAGCTAGTGTAAGGTGTTGTGAGGAAGCTGTAGGGTTGAGCTTCCCTACTCAAGTAGATTGGGAGTATCCATGGGTACTTTAGGAATGTATCAGAGGTAAAAGATATCTGAGTGTATCCAAGTGTGAATTTCAAGTATCACATTAGGTAGATATTAGCAAGTGTATGTGTCATAGTATAGGTACAGGGTATCAGTGAAGTGCTATGTGTGTATCCTAGTATAGTGGGTAGGGAAATGTGTAGGTACTATGGTATTGACTGGTTGTAAAGGTATAAGTTATACACTAAGCTTATAGTTGATTATAAGTATTTAACCAAGATATTGGTCTAGGTAAGTAGGTAATAAGGTAATAGCTAAGTATATGAGTTATAGGATATAATACTAGAAGTAAGCATTAAATTAGAGTTCTATATATAGTATATGATATGTACTATAGTATATATAGCTAGTATTAGTTAGTGTTAAAGAGTATACCTAGAATTAACTAGTGTACCTTAGATATTAACAAGGTATTGACCTAGTATGACCTAGTTAGCCTAGTATTGATTAGTATACCCTAGTCTGGACCTAGAAGTGACCTAGAAATATCATAACAAGTAAGTTAACCATTTATATCATCTCATATCACTCATTGAAACTTATATTTCATATTTAGGTTATTGTGACTCTATTTTGGATATTGATCCTCATACCTAGCTTAGGACCACAGGCGAGAATTTTCTTTGATAATTTCTATTATTTGATAATTACTATAATACAAGTATTTAGAAATATATTACTTAATTTCTGACACATTGGTACATGGATTAGTATACACATGGAACTTCAGTCAAGAGATATTATTTATTATTTTATTGTTTCTCGTATTCTCGTATGGTTTAGACAATGTTTAACACTAGACAATGTTTAACATTAGACAACGTTCATTGAGTATCTTGCATTGTAACGTGTAATTGTTGGATCCATTGTACTAGTCAAGAAAAAGGAAAAGCGCTAGCTAGATATGTGATCAAAGCCTAGATAATGTTCAATATTCAAGGTTTAAGTTAGACAATGTTTATCCATGTTTAAGTAGACAATGTTCTACCCAAGCTGGTCATATCTAACTAGTATTTCAAAATACTTAGAGTAGTTACAGTTCTTCTATATATTCTAGTTTATTACTTTTATTCTATTTTATTGTGATCAGTTTATATCATATTGCTCTAGATTATCTGTTACTTTTCTACCATAGTATGATATTGTTCATTGCTTCTCGTCTTGTATTACATTATATATTTATGTTTATAGTCATTATCAATTAACTTGGAACTGCTATTGGGTTGTACTCGCTCCATCTTAACTGGATTTATTTTTCAGATGATTGGTTAGAGGAGATGTGTACCACCTATTTCGGGCCACAAAATAGTTAGCCACATGAGGATCTAGTGCCAGCTGCTAAGAAAACTTAGTTATTTTTATTATTATATTGTAGAGGTCGCAGCTTAGACTTTTAGCATGTATATATGTTTGAGATTTGTGTTGTAGCTAGACTATTAGTCTTGAATGGATTGTATTATGACTTTGTGACTCTTTTTTCTATTCCATATCATGTATTTATCTTTCTTTAGTTTTATATTATGATTGAGTATTGATTATCATTCTACAATTATATTATCCTCCATTTAGAGAGTTAAGATATCATTAATAGGTACCATATATATATATATATATATATATATATATATATATATATATATATATATATATATATATTATGTGAGATACTTATATAGTATTATTGACCTAGAAAGCTTTCTATCGTCGATATTGCGGCGTAGGATGTACATATCCACGTACTCGTGCTCTCACACCGGGTGCGGGTCATGATAGATTCTAACTAAAATATGATATATAATAAGCGTAGAATAGTTAAAACAAGTATCAATTGGTGATCCTAACTGAATATGGTTTAGAATAGGCATAGATTAATGAAAACGAATATAGATAGATGATTCTAATAGAAATTATAGTATAGACTGAGCTTAGATTGGTAAAACAAGTAAAAATAGGTGACTCTAACCAAAATATGCAATAGAATTAACGTATAATCATAAAAATGAGTATGGATAGGCAATTCTATCCGAAGTATGATATTAAAATAGATGTATAATGGTGAAAACAAGCTTAGATGGATGATTCTAACTAAAATATGATATAGAATAAGCATAGAATGCTGGTTAAAATGAGTATCGATGGGAGATTCTAACCAAAATATGGTATATATGTGGCATAGTTCGGTAAAATAAGTATAAAAATATGATTTTAATCGAAATAAGGTATCAAATGCTCGTAAAATGGTAAAATCGGGTATAAATGAGTGATTCGAACCAAAATATGGTATAATTCGATCGTGGATTGACGAAAAAGAGTTTATATCATTGATTCTAATCGACATAGAACATGGGTAGAATCTTGAAAATAAGTATAGATGAGTGATTCTAATCAAAATATTATATAGAATATGGTAGATTGGTGAAAATAATTATAAATAGGTGATTCTAACCAAAATATGGTATAAAAATTGCATAAATTTATTGAAATTAATACAATATGTGATTATGATCGACAAATTAGTGTAAAAATGAGCATAGAACGATGAAAACATATTTAGATCGGTGATTCTAACCAAAATACGATATAAAATAAACGTAGAATAACAAAAATGAGTATTGATAGATAATTCTAACTAAATATGATATAAAATGAGTATACGACTCACTACACGTCCTTCTGTCCGTCCTCGTGTGTGGGAAGCCCCATGTGTTTGTTATTTATAGCTTTTAAGAGATAATGAGTGTGCATGCATACGTATGATTTTGCCTTATCGCATAACCCTCTTCAACAGAATATTGTTGTAGCCGACGGGCGCATGCTTATGCTATAATTGCCACATAGAAATGGTTGATATCTGGCTGTGACTGAGATTGGGGTTGTAACATCCCTTATCAGAAGATCTACATTCGTTAGTAACAGAAAGATCTAGCAGTGTAGAGTCGCATGGGAACACTGTCGCATGTAAAATCTGCTGTATGGGTATGCTTCCGTACGAGGAGTATGGGAACGTTGTCGTATGGGAAATCTGCCACATAGGAACACTGCTGCATGGAAGGTAAGGGAACGTTGTTGCATATCAAATTTGCCATATTGGAACACTACCACATTGTCGTATATCAATTTTGCCACATGGGAACACTGTCGCATGGGAGTTAGGAGAAACGTTGCCGCATATCAAATCTGCCACATGAGAATACTACAACATGTGAGGTCTCCCCTTTTTATGAAGTGTACGATCTGCTGACACAGTTGTCAGTGGCTCATCTTTTCTCTATAAACAATTAAATGCAAGTGTGATGGAGGATAACTTATGGCGCATAGAGAATGGCCAATATTTTCCACATGGCTTCTAATTGCCTTTGGTGCATTATTCGTTCTTTAGTAGCCCCTTTGCCGTATCAGGAATAGGTTGCTTTTAGTGCATGGTTCATAATTTTTTATGCTTCTACAAGATCTCCTTCAAAGTTTTCAAACTTAGCTTAATACATTGAACTAGATGCATGGCTCAAGTAGCTGCATGGGTCATCTTGGCGTATTATTCTTTAGGTTGCATGAATCTGATATTACAGAATTTGTATTGCCGCATGGACGTGGATGCCGCATTGGTATGATAGCCTATCAAATCCATATTAATGGATAATAATGCCTTGATTCTTGGAGCAGATCTCTAGGGATCTCATACCGTCGGCTAATGTGAACTCTGAAATGTTACATTCTCAATGGTTACGTCACGCAGAAACCAAACTGTCAGCCACATGATTTGACTTTAGCAAATGTCGCACAGTTAAAGAGACTAGGCTATTTTTCTCGAGCCCTGAGCTGACAGAGCCCTAGCGCATGCTAAGAGGATTTAAAGCATATGTTGACATATAACTATTCTCTATTTTCCCGAGACGTGGGTTCATCCATTAAATGTTAGGTTTATTCCACAGTTTTGGTGCTCCACTACTCGAAAACCCACCATACCTAGGGTAGCCTTGACTATAAATAGAGATTAAGGGAGAGAGAACTACTGCTTTCCATCATATGATGCCTCTGCTTTCTCTTATGCGAAAGTCGGACACATAGAATCCTGTCGCGTACTTCATCGATCCTCTGCCTCTGATGGTCGATCATTCTATTATGATCTCTCCTACTGAAGGTAGAGAGTTAAAAGAAGACGATGACCTCCACTTGTCTGCCTAAATACAGAAACACGCACGCACAGTCTGTTGCATGGGTAAAAAATTACCAAGAACATACACAGACGTACCCCACAGCTTGATGCGCATAGTCATGGCTGAAAGGTTGCATTCAAAAGATATGCTGAAAGAAAAATCTTCCTTTGGATATGGTTGTTCTTAGAACACTTATCTCGGATATGCACTGGAAAGCTATGCGCGACCACTCCCTGCATGGATGCGGCTGCCTCTTAGGGGATGCCTTGTTTGGAATATGCGTTGTGGTCAGGATGCGTATACGTACAGGAAATTTTATCTGTGTGCATGACATCCCTGCGCATTGGAAACTTGATTCCAACTGAGAGCGTATGTCCTTGTGTAGGCTTGCCTTTTGTTCTATCTTTCTTGTAAATATTGTGATTTTGTGTGCTTTGTTTTTGCAGGAATTGCCTTGGGCTACTTGGGTCCTAATGGATCATGGAAGGATGAAGGATGTAATAATCTTCGTTCCCGATGAGCAAGCATATTACCTGGGGGACTGTTTATTGTCTTTCCACCAAGCTCGCTGTAGTTATTCCCCCGAATATGGCCGCCGTATCGATTACAGGGTTGGAATTAAAATTCCAACCGGGACTTCTATCCGCGGCTTATCCACATGACAGAAGTGGGCTCGAGTGCATCTATGCAGGCCCGGTTCTGTGTTGCAAGATCAATTTCTATCTATCGGTATGGATTCTTTCTTATGTACTATGGTTTGCACTGAGGGATTGCCAGAGGAATGACCTCGAACGCACTGAGTTGTCGGCTTCACTTGTGTTTGTACCAGAAACAGGACAGAGGGGTTTCCTGATGGAGAAAGTTATTGATTGTAGGATCTTCCCATCATATGTACTCATGACCTTGAACATCAATGAAAACCCTTGAATGTAATATATTTCCATTATATGTACTCATGGCCTAGAATATTAATGAAAAACTTATTGTCATTTTCTATAACTTTCCCATTTTGCTATGTAGCATAAGATTATTGTCATCTCAAAGTAGCTTGCCCTACAAGGGTTTTGTGGACTCACTATCTCTAGCATGCGTAAAGCTAAGCACAGATGATAAGTTAGAGTATCATGGATGCGGTATGTGAGAGAGAAAACAAGACAGAGGTGATATGGACATGACTATTGTTTTTGCCCCCCATGTTCACCCTACTGGGGAGAATGAGCAGTTCATAGGTAGTATGGACGTGAACTATAAACTTTACTGTGCTTGGTAGGGTAAACATAAATCATATTGCTTGTCTATGCTTGCTGGGGAAGACTAAATTGAAATACAAATACTGTACATTTGTATGCTAACTTGCTGGGGGATGGGAAAGTATATGCTTAGCTTAGACATTATAATTTTTGAGGAACTTGCTATTGATCGACATTATAAGCAAATATCTATTAGGCTTTGCGAGCCTGTATGAGCCGTTGGAATATACCAATTCCATAACGAAGGGTCCTTCCCACTTGGGTTAGAATTCCCCAGTCGTATTGTGCGTCATAAACATGGGCCTTTTCACTACTAGGACTAGGTCACCGACCTGGAATGTCCTCTCTTTTACCTTTTTGTTGAAGGCTACGAAAAGGCGTGCTTGATATAGCTCAATGCGTTGTTGAGCCAAAAAATATTTTTCATCAAGTGCATCCAATTCTTGTATATGCCGACGATAGTTATCTTCAGTGGTTAACTAGTATGTGAGTGCTACCCGAAGAGAAGTAATCTGGGTCTCCATGGGAAGGATTGCTTCCCTCCCGTAGACCAGAAAAAATGGCGTGCTGCCAGTCGGGGTTCGGACCGTTACACGATAGGCCCAAAGACATTCGCCAAGCTTCTCATTCCAATTACGCTTGTTGGAAAAAACAAACTTCTTAAGAAGCTTGATGATCGTCTTATTGAATTATTGAATACTTCTGCCAATCCATTTGTTGTTGGATTGTAGGCGATCGAAGCTACATTGAATTCAGTTTTTATAGCAAAACTGGAAAAAAAGCGTGGCTTGCAAACTGTGGACCGGTGTCATGGATGATCCTCCGAGGTTGTCCAAAATGGTAGATGACGTTATATTTGATGAAACTAATCACGTTGGATGTCTTTACTTCCACGAGTGGGATGGCTTCCACCCATTTGAAGAAGTAGTCTATTACAACGAGGATGAACCAGTGCCCTTTCGACGACGATAGGTTAATCAGCCCGATGATGTCCATGTCCCACGCTTCAAAGACCAAGATGTCACCATTGGGTATAAAAACTTTGAAGGTTGATGGATGAAGTCTGCATGGTTCTGAAATATCCTACACTTTCTTACATAATTGACGATGTCTGCTACCATAGTTGGCTAATAGTAACCCATACGCCTTAGACAATCATGTAGTTTTGGACTAGGTTGGTGTGCACCATAAATGCCGCTGTGGACTTCATGAAGTGCTTGTCTCACTTCTACATCCGATAGGCATCATAGTAGGAGTCCATTATATGAACGCCCGTATAATATCTTGGTGGTCATATCGTAATAGAACCAGAGGGATCATCTTCTAACGGAAGCAGCTTCCTTCGAGTTATCTAGAAGGATTTTGTAGACTGCATATTCTATGAAAGGGAACCTCCAGTCTTTGACGTCAATGTTCGTCGTCGGGGAGTGACTCAAACATAGACATAAGCAGTTCTTAGGGCAGACCAATTCTTGACCAATCACTATAATCAATTGATGGATTTTGATCGGGACTTCTAAGGAAGCTAAAAACCGGCAAGGGCATCAGCTTTGATGTTTTGTAGCCGTGGTATGTGCTCTATAAAGAATCCGTTGAAAGTAGAGATTATACTGAGTGCAGCTTGATGGTGAGGAATTAAATCCTCATGCCGAACTTTATACTCACCTCGGACTTGGCTGACTAGCAGCTTGGAATCACCGTAGGCTTCTAGGTGGTCGACCTCCAGTTATTTAGCTAGCTGGAGCCCAATAATGAGAGCGTTATATTCTTCGATATTGTTAGAACACGGATCTGCAAGTGAATAAGTGTGTGGATAACCAGATCATCAGGAGAGACCAATACTACTCCTACTCCAGCGACAATATCGCTTTTAGGCCCAGTTCTTGAAGCACCGTCGAAGAACATTCATCAAACGAACTCATTTATCATCATGTTAGAAACTAACACTTTGTTTGGAACCTAGTCATATAGCTTTGACGTTTATTGCACCAGGTGAGTTGCGAGAAAATCAGTAACACCTAGACCTGGACTACCTTCTATGGGGCATATACTATATCATAGGGTGACAGTAGTATTGCCAATATGACTAGGCTAGAGTTAAGTGCCCCTGGCTTAGTCATGAGGACCCTGAGAGGATTAACTCGAGAAACCACATGAATTGTTTGCCCCGTTACATAATGACAAGTTTTCTGAATAGCGAAGACCAGAGCAAGGCACTTCTTCTCTATAGGGTTGTACCTGTGTTCTGTGCCGACCATCATTCTGCTGAGATAATAGATGGTCTACTCATGATCCATATCACTCTTCTGGGCTAGTAAAGCATCGAGAGAATGATACATTGCTCATATGTATAACAGAGAGGATTTACCTATGACAGGAGCCACCAATACCGAGGGATTGGTGAGGTATTCCTTGATTTTGTCGAATGCTCGCTGGGACTCTTCGGTCCAGATGAAGAAAACTTTCTTCTTCATAAGTTGTTCTAACCTTCCTTACAAAATGCAAATCTCTCGAAGGTTCCTCGGACTGTGCATATCGAAGATAGCCTTTGTCTTCTTAGGGTCCATGTGAATAACCTTTATGGTTATGACAAAACCTAAAAACTTGCTACTGAAGACTCCCAGGAAAGACTTAGCTGGGTTCATCTTGAGTTGATGTGCCCGTATTAGGTCGAACACTGTCTTCAGGTCATGAAGATGGTCATCTTGAAAGTGGCTCTTAATAGTGATGTCATCAACATAACACTCGACTATCTTGTGCATATGCTCGTAAAAAATGGAGCTCATAGCTTGTTGGTATGTCGTACCTACATTTTTTAGACCGAAAGGCATTATTGTGTAACAGTATACCCCTATTGGTGTTCGGAATAAAGTATGTTTTTTTCATCCGAGGATATCTTGATCTGATTGTAGTCCGAGAACCCATACATGAAGGATATATGCTTGAAGCCACAAGTATTGTCGACCATTATATTTGTGATCGGAAGAAAAAAAAACTCGTCCTTTGGGCAAGCTGCGTTCAAATCATAAAAGTCTATACATACTCAAATTTTATCGTTCTTTTTAATAACGGGAACGATATTGGCCACCCAATCTGGATATTATTCTTTCCAAATGAAGCTGCTTGCTATTAGCTTATTTACTTTAGCTTCGATGACGTTCATGACGTCTGGACGAAATCATCGTTGTTATTGCTTTACTGGCTTAGCATTTGGCAAGATATTGAGCTTGTATACCGCAATTTGTGGATCTGAGCCTGGCATATCTTCATAACTCCTCGCAAAGATATCTATATATTCGCTTACTAGTTGTAGCAAGGATTCACAATCTTCTCTGGGCAAGAACTTGCTAATGAAGATGGGTTTAGGGGAGGATTTATTACCCAGTTTGACTTGCTCGACCTCATCTTCAATAGGTGGTTCATGTTGCTTGAATCGTAATTCACACTGCAACTCTAGCTGCCAGGCCCATGGTTCTACTTTAAAGAACTCAATCCGACATTTGTCGTCTTCCTCTGGGTATGCTGACACTATGTTGATAGACAATATTTGCTTGAGCACATCTTCCATACTTGTGTCAGAGTCCCAAGTAGAAGATTGTGAAGAATGAGATCGTTACTCGTCCTCTTTCTTCGAGTACTCAGAAGTCATAGTAGGTGAGACGTATCCTAGGCCATGCTTGGACTGCTGATAGTACGTCTCAGACTTGCCTAAAGGAGCAGAGAGTCACAGAGGCAGACGTCGACCTTTGCCATAATTTAGGCCCTTATCGCTTTTTAAGTCGTAGCCCATATTCTGGATAATGCGCTTGCTTTGTGTATTGTAGAGGTAGAGTTGCATCCTACCACTCTCGGATTTTTGTTCTTCTGCGGTAGATCCTTGGTGACTGTTGACCTTTCTGAAGCTAATGGACTTATCACCCCCTCCTTCTTGCTAGAATTATGAAGTAAGAATCTTGGTACGGACGAATTTGGTCTACTGCGCGCGCCAGAGTTATCGGTGTATGCAGTTGTAGGCTGAGACCGTACTCAAAGGAATACACAGCGTTCCTATGTGCAATAATGGAGTATTTCAAAGATATCCCTTTACTAATAAAGTATGGTATATTTTCTTGTAGAATTACATCGTCATAGGAAGGTGCATCGGCGTGGGTCGTAAGGTACTCTCCTAGCTCCTCTCCTTTGATGTTTGCCACCATCGCCAAAGGTGACCTTGGAGGTTTACGTAGTTTGATTACCAGAGGCTTGAGGTTTCTCACCATGACAGGATCTTCTCTTAGAGATCGTCCCTGCCTCTGGAGCTTGACCGCCAAGGGTTTAGGAGCCTTCCTGGGAAGCTGGACCATGAGGGGCTCAGGCGCGTGAGCGGGGCATCCTTTGAGACGGACCCTTAGGGGCTCATTTGGAGTTGTATCAACATTTGCCTCATCGTCGGTGTCATTGCTTTCCTCATCTTGGTAGATTTTCTTGTACAAGATCGAGTCAGAGTAGTATTCTCTGACGCCCTTGAAAGGATCCACATCGGCAAATTCAATCTTGCCAACGCCGTTATTGTCCATATATTTTAGACAATGGTGAAGGGTTGATGGTATGATCATATATTTATGTATCAATGGACGTCCAAGCAAGACATTGTAGGACATATCCACATCGATGATATAGCAGGTTACCTCTGTTCGAAGATCGCCTATCTGACACTTTTGGCGAATCTTTCCCAGAGGATAGCTTATTTCGGTATTGAAGCCGTTGATGGTTGTATTGGTTGTTGCCAAATGGTGTATCAAGATTCCCATTGTCAAAATCAGACTCAATAGGATAATGCTAAAAGATGATCCTGGGTCGATGTACATCTGGTCCACCTTGATGGCCCCGATATACCATGTATAGTACAGGGGGCGATCATGCCTGCTATTCTTCAGCAACATGTCTGATTGTGAGAATGTGATATTCGGTACCGTCTCCATCATATTGTTGCGTGGGGGATGCAGCTGGATTCTCAGCTGGTGGCTTGACTTGAGCCAAGTATGAGTCAGCATTCTGTAATGCCTCACTCAGAGCGTCACGGGTCTCTTTGGAGAGACAGAGGAGCTCAAAGAGCGACAACTTTGCTGGAGTACTGGCCAGTTGTGCCAATGTCAAAGTTGTAGGGCTTTTCCAGCCCTTGAGTAGTGTCCTTCCGTAGGGATTTGTCAAAGCAAATCTCCTTCTTCTTTTGTTTGTCTGCTGCAGGAGGTTGGGATGGACCCGGATCAGATGCTACTGGAGTTGTGGGTATAGCAGTTGGAGGTGCACTGCCTTCGGGAACCGCATCATAACCCCGCTGTTGTTCCTGCCAAGGCTTCCCCGGCCGAGGGAGAAACCAAATGACAGGACTTGGTCTTCTTTCCTTTGGACTTGGCTGTGGAAGGTGCTGCTTGTTTCGTCAAGTCATGGACTAGGTCTGGGTGAACCCACATAATTTTTCCTCGTAAGAGGTACTAGTCCAGTTATTTGGTTGTGAGACGGAGGAAGGTTGACAATCTCTATTATTTCTCTCGGAACAGGGACAATACCATCTTGGGCTTCCATTGCCAAGAAGTCGCCAAATTAAAGGGACACTATATTTACGGCGACCGTTTTGTCTTTAAAGTCTAAGGTAAGGGCTTTGGAATCAATTAGCTGATGGATTTGCCTCTTCAATACGTAACAATCTCATATTGGATGGTGAGCGTATCGGTGGTAGAGGCAGTACTTAGGGTTATCGAATTTATCAGCCTCCTCAGGATATTTGATGTCAGGTAGCTAAAGCTTGTCGCCCTTCATTAGTACTTTGAAAATTTCAACGACATCATCGTCATTGAAGGAGTAGGTCTCCTTCGGCTTAGATGCCTCTGTCGGCTTCTTAGTGGATAAGGTTGGGCCTTTGGACACGTTGACAGTTAGGGCCTGTTTGCCTTTAATGTCGTAGCTGTTGTTGCTGTTGAGGGGCCACTTTCCCCAATCGTCGAAAGTGGGGACGTGCAGTCCCAACAGGCGAGCATATTTTATACTTTTTTGCGACTTCAGCGCTAATGATGAACGTCGTCCAGTATTTAAACTGATTGGGGCCCATCCAAAGCCTGACTGTCGGATGCAAGTTCTTTTGGCAAGTATCCATCAACACGATTTCAAGAGTATCGGGGGGTAGTCTCAATGTCACATGCCAGAAGTTCTTTATGTATTTGCGTGAGAACTCATTATCGCCTTGAGTGATGTCCATTAGGGAGGACATAGTCATATCCATACCTCCCTCATAGAACCGAGAGAGAAAAAGGAGTTTTAAGTCCTCAAAAGATGAAATACAATTATTTGGGATGCTACAGAATAACTCATAAGTTACTACAGACAGTACTTCGACGAACAGATTAGTGAGCAATGCATCATCCCGCGGTAGATGTCCTGTTGTAGAATGGAAGTAGTTCATGTACTAGCGGGGTAAGATTTTCCCATTAAATGGGACCATAGATAGTGGTTTATACTTGGTAGGGTATACCACATTGTTCCACTCAAGAGGATAGGGTTGTCATATCTCGAGATTCTGAAGCGCTTCTCAATTTTCTCTGGCATCGATACGAGCATGCAAGTCCCAGAGGGTCTCCTAAATATCGTCTAACAATGGAGGAGTGGGCGATCGAGACATGGTCTGGCTACCTACAATGTGAGGAGCAAGATGGGCATATTGGACTCCTCGTTGGTCTATGGGTCCTAGCTTGTTTGTCCCAGAGTTCGTGGTTGAGATGGGACTAGACTTGCCTTAAGGTCCAGTACCATTTGAGTTAGAGTCTGCATTGAGGTGGTATGGGTCTGCATCATGGCTTTGAGTACTTTAAGGCGTTGTTGATTACTGGATCCTGTGCCATGATCTTCTCCATCCATGTATACGAGCATTACATGAGAAGAGATGGACAGGATTGTGGATGCCTTGCTTTCTACCTCTGATAATTGAGTCTCACTGTCCTTAGGGAAGGTGAGCATTATTGCGTCATCTTAGAACCCGAAGGATTACTACCTCCAGCCTTGGCTGCAATATCATTCTGCCGGTATAGCTACCCCCAAGTAGGTTGTCATCCATTACTTGAGATTCACTATCCTCCTGGAATGAGAGATTGGTGCAGACCACCGGAGTATGGCTACCCCCAACTTTTGTCTTTAAGCGGGTACCTAGGAATACCCCCTCGGTGGATACTGATAGCTTAGTGTCCTTCTATCGATTCCTCGATCCACCAACCGATACCAACAGGTTGGATGATCGCTTCTTCGTGATTTTCTTCATAGATGGAGATCTCCTTGTTGAGCAATATGAGGCAAAGGGAAGTTCCTCCTCCTCTTCATACATTTGTCTTCTGAGGCATTGTTGGATTAATGCAGTTGATTGTAGTCGCTGGAAGACCGACGGTCTTGATGGTAAAACTACTACTTTGGCACAACAATAGTTGATAAAGATGGTGGCACGCGTATATCCGGGAGAGGATACTTCGTGTGCAACGGTCTCTTCTCTCGTCTTGCGCTTGTGACTGATCACTACGCAGGTCAGAAGAGGAAAACTTTACTTTTACACCTATTTTATGCGCTCGGTCAAACCTTGTGCATGAGTGTGGGAGTGAACTATTTGTTCCCTGGCCCGGTTCTTGCACAAAAACTGCACTCAGATCATTTTTAGAAGACTTTGTGTGAGAGAGACCCACTTCATGTACGCAGCCAAGCTGGGCTCATGGGCTTGTCATCATAATTTTTTCTCCCAGACTTGGTTATTGAGCATCAACTACGCCCAAGTAGTCTCGAAAAGACTTGGAGGGTTGGCCTATATCCAGAGCATGAGTTATTGGGCTAGCCCTATACAACTTTCCATCAGCATCGTGTATGATAACTAGAGGTACATGCTTTTGGTATACTTCTTGTGCAGCCCCTTGAGCGTGCATGGCTCGAGCTGCTTTGGCCTTCTTTGAACCTGCGCTCTTTGGTGCATAGTACGAAGAATCCAAATTTCCTCTATTTACACTCAACTGGGTCATAGGGTTGGTGCCATGGAGACCCGTGAACAACAGAGTCTCCTCCTCGAGCTTTGTTGCAGGCAAGAGACTTCTTGCGCCTGCGGTTGATATAGCATGTCTCCTCTTCTGCACATTCTATTTTGGCGCATCTTCAAAGATTCAGCATTGTTCTTCTCAAGAGTAGCCGCAGAACTGGAGATAGGAGCTTTATGCGCATCCTCAACAGCAGAGGGTGGTAGCGCATCATTCACAGACTTTGGGTGTGGCAAAGTGGCCTTGGTGACCCAAGCCTTACGAGTCATGTGAGGTCTTGCAGGCCTTGATGCAGGACGTAGCTTGTCCATCTTTTCTTCAGATGCATGTTGGTCGAAAAATTTTAACCAATATTTTTTGGGTAGAACCCAACTTGGTGACATCGAACTACGTCACTAACTTCCAGTCGGAGAAGAAGTTTGTCTCCAGCAGATCGTCATTCTTGTTGATATCTCAAAACAAATAATTAGGAAAGTTATACAAACTTTTCTATTAATTTGAATACAACATAAGATGTATAAAGAAACCCTAGCACTGAGGGCTCTGAATATAAGATTTAGAGATCTAGAAAAGTGTGACAATGGAGATCGAGCACTATTGCTGACTCCTTTATTCCGTTGACGATCCAGTGACCAAGAAAGACTGCATAGTCTCTGCACATTTCAGTATGCGACTCAGTGTATGTCCTTTTGTACATCTTCGTGTATGGGAAGCCCCTTGTCTTTGTTATTTATAGCTTTTAAGATATAATTAGTGCACATGCATACACGCGATTCTGCCTTATCGTATACCCTCTTCAACAGAATATGGTTGTAGCCGGCAGGCGCATGCTATACTTTGATTGCCATATGGCAATGGTTGAGATCTGGCTGTGACTGAGATCAAAGTTGTTGGCATCCCTTATCAGATGATCTTCAGTCATTAGTAACAGAAAGATCTGTGTAGAGTTGCATGGGAACACTGCCGTATGGGAAATCTGCTACATGGGCATGTTGTCGCATGGGGAGCATGGGAACATTGTCGTATGGGAAATCTACCATATGTGAACACTACCGCATGTGAGGTATGGGAACATTGTTGTATATGAAAACTGCCATATTGGAACACTGTCGTATGGGAGGTAGGGGAACGTTGCTGTATATCAAATATGCCACATGGGATCACTACCGCATGGGAGTTATGAGAATGTTGCTGTATATCAAATATGTCGCATGGGAACACTGTCGTATGGGAACATTGTCACACGGAAGGTCTCCCTTTTTTTGAAGTGTATGGTCTGCTGACACAGTTGTCAGTGGCTCGACTTTTCTCTATAGAGCATTAAATGCAAGTGTGATGGAGGATAACTTATGGCGCATGGAGTATGGCTAATATTTGTCGCATGGCTTCTAACTGCCTTTGGCACAAAATTCGTTCTTTAGCGGCCCCCTTGCCGTATAGTTCTTGACTGCTCTTGCCGCATCAGGAATGGATTACTTTTGGCGCATGGTTCATAATTTTCCATGCTTCTACAATAAGGTATCAAATACTCGTAGGATGGTAAAATCGGGTACAAATGAGTGGTTCTAACCGAAATATGGTATAGAATAATGAGAACATATTTAGATCAGTGATTCTAACCAAAATATGAAATAAAATAGATCTAGAATAGTGAAAAAGGATATAGATGGATGATTCTAACCAAAATTATGGTATAAAATAAGCTTAGATTGATGAAAACTAGCAAAATAAGTGATTCTAACTGAAATATAGAATAAAATAAACGTAGAATACGAAAAATGAGTATGGATGAGTAATTCTAACAAAAAATTAGTATAAAATAAGTGTCGAAGGTAAAAACGATCATTAAGACATAATATTAATGAAAATTATGGTATAGAATGGACATAGAATGGTGAAAACGAATATAGACTTGTGATTCTAACCAAAATATTGTATATATGTTACCTAGATTGGTGAAACGAGTATAAAAATATAATTTTAACCAAAATAAGATATCAAATGCTCGTAAAATGGTGAAAACGAGTTATAAATAAGTGATTTGAACCAAAACTTAGTATAATATGATCATAGTGATGTAAACGAGTTTAGATCATTGTGATATAAACAGGGATAAAATTGTGAAAATAAGAATAGACGAGCGATTCTAACCAAAATATGGCATAAAATTGGGATAGATATGTGGAAACGAGTAATAAAATGTGATTATAATCAAAAAAATGTATCAAATGCTCATTGAATAGTAAAAATAAGTATAAATGAGTGGTCCTAACCGAAGTAGGGTATATAATAAGCATAGAATTAAAACGAGTATATATAAGTAATTTTAACCGAAATTAGGTATAAAAGTGGCGTAGATTTGTGGGTACGAATACTGAAATATGATTACGGTTTAGTGTAGCATAATTTAATGAAAACGTGTTTAGATCGGTGATTCTTATCAAACAATATAGTATAAAACAGACATAGAATAGTGAAAACAAGTATAGATGGGGGATTCTAACTGAAATATGATATAAAATAAGCGTATAGTGGTTAAAATGAGTATCGATTGGTTATCCTAACCTAGATATAGTTTAGAATAGGCATAGATTGATGAAAATGAATATAGATGGGTAATTCTAATAGAAATTATGGTATAAAATAAGCTTAAATTGGTGAAAATAAGTATAAATAGGTGACTCTAACCGAAATATAGAATAAAATAAACGTAGAATAATAAAAACGAGTATGGATGGGCGATTCTAGCCGAAGTGTGGTATTAAAATAGATATAGAATGGAGAAAATAAGTAAAGATGGGTGATTCTAACTGAAATATGATATAGAATGAGCGTATAATGGTGTTGAAAATTAGTATCGATGGGTGATTCTAATTGGAATATGGTGTCACGTCCTGATCTCCCGCAGGGATCGGTCATCCCTGCTAGGCGAGAATCACCGCGTCAGTGCTCCCGCAGGTCGATCATTTCCATCAGGATGTGATGCCGCACGAGCCTGGAGTTGCGTCCGCACAAGGCAAATACCAAAACGGTCATTGATAACTAGTTCACCAAGTCAATATAGCGGAAGCATAGAATAAACACAAGTATGATACATAAATAAGCACTTTATTGAATCATGAATAAGGTTAAAAGCGACGCTAGACCGAGATTACAAGTCACTCAAGCTCTCTCTCTCTCTCTCTCTCTCTCTCTCTCTCTCTCTTTCAAACAATAAAGGCGTGTCAAGCGGCATACAACTTGGGATGATACATAGGCGATATTCCAATATTATGTCCTGTATATGTGCCCCAGCTCCGGATGCAACACTCTAAGGCTCCAGAGCGAACTTTATGCCTTAGCGTGTACGAGGGAACATCCCGCATCGAACAAGGTTCTCCCGCTCCCTGCAAGCAATCTGGTGGATTATCTGTTGGATTATCTGTACATGAATGCAATGGTGGGGAGGCTTCTCGCCCGCTCAAAAAATCCAACACGTTATATTAGTTCCGTACACCAACTATTAAGTTATCTTTCTAGTCTTGCCTTAGGATCAATTTTATGGCATAAGATACAAAGCCTAACTCATGTGGCAGTGCACCGTGCAATATACAGAAAATACGGTGATACTTACCAACTTACCATTTGTCCTTCCCTGTCCAAGTATAAAACCAAGTTAAACCGAGCATGATTATATATATATATATATATATATATATATATATATATATAATTCTAGGATCGCATAACGAACACATGTATGCTGCGAGCATATTTCTAAATTAGGTGCACGATATACACAAATTACGATACTCATATTACTTTTGTGACTCAGGTTGTACAAATGCGTTATACTCAGGCCGTACAGATTACTCAGATATCTTATACTCATTTTACACAGGCATGTTATACTTGTATAGGCATGTTATCCTTAGACTAATCAAATTTGTTCAAAGAATGGCTCGACTCCTCGCCACGTTCAATCCCTAATGTGAAGTTCAGTATATAGTACGAATAAAAGTATCGAGCATGCGCTAAGCCGACATACGTCCTGATCGTAATGATAATCAATCGAGTACGGGGGTGGGTGTCCTCTATCATTGTAATATCTCTCCATGTCCAAGTAAGTGTCAAGGTCTTGCGGGATATCGTTTTATCCATAGTGCAGTAAGAAAGGGCTCCTACATGCCTAGGTTGTAAAGTAACTAACCAACGCACATCGTTGGTTGCACCCAGAGTCATGTTCGGACGCGCAGATAAAATATAATAATAAAAAGTAGTAGAAACAGGAACTAAAATCTGAAATAGAATGTAACATAGTGGCAAGGTATACTTGCCTTGGTCCCTGAGCCGAGAACCGAGAATGAGAGTACGGTCTCGAGTCCAAATCAATATGTCCAAGGAACCTAGAAAAGAAATATTTTTATATGCATATAAGTATTAATTAAGTATTAGTTAAGAACCTGCTTATAATTGAGCTATAAGTATTTGCATAATGAGGCTATTACATATGCATGGCCAAAAGGCTGATTATGATAATTATGCATTTCATGTGCATAAGTGGTGCAAAAAACTACCTACAGATGATTCTACCTAAACCAATCTGCGTGTACTAGTTACACTCCTTATTTACCACAAATATCTAGCACTCTTATTTCCTGCAGCACAACAAGTTTCAATGCTTCCTACTCCATTGATCCCACAATCCTAATAGAACCTCTACCTTCCAAAGTTTTAAAGTTTTCTCATGCCATATGTTTGCCTTAAATAACCCAAGAGTGACATAACCATAACACAATAAGAACATTATAAGCAAGCTTTATTTTACTTACTTATGAACTATATTCGTACCATTGACAGTTAATAATTATTCCTTCTAGCCATTCATAGGTACTATTATATAACTTCCATAAATTCTATATATTTTACATTTTTCCAAAAGGAACCACCGCACTCCCCCTCAATGTTGACATGTTTTCTTGCTCTCCAACCATACATACATTTGCTTGCCATGATGTCATCAACCTTTGCTGTCACTACCCCATTTCCAGGACAGAATATTTTATTTTTATTTTTATT